>OX608081.1:27870712-27975712 GCA_951509765.1 Sphenella marginata | reverse complement strand
AAATAAAATAAAATAAAATAAAATAAAACAAAATAAAATTAAATAAAATTAAATAAAATAAATTAAAATAAAATAAAATAAAATAAAATAAAATAAAATAAAATGAAATGAAATGAAATGAAATGAAATGAAATGAAATGAAATGAAATGAAATGAAATTAAATGAAATGAAATGAAATTAAATGAAATAAAATAAAATAAAATAAATTAAAACAATAATAATTGACTAAGAATTATTATAAACGGTCTGGAGCTCATTAAAATGTACAAATATACATATAAAATAAATAAAATAAAATTTAAATTAAATTCAATTCGATTTTATTTTATTTTGATTTAATTAAATTTTATCTGACTTGATTTAATCAGTTTAATTTAATTTAATTTACAAATTTTTTATTTTTCCATATTTTTTCAAATACCGACGGCACAAACAAATAATGTTTGCCGTCGGTTATTTGTTGGCGGAATGTCCACGAAATTGTTGAAAAGCAAAAAAGCGCTTAGAAATGCAAGAAAATGCGCTGTACAGCAAGTCGAAGAAAGAATGCCAACAACAACACACACACACACAGAAACGACTTGCAGAAAAAGTCAGCTGACTGTGAGTGAAAAAAAATGTGCGCTCAATTACCACTCACACACTCTACCACACTCAAGCACCTGCAGCACAACGGCAACACACGTGAATTGTGCAGAAGTTGCATGCAACATGCCACAAAACAGCAACAGCCGTGCATTTAAGAGCTTCATTTGTGTGAGTAAAGAGAATTTACTGTTAAAGGCAGAATTGAGTCAAAATTTGAGTTGAGTATTAAGAGACAAAGCAGGTTTGCACATGAAATACATTTGCAGGCTAGTGCAGGTTCGAACTGCTGTTGCATGAGGCAGGCGCGTAACACACCCACAGTGCAACCACAGCAGCAGACAAAGACGCAGTCGGCGTTAATGGCTCGCTTGCTTGAGCTTTGCAGATTGAGTTTGAGTGAGCTGAGTGAGAGTCGCGTGTAAACAGAAACTATGAAAGCAGAGCGCCTCAACTGCACACAACAACAGCGTGTGCAAGTCGGCTTAGGAATCCTTTCAAAATGCCCCTACGAATATGATGGACTACTAATATCCACAACAACAACAACACAAATCGACAATTTTTGCCACTAAGAACTTCTGTGAGCCGCATGGCGTATTGTTGTGTGTGAGTTTAGACCAAAGTAGGGGAAAATCCCTACACGCAATGCAACTAGCCACGCCCACATTTGGGCGCATATACGCAAAAAAGCGTACTTTCGATTGGCTATCAATGGAAACTAAGGAGCAAGCCGGGTGGTCAAAGTTTTTAAGGAAGATGCGCGTGTAGTCCGAAATTTTGGGTTATGAGAGTTGGCCTAGCGGGCATTTGATGGACGTGGTAACGGTAAATGATATTTGTTTGGTTAGTATGTGCGTGTATGTATGCGTGTTTGTATATGCGTGGGACGTTTTACAAAAACCAACTGACAGACAAAAGTGCAGACGATAGGACAAACAGACTGCAACGAGATTGGGTAGCATTTACGCTAGCTTTGGTAGGTTTGTGTTGAAGTGTGTGTGTGTGTGTGTGTGTGGACTAGTTTGATGGCGCATAGGGCGACTTGAAGCTTTTTGTTTTTGGTCCAAAAACACAGTCGACCTTTGTAAACTACAAAAAAAAGGGATTATTGATGGCTCTAGCAGCGCCAGTGGATGGCTTACGTGGTGGTTGGGTGGGAAGAGAAATTGAACGCAGCGAGGTAGAAACTGTGTGTGTGTATGTGTGGTTTCGGCAGCGTAAGGATGCAAAGAGTGGCTGGCCGAAAAATTGGAAGGACCGTTAAATAAAAATCGGCTCTACGGTGCGTGTGCGAATTGTGATTGTGTGCTGTTGAACGAGGCTGCTTGGCTAGTGGGTGAACTACGAACTAACGCAATGGGTTGGAGAGTGTAAATAATATTTGTGGCCGAGTAGAAAAACGACTAACGAGAGAGAGAGAGAGGAGGCACACACAAGCACCATAAGGGTCAAGTTGATGTGTAAGCGATGGAGTTGGAAATGAGTTTGCGTATGTGGAGGAATGATAAAAAACGAAAATTACTTAAATAACAACAACAAAAAACACGCATAAAAAAATCAAAGCCAAGCAGAGCATATTGATGAGGGACTATTGCGTTGGAAAAATTGCGCAAAGAGCTGAAGTGAAGGTTGGCGAGGCAGGGAGCTAGGAAAATTTCCAAAAATAAAAAATCTAGAGAAGGGAAGCACACGGTTTAGCGGGCATTTTTCTCTTGTAGGCAGTCAACTGTTGTAGGTAGAAACATAGAGTTTTGCCTACTCGAGTAATCCAATACCTTAGAGCACTCATGCATTTTCCAAAAAAGCTGCCGAACGCCCAACCAACCCAATCCCATTCCACTCAAGAGACTCCAAATGAAAATGTATTGTTTTTCGTTATTGTTGTAATTTTCTTGCTATGCCTTGCCTTGCCTTGCTTGCTTACAGTTAGGATTATGTGCGCGCAGTGGGAGCGTAAATATTTTAGAGTTAAGTGCCGGCACAAGGCAAGGACCTACAGAGTCGCAGTGTGGGCAGTGTGGTTGAGTGTGCGCAAGCGACTAACTGACATGCAGGCAGACAAGCAGAGAGGCAGTCTAACTTCTTCTTCTTCGTCATTTTCTATTTTTCATTTTCGAACATTTGTTTGTTGATTTGTTGCACTTTTTTTTGTTTTTGCTTTTTTCACTTTTGGCCCCACAACGTCAGAGTCAGAGTCATCGACGGCTCAATGCGTTGCGTAGGTGGTGGTTGTTGTTATAGTTACATATGTATGTATAGATTGGTACTTATATACTTACCAATTTATATATACATATGCATGTATGTGCAGTTTTTGCTTTTGTTGTTGTTGTTTTAGAGTATGCAAGCAATGTGGCGTTAGTGGATTATATTTGGTCGGTCGTCAGGTTGGCTGCTTACTTGGTTGACTTGTAGGTACATTTTTGTTGGTTTTTGGCCATTGCGTCGTTTGTTGTATACCCAAAATGAACAAGACTGCATAAATGCGGCTTTAAGCTTGTTAACGAAATACTAGAAGCCTTTGCGTGTGTGGCACTTGCATATGTATGTACATGATGGTGAATATATAAATATGGTTGTGTATGTACTTGGGTTGCTCTTCTTGGCATTTTTATTTCATTTTTAGGGTGCATTCGAATATTTAAAATATTTTTAGTTTACTTATTTAGAAAAAAAGAGTTTTATCTAGTTAATAAATATTTAATTTGCAACGAAATCTCTCCCAAATTCTACATTAGACTGGACCAAAAAAAAATTTTTTTTTTTAATTTATTGATATTATTGATGATATTAAATACAGTTTATAAAATTTACACACAAATTTTTAATTACAAAAACTTTTTTCAATTGTTATAAATATGGTGGTTAGTTCGTAGGAAATTGTACTCCACAAAAATAATTTTGGTGCCCCGTTACAGAGAACGCGTTAAAGATACTTTTCTAAGATTATTTACTTTTGAAGTTAAAAACTAAAATTCTAATATTTTGTGTAGTCAAAAACGGCCAAAAGTCCATGTTGGAATTTTAATTTTTCGTGTTATTAGCCAAAATATAGGGTTGGTAACGAAAACCTGTTTTTGTAAAATCCCGAAAGCAAAATCCTGCTTTTTTAATATTCTGATTTTTTAAAATTCTGCTTCTCAGAATCCCGAATTAGAAAATTCTCTATTTAAATGTAATATAAACAATGTTAAGGTGGACATGTCATTACTATGAAAAGTCTTTCTAGACTGAAACTATCAATTAATTCTCTAAATGGTAAGCGGAATGTGAAATATAGTGTATATATAAATTAAAAACTATAGATTTAAAAAACAAAAAAAATAAATAATTTAAAAAAAGTTACATAAAAAAGTTTTTTACTCAAAATTAAAAAAATTGGAACCAAAAAATTAAAAATCTAACGTTAGTAAAAAACAAACACAGATAAATAGTTTACCAAAAAAAATTAAAAAAACTGAAGTTAGCAAAAACAAAAAAAAAAAAACAAAAAAAAAATATATGTAATTAAAAAAAAATTTACTCAAAGTTTAAAAACTTTAAAACCAAAAAATTAAAAAACGAAAACAATATACAAAATATTTTTTTAATCAAAATTTAAAAAAATTAATAATTAAAAAAAAAATATCTAACAACAAAAAAATTAGTAAACAACGCAATAATCAATAAAAATTCCCATAAAAATGGCAAAAGATTTCCATTTTTAGATTGAAACAATAATATAAATAAATTAATAGTGTTTACAAAATAATAGACTTCAAAAGTTTCCTATATACCTTAAAATTTTCTTTATATGTATGTAAATTTATCTTGAGTTCTTATACCATGGTTTTGACCAATTTTACACCCTCATTGGAAAGAATTGATATTGCCATCATTTAAAATTATCTAACGTTTTATTAATAATATTGCTAAAATAAACAACTTATTTTTCAAAAATCATAATTAACTAAGAATTTTTATTAACTGATCTTGAGCTCAGAAACCTTAAAAATATAAAATAAACAACTTTCATAGCACATTCAGGATTATTTTTTGCTTTTAGCGGTTTTCTTTGCGAAAGCTTAGTTTTACAGTTTTAAAAAAACGGTAACATATAGTTCATGATTTGATCCTAACCTCAAAAAAAACACACACACACACACAAGAACAAAGCCCTGCCATTTGCCGTTACAGTCGAATCTCTCTCCTGCGGAAACTCAAACTTACTTTAAATACTTGTCTCAAAAAATCAAAAGTTGCCAGATCTGTTAACTCTATACATACAGAATTTCCTTCACTCTTTGCGGTTCAGCCCCTCACAAAGCCCAAAACAAAGTGATGGTGCTTTATAAAAAGATTATCCCGAACTTTGACCCAATATTAAATGTCGCTGGCGGGCTCAAATTTAGCATTCGCTTACCTTTAAGAATCTGTATTTTTCTTTTTTCTAAAAGTATACAAATTTTGTGGTTTTTTTTCCAACAAAAAAAATTTTAAATCAAAAAACCATATATTTGTTTGAAGGTTGATAACTTTTTAGCGTCGAAATTTTTCAATAGTTTGGCCGCAAGTCTACAAATGATAGAGCTCTAGAAATCAATATTCATATTCGTTACTTTTACAAAATATCAAAATAGTTCAAAAAACTTTTAAATTTTTTCGGTATAGTTGTATTTTCCTATGCGACTAAGTATAATTTTCAAGAAAAAAAAAACACCTTTTTTTACTCGGCCCAGTCTTCTATAAAGGTCAGTCAACAATATACCAGTTACCCAGGCCAACTTTTACACAGTTGGGTATTTGTTGTTCAATTCCAACCGTACTTATGTAGATTTTCCCACTAGGTTTTATTTCAATGTAACATTATATGTAGAAATTTATTTTATTTTTTTTCCTTGTTTTTTATTTTCTTTTTTTTGAATATTTTCTTAATATTATTCTTAATGAAGTCATTTCCATAGAATTCGGAAAAGCTGCATCCAATGGTGTGTTAATTTTTTCCTCTGAAAACCCCATAAAAAAAAACACAGTTTTAAAGGAAAAAAAAATAATTTTTTTTTAGCTAAATTTGGTGCAAACTTCACTCATCAGAGAAATTATCGCACGCATTGCTAACTATTGAGCTAACAATACGCTGGAAAAAGCGCAGCTAAACCTTGGTTCTACAGAAAACTAGTAACTACTTGCTTATAACTACAAAAAAAAAGTAAAGAAAAATATATTTCGGGCTCTCTTATTTTGTTCTTGTTTGGGGTGTGACATACATATATGTATGTATGTATGTATGTATTAACTGCCATATGAATTTTACCAGCTGTTAAAATATTGACAGCTGGAAAGTTAATAATTTTTTTGTTTGCTTGAAAATCGCAAGTATCAATTTTGGTTAAGATTTCCTAACTAGTAATAACATATATGCGACCACCGTGGTGCAGAGGTAGTGTTGCCGGCCTACCACACCGAAAGTCCAGGTTCGAGCCCTGGTAAAGGTGTTAGCGGCTTACCACACCGAAGGTCCAGGTTCGAGCCCTGGTACAGGTTACATCAAAAAGTGGTCGCCCCTCGGCAGTGGTTTGGCAAACTCTCCGGGTGTGTTTCTGCCATGGAAGGCTTCTCAGCAAAAATTCATTTGCTTTGTAGATGCCGTTCGGAGTCGGCGAAAAACCGTAGGTCCCGCCAATTTGTAGGAAAAATAATAATAGCGGCACACCACAAATTGGAAGAGAAGCTCGACGAAAAAATCTCTCAATCTTTAATATGTAAATGCGAAGCTTTTTTTTTGAAATTTACTGGTTAGCAAATTATTTGAGACAATAGTTAAGAGTAATGAAAAGATTTTTCCAAAAATATAATTTTTGAGTTTATTTTTTACAGTTTATCTAACACTTATGAAGGTACTTTAAGATTTTATATATTAGTAAAAGCCATTTAACAACAACTTTTCAACGACATCAAAAACATATTGATAACATAAATAGAAAAAAAGTTATAGATCAATGCAAGCCTTAACCTAAAAAAATGAGGTTTTCGAACCCTAACCTTTAAACTAGAACTGAAGGAACAATGTGACTGGTTCTTTATAAAAACACAGAAAATGTGCCAAAATTAGAGCTGTTAAATTTGTATTATGATTAGTAATCAATTAGAATAAATTTGAAATGGAATGGTAATGATTACATAATTCTCTTTTTAACAATTCGTGATTATTAATTAACTATGATTACAAATAATCAACAAATAATTAAGATAAGTTAGGATGACGAGAAAATAATCAAAAGTAATCAAAGCAATAATTGACTACTTTCAAGTATTATTTTTGATTCTTTTTAAAAAATTTAGAAAGCTCACAAAATTTAGAAGAAACACACAAACACATTTCATTTTGAAAAATTTGCGTTTTATTATTTAATTTGTAATTTTTTTTTAATCTTGATTATTTTTCGATTATCTGTAATCGTAATGAATTAGTAATCGTGCGAATCTGAAAATAATCGTAATATAATCATTACTTCAGATTTCGCAAAAAAAAAAGATCTAATTACTAATTATTTTGATTAGTAATCATTACATAACAGCTTTGGCCAAAATCAGGTCTTCAAAATTTTTTGCACCAAAATGAGTGTCGGTCAGTGTTATTAACTCGATTTATTAGATTTTCGGTGTTATTAAGGAAATAACAAATTTTTTCAAAAAATATAAATATTAAACAACATTTCGAAACAATTTCTTCACTTTTTCAAACTAAACTGTTGAAGGCAAAAAACTGATAAGATTCCCGCAACAAGTTTCGGGATTGTGAAATCTGATTCCAAAAATCCCGAAATTGAAAAGTTCTAAAAAATTTAACTGTTATTGATTCGAAAAACTTTTCAGCAAAAAATGTGAAAACATAAAATAAATTATTTATACCGATATATTAGGTTTTTGGTGTTATTGATGAAATAACCAATTTTCAATAAAAAAAAAAACTAAAAAACATTTTCAAACAATTTCTTTACTTCTTCAAACTAAACTGTTTCGGAAAAGTATTTACAAAAATCCCGCAACAAGTCACGGGATTGCGAAATCTGATTCCGAAAATCCCGAAATTTAAAAAATCCAAAAAACTTAAGTGTTATTAATTCGAAAAATTTTGTAGCAAAAAATGTCAAAACTTAAAATAAATTATTCATACCGATATACTAGATGTTCGGTGTTATTAGTGAAATAAAAAACTTTTCATAAATGGAAAAATCTAACAATATTTTCAAAAAATTTCTTTACTTCTTTAAACTAAACTGTTGCGGAAAAGTATTTACAAAAATCGCGCAACATGTTTCGGGATTGTGAAATCTGATTCCAAAAATCCCGAAATTTAAAAAATCCAAAAAATTTAAGTGTCATTAATTCGAATAATTTTTCAGCAAAAAATGTCAAAACTTAAAAAACATTATTTATACCGATATACTAGATGTTCGGTGTTATTAGTGAAATAAAAAACTTTTCATAAATGAAAAAATTTAAAAACATTTTCAAAAAATTTCTTTACTTCTTTAAACTAAACTGTTGCGGAAAAGTATTTACAAAAATCCCGCAACAAGTCTCGGGATTGTAAAATCTGCTACCGAAAATCCCGAAAATTAAAAACTCTAACAATTCACATCCCTAATATCTGCATATTCACAAACGTTAATAACTTGGTACCGAAGCTCACATAAAAGCCTTTCAAAATAATCGCTCATTTGTGATAAACCATCTTATTATCCATGTTTCAAGTGAGTATTTGCAGCTTACAAGCATTATCAGCAGAAATTCATGGCTGAGCTTTTGTGCAAAAACGGATTGCTAACAACATTCAACATATATGGACATATACACACATACATGCATACATACATATAAGAGTAAGAGTAGCATCTTTCCGCTTCCTGTCAATTGCATCCCTTACCCTTTCCCCCTCATCACTCTGTCGATCACCTAAGCCATTGTCTGTGTCCAACTCATCGTTTATCACTTCATTTTCTATTTATTTGCTATTGTTTTTGGTATAGTTACTATTAATGTTGCTTGTGCTGCTGCTTCTTCTTCTTTTTCATTTGTTGTCTTATTACCTACTGTTGTATGAGTTAATGTGTATGAGTGTGTGTGTGTGTGTATGTGTGTTGACATATGTACTTTCCAATTTCGAATTATACTACCTGATTGTTATCGATTCGGTTGTTGCCGCCGCATTCATTTCTACACACACACACACACACACACATGGACACACACTCACACCATCACACATGATGACTACTACTCAAAATCCTGCCACATATCTCTATACAGTACGTCCGTCCATCCAATCAAGCAGCCGACAAAAATGTTCAACCATGCAACCCTGGCTTTTGTTGTTGTTGCCACCTATTCATGCAACAACATTAGCCTTGCCACCCATTAACAAACGAACGAAAATTCGACGCATTGGTAGGCGCTTTGGGCACACTCAAAGGTAAACTTTGTGTAGGCGTAACTGACATGCGGGTGAGTGGGAGCGGAGGTAGCATTTGGTTACAGACGCATTTAGCATTCGGGCGCAATGCGGGCGCACAACACCAATAACAATGGCTCAGCGCCGCTTGTCATCAATAGCTACCGCATTGCCTACGCTTTTGCTGTCCAACGTCTAACCCGGCGCGCACATCTCTCCTCGCCTCCCATTCGCTTGCTCGTTGCTATCAAATTTCCGTTCGTTTTGTGTGCACTTGGTTATGTTTGGTGGAGGGAAGCGGGAGAGGGGGGGATGTTGGTTACCTTTGGTTTAATTAACACATGTTGTTGCACACTTACAACGTGCATTGGTATTTACGATTTGCTGTGTGTTGTGCGCACGTGCAACATTTTGTGGTGGTGCGGCGTAAAGGGCGGCAGGGCGCCTAACACAATACACATACATACATACATACACACTTCATAGAATTGAACTTTGACGTTGTTAGTTGGCCTGTCCGTTGTTGCGTCGTCGCTAGCTCTCGCTTTGTCTTGCCTCGCACACCATTCAGCATGCAACACATGCCACATGCCACAAGTAAGAGTATGTGTGTTTTTTTTGTACGACCAGCATCTCTGCGCAAATTCCACTGCAGGTGCCCCGCACACTCACACACACACACATGTACGCTTGGCTTGTCTAACGAAAGAGGATAAAATCGTGTTGTGCTGATACAGCACAAATAGGCCTCCCTTGGGGGTGTTGGCGCAATTTTCGCCTGCAATCGGCTCAAACCCGCAACGACAATTGCGTCCCTTCAACCGACGCCATTTCCTACCCGCTGACGCTTTTGTGTTTGCTTTGCTGTTTTTGTTCTGTCTTCTGCACCTTTGTCCACACATTTCCTTTTTCAGTCCGGCTGTCGATATGCATATTGGCAGCTTTTGTGTGTTGTCGCAATAATGCCAAAAACAACAACAACAACAATAGTAGTAGCTTTGTAAAATTTCATCAACTATTTGTGCATGTGTGAGTACACCTGTGTGTGTGTGTAAATATGTAAATGCAATATGGACAACGTGTAAAGGTAAGCCTCATGGGTGTTCTATATTAACAAATTTTGTAATGGTATGTGTTTGCTTCATCATCACACACCGCACACTCACACCCAATTGTGCACATATGTAAAGCATCCGAATGATTGGTTGTTGCACACACTGACCAAACGCCAAAAATACTGCAACGTAAAAACATCGCTGAGTTGGGAAAAGGTGGCGTTTTCTTGTGTTTTTTTTTTCAAATTCGTTTTTTTAAAGCCCATTTTAGTTTTGGTAAGAAATATGTTTACTTAAAAGAAAATCTAGTCCTGCTTCAATGCGTCTCAGAGCTTACGCACTACTAGACTCAGTACCATTAAAATCATTCTAACTCTGAAACCGTATGGCACTTAATCACATCGTTTCTTGAAACACTCATTAGCACATTTCTTTTGATACCCATATTGTACTAACATATTTGGTCCGCATATCGATCGATAACTCCAAAAAACGTAGAGTTACTCAAACAAGGTATATCTTAAATTTAAAGCTATGTGTTCATTACTGCAACAGTGAAAGCTGCACTCAATTGTATTTAGCTGTTTTTGAGTGATGCGCGCACAAGCATACAGACAGACAGACAAAAATTCTAAAAACTGTTGTTTTGTTTTGAGAATGAAATGAAAATAAATAAATCAATAAATAAATGAAATAAATCAAAATTTCCTTCAACTGAAAATAATGAAATAATAAAAAATTAATAAAAATAATTCTCCAATGGATTTCAAGTACATCTCGGTAAGGATTCGAGCCTGTGCGGGTAGAACCCAATGGATTTCAAGTCCATCTCGGAAAGGATTCGAACCTATGCGGGTAGAACCCAATGGATTTCAAGTCCATCTCGGAAAGGATTCGAACCTGTGCGGGTAGAACCCAATGGATTTCAAGTCCATCTTCTTAACCACTCGGATACCGCAGCTATATTTTTCAGTTTGTTAAACTACTCAGTTAATGCGTTATTAGTGTGTGTTTATAAACAAATGAGGGCAATAAAAATGAATAAAAATATTAATAAAAAATTAATAAAAATAATTCTATAATGGATTTCAAGTCCATCTCGGAAAGGATTCGAACCTGTGCGGGTAGAACCCAATGGATTTTAAGTCCATCTTCTTAACCACTCGGATACCGCAGCTATATTTTTCAGTTTGTTAAACTACTCAGTTAATGCGTTATTAGTGTGTGTTTATAAACAAATGAGGGCAATAAAAATGAATAAAAATATTAATAAAAAATTACTAAAAATAATTCTCTAATGGATTTCAAGTCCATCTCGGAAAGGATTCGAATCTGTGCGGGTAGAACCCAATGGATTTCAAGTCCATCTCGGAAAGGATTCGAACCTGTGCGGGTAGAACCCAATGGATTTTAAGTCCATCTTCTTAACCACTCGGATACCGCAGCCATATTTTTCAGTATGCTAAACTACTCAGTTAATGCGTTATTAGTGTGTGTTTATAAACAAATGAGGGCAATAAAAATGAATAAAAATATTAATAAAAAATTAATAAAAATAATTCTCTAATGGATTTCAAGTCCATCTCGCAAAGGATTCGAACCTGTGCGGGTAGAACCCAATGGATTTCAAGTCCATCTTCTTAACCACTCGGATACCGCAGCCATATTTTTCAGTATGCTAAACTACTCAGTTAATGCGTTATTAGTGTGTGTTTATAAACAAATGAGGGCAATAAAAATGAATAAAAATATTAATAAAAAATTAATAAAAATAATTCTCCAATGGATTTCAAGTCCATCTCGGAAAGGATTCGAGCCTGTGCGGGTAGAACCCAATGGATTTCAAGTCCATCTCGGAAAGGATTCGAACCTGTGCGGGTAGAACCCAATGGATTTCAAGTCCATCTCGGAAAGGATTCGAACCTGTGCGGGTAGAACCCAATGGATTTCAAGTCCATCTCGGAAAGGATTCGAACCTGTGCGGGTAGAACCCAATGGATTTCAAGTCCATTTTGGAAAGGATTCGAACCTGTGCGGGTAGAACCCAATGGATTTTAAGTCCATCTTCTTAACCACTCGGATACCGCAGCCATATTTTTCAGTTTGCTAAACTACTCAGTTAATGCGTTATTAGTGTGTGTTTATAAACAAATGAGGGCAATAAAAATGAATAAAAATATTAATAAAAAATTAATAAATATAATTCTCCAATGGATTTCAAGTCCATCTCGGTAAGGATTCGAGCCTGTGCGGGTAGAACCCAATGGATTTCAAGTCCATCTCGGAAAGGATTCGAACCTGTGCGGGTAGAACCCAATGGATTTCAAGTCCATCTTGGAAAGGATTCGAGCCTGTGCGGGTAGAACCCAATGGATTTTAAGTCCATCTTCTTAACCACTCGGATACCGCAGCTATATTTTTCAGTTTGTTAAACTACTCAGTTAATGCGTTATTAGTGTGTGTTTATAAACAAATGAGGGCAATAAAAATGAATAAAAATATTAATAAAAAATTAATAAAAATAATTCTCTAATGGATTTCAAGTCCATCTCGGAAAGGATTCGAATCTGTGCGGGTAGAACCCAATGGATTTCAAGTCCATCTCGGAAAGGATTCGAACCTGTGCGGGTAGAACCCAATGGATTTTAAGTCCATCTTCTTAACCACTCGGATACCGCAGCTATATTTTTCAGTTTGTTAAACTACTCAGTTAATGCGTTATTAGTGTGTTTTATAAACAAATGAGGGCAATAAAAATGAATAAAAATATTAATAAAAAATTAATAAAAATAATTCTCTAATGGATTTCAAGTCCATCTCGGAAAGGATTCGAATCTGTGCGGGTAGAACCCAATGGATTTCAAGTCCATCTCGGAAAGGATTCGAACCTGTGCGGGTAGAACCCAATGGATTTCAAGTCCATCTTCTTAACCACTCGGATACCGCAGCTATATTTTTCAGTTTGTTAAACTACTCAGTTAATACGTTATTAGTGTGTGTTTATAAACAAATGAGGGCAATAAAAATGAATAAAAATAATTCTCCAATGGATTTCAAGTCCATCTCGGAAAGGATTCGAGCCTGTGCGGGTAGAACCCAATGGATTTCAAGTCCATCTCGGAAAGGATTCGAACCTGTGCGGGTAGAACCCAATGGATTTCAAGTCCATCTCGGAAAGGATTCGAACCTGTGCGGGTAGAACCCAATGGATTTCAAGTCCATTTTGGAAAGGATTCGAACCTGTGCGGGTAGAACCCAATGGATTTTAAGTCCATCTTCTTAACCACTCGGATACCGCAGCCATATTTTTCAGTTTGCTAAACTACTCAGTTAATGCGTTATTAGTGTGTGTTTATAAACAAATGAGGGCAATAAAAATGAATAAAAATATTAATAAAAAATTCATAAATATAATTCTCCAATGGATTTCAAGTCCATCTCGGTAAGGATTCGAGCCTGTGCGGGTAGAACCCAATGGATTTCAAGTCCATCTCGGAAAGGATTCGAACCTGTGCGGGTAGAACCCAATGGATTTCAAGTCCATCTCGGAAAGGATTCGAGCCTGTGCGGGTAGAACCCAAGGGATTTCAAGTCCATCTCGGAAAGGATTCGAACCTGTGCGGGTAGAACCCAATGGATTTCAAGTCCATCTCGGAAAGGATTCGAACCTGTGCGGGTAGAACCCAATGGATTTCAAGTCCATTTTGGAAAGGATTCGAACCTGTGCGGGTAGAACCCAATGGATTTTAAGTCCATTTTGGAAAGGATTCGAACCTGTGCGGGTAGAACCCAATGGATTTTAAGTCCATCTTCTTAACCACTCGGATACCGCAGCCATATTTTTCAGTTTGCTAAACTACTCAGTTAATGCGTTATTAGTGTGTGTTTATAAACAAATGAGGGCAATAAAAATGAATAAAAATATTAATAAAAAATTAATAAATATAATTCTCCAATGGATTTCAAGTCCATCTCGGTAAGGATTCGAGCCTGTGCGGGTAGAACCCAATGGATTTCAAGTCCATCTCGGAAAGGATTCGAACCTGTGCGGGTAGAACCCAATGGATTTCAAGTCCATCTCGGAAAGGATTCGAGCCTGTGCGGGTAGAACCCAATGGATTTCAAGTCCATTTTGGAAAGGATTCGAACCTGTGCGGGTAGAACCCAATGGATTTTAAGTCCATCTTCTTAACCACTCGGATACCGCAGCCATATTTTTCAGTTTGCTAAACTACTCAGTTAATGCGTTATTAGTGTGTGTTTATAAACAAATGAGGGCAATAAAAATGAATAAAAATATTAATAAAAAATTAATAAATATAATTCTCCAATGGATTTCAAGTCCATCTCGGTAAGGATTCGAGCCTGTGCGGGTAGAACCCAATGGATTTCAAGTCCATCTCGGAAAGGATTCGAACCTGTGCGGGTAGAACCCAATGGATTTCAAGTCCATCTCGGAAAGGATTCGAGCCTGTGCGGGTAGAACCCAAGGGATTTCAAGTCCATCTCGGAAAGGATTCGAACCTGTGCGGGTAGAACCCAATGGATTTCAAGTCCATCTCGGAAAGGATTCGAACCTGTGCGGGTAGAACCCAATGGATTTCAAGTCCATTTTGGAAAGGATTCGAACCTGTGCGGGTAGAACCCAATGGATTTTAAGTCCATTTTGGAAAGGATTCGAACCTGTGCGGGTAGAACCCAATGGATTTTAAGTCCATCTTCTTAACCACTCGGATACCGCAGCCATATTTTTCAGTTTGCTAAACTACTCAGTTAATGCGTTATTAGTGTGTGTTTATAAACAAATGAGGGCAATAAAAATGAATAAAAATATTAATAAAAAATTAATAAATATAATTCTCCAATGGATTTCAAGTCCATCTCGGAAAGGATTCGAACCTGTGCGGGTAGAACCCAAGGGATTTCAAGTCCATCTCGGAAAGGATTCGAACCTGTGCGGGTAGAACCCAATGGATTTCAAGTCCATCTCGGAAAGGATTCGAACCTGTGCGGGTAGAACCCAATGGATTTCAAGTCCATTTTGGAAAGGATTCGAACCTGTGCGGGTAGAACCCAATGGATTTTAAGTCCATCTTCTTAACCACTCGGATACCGCAGCCATATTTTTCAGTTTGCTAAACTACTCAGTTAATGCGTTATTAGTGTGTGTTTATAAACAAATGAGGGCAATAAAAATGAATAAAAATATTAATAAAAAATTAATAAATATAATTCTCCAATGGATTTCAAGTCCATCTCGGTAAGGATTCGAGCCTGTGCGGGTAGAACCCAATGGATTTCAAGTCCATCTCGGAAAGGATTCGAACCTGTGCGGGTAGAACCCAATGGATTTCAAGTCCATCTCGGAAAGGATTCGAGCCTGTGCGGGTAGAACCCAAGGGATTTCAAGTCCATCTCGGAAAGGATTCGAACCTGTGCGGGTAGAACCCAATGGATTTCAAGTCCATCTCGGAAAGGATTCGAACCTGTGCGGGTAGAACCCAATGGATTTTAAGTCCATCTTCTTAACCACTCGGATACCGCAGCCATATTTTTCAGTTTGCTAAACTACTCAGTTAATGCGTTATTAGTGTGTGTTTATAAACAAATGAGGGCAATAAAAATGAATAAAAATATTAATAAAAAATTAATAAAAATAATTCTCCAATGGATTTCAAGTCCATCTCGGTAAGGATTCGAGCCTGTGCGGGTAGAACCCAATGGATTTCAAGTCCATCTCGGAAAGGATTCGAACCTGTGCGGGTAGAACCCAATGGATTTCAAGTCCATCTCGGAAAGGATTCGAACCTGTGCGGGAAGGACCCAATGGATTTCAAGTCCATCTCGGAAAGGATTCGAACCTGTGCGGGTAGAACCCAATGGATTTCAAGTCCATTTTGGAAAGGATTCGAACCTGTGCGGGTAGAACCCAATGGATTTCAAGTCCATCTCGGTAAGGATTCGAGCCTGTGCGGGTAGAACCCAATGGATTTCAAGTCCATCTCGGAAAGGATTCGAGCCTGTGCGGGTAGAACCCAATGGATTTCAAGTCCATCTTCTTAACCACTCGGATACCGCGGCCATATTTTTCAGTTTGCTAAACTACTCAGTTAATGCGTTATTAGTGTGTGTTTATAAACAAATGAAGGCAATAAAAATGAATAAAAATATTAATAAAAAATTAATAAAAATAATTCTCCAATGGATTTCAAGTCCATCTCGGAAAGGATTCGAGCCTGTGCGGGTAGAACCCAATGGATTTCAAGTCCATCTCGGAAAGGATTCGAACCTGTGCGGGTAGAACCCAATGGATTTCAAGTCCATCTCGGAAAGGATTCGAACCTGTGCGGGTAGAACCCAATGGATTTTAAGTCCATCTCGGAAAGGATTCGAGCCTGTGCGGGTAGAACCCAATGGATTTCAAGTCCATCTCAGAAAGGATTCGAACCTGTGCGGGTAGAACCCAATGGATTTCAAGTCCATCTCAGAAAGGATTCGAACCTGTGCGGGTAGAACCCAATGGATTTTAAGTCCATCTCAGAAAGGATTCGAACCTGTGCGGGTAGAACCCAATGGATTTCAAGTCCATCTCGGAAAGGATTCGAACCTGTGCGGGTAGAACCCAATGGATTTCAAGTCCATCTTCTTAACCACTCGGATACCGCGGCCATATTTTTCAGTTTGCTAAACTACTCAGTTAATGCGTTATTAGTGTGTGTTTATAAACAAATGAGGGCAATAAAAATGAATAAAAATATTAATAAAAAATTAATAAAAATAATTCTCCAATGGATTTCAAGTCCATCTCGGTAAGGATTCGAGCCTGTGCGGGTAGAACCCAATGGATTTCAAGTCCATCTCGGAAAGGATTCGAGCCTGTGCGGGTAGAACCCAATGGATTTCAAGTCCATCTTCTTAACCACTCGGATACCGCGGCCATATTTTTCAGTTTGCTAAACTACTCAGTTAATGCGTTATTAGTGTGTGTTTATAAACAAATGAGGGCAATAAAAATGAATAAAAATATTAATAAAAAATTAATAAAAATAATTCTCCAATGGATTTCAAGTCCATCTCGGTAAGGATTCGAGCCTGTGCGGGTAGAACCCAATGGATTTCAAGTCCATCTCGGAAAGGATTCGAACCTGTGCGGGTAGAACCCAATGGATTTCAAGTCCATCTTCTTAACCACTCGGATACCGCGGCCATATTTTTCAGTTCAGGGCAATAAAAATGAATAAAAATATTAATAAAAAATTAATAAAAATAATTCTCCAATGGATTTCAAGTCCATCTCGGTAAGGATTCGAGCCTGTGCGGGTAGAACCCAATGGATTTCAAGTCCATCTCGGAAAGGATTCGAGCCTGTGCGGGTAGAACCCAATGGATTTCAAGTCCATCTTCTTAACCACTCGGATACCGCGGCCATATTTTTCAGTTTGCTAAACTACTCAGTTAATGCGTTATTAGTGTGTGTTTATAAACAAATGAGGGCAATAAAAATGAATAAAAATATTAATAAAAAATTAATAAAAATAATTCTCCAATGGATTTCAAGTCCATCTCGGAAAGGATTCGAGCCTGTGCGGGTAGAACCCAATGGATTTCAAGTCCATCTCGGAAAGGATTCGAACCTGTGCGGGTAGAACCCAATGGATTTCAAGTCCATCTTCTTAACCACTCGGATACCGCAGCCATATTTTTCAGTTTGCTAAACTACTCAGTTAATGCGTTATTAGTGGTTGTTTATAAACAAATGAGGGCAATAAAAATGAATAAAAATATTAATAAAAAATTAATAAAAATAATTCTCCAATGGATTTCAAGTCCATCTCGGTAAGGATTCGAGCCTGTGCGGGTAGAACCCAATGGATTTCAAGTCCATCTCGGAAAGGTTTCGAACCTGTGCGGGTAGAACCCAATGGATTTTAAGTCCATCTCGGAAAGGATTCGAGCCTGTGCGGGTAGAACCCAATGGATTTCAAGTCCATCTCAGAAAGGATTCGAACCTGTGCGGGTAGAACCCAATGGATTTCAAGTCCATCTTCTTAACCACTCGGATACCGCAGCCATATTTTTCAGTTTGCTAAACTACTCAGTTAATGCGTTATTAGTGTTTGTTTATAAACAAATGAGGGCAATAAAAATGAATAAAAATATTAATAAAAAATTAATAAAAATAATTCTTCAATGGATTTCAAGTCCATCTCGGAAAGGATTCGAACCTGTGCGGGTAGAACCCAATGGATTTCAAGTCCATCTAGGAAAGGATTCGAGCCTGTGCGGGTAGAACCCAATGGATTTCAAGTCCATCTCGGAAAGGATTCGAACCTGTGCGGGTAGAACCCAATGGATTTAAAGTCCATCTCGGAAAGGATTCGAACCAGTGCGGGTAGAACCCAATGGATTTTAAGTCCATCTTCTTAACCACTCGGATACCGCAGCCATATTTTTCAGTTTGCTAAACTACTCAGTTAATGCGTTATTAGTGTTTGTTTATAAACAAATGAGGGCAATAAAAATGAATAAAAATATTAATAAAAAATTAATAAAAATAATTCTTCAATGGATTTCAAGTCCATCTCGGAAAGGATTCGAACCTGTGCAGGTAGAACCCAATGGATTTCAAGTCCATCTTCTTAACCACTCGGATACCGCAGCCATATTTTTCAGTTTGCTAAACTACTCAGTTAATGCGTTATTAGTGTTTGTTTATAAACAAATGAGGGCAATAAAAATGAATAAAAATATTAATAAAAAATTAATAAAAATAATTCTCCAATGGATTTCAAGTCCATCTCGGAAAGGATTCGAACCTGTGCGGGTAGAACCCAATGGATTTAAAGTCCATCTCGGAAAGGATTCGAACCTGTGCGGGTAGAACCCAATGGATTTTAAGTCCATCTTCTTAACCACTCGGATACCGCAGCCATATTTTCCAGTTTGCTAAACTACTCAGTTAATGCGTTATTAGTGTTTGTTTATAAACAAAGGAGGGCAATAAAAATGAATAAAAATAATAATAAAAAATTAATAAAAATAATTCTCCAATGGATTTCAAGTCCATCTCGGAAAGGATTCGAGCCTGTGCGGGTAGAACCCAATGGATTTCAAGTCCATCTTCTTAACCACTCGGATACCGCAGCCATATTTTTCAGTTTGCTAAACTACTCAGTTAATGCCTTGTTAGTGTTTGTTTATAAACAAATGAGGGCAATAAAAATGAATAAAAATAATAATAAAAAATTAATAAAAATAATTCTCCAATGGATTTCAAGTCCATCTCGGAAAGGATTCGAGCCTGTGCGGGTAGAACCCAATGGATTTCAAGTCCATCTTCTTAACCACTCGGATACCGCAGCCACATTTTTCAGTTTGCTAAACTACTCAGTTAATGCCTTGTTAGTGTTTGTTTATAAACAAATGAGGGCAATAAAAATGAATAAAAATATTAATAAAAAATTAATAAAAATAATTCTCCAATGGATTTCAAGTCCATCTCGGAAAGGATTCGAGCCTGTGCGGGTAGAACCCAACGGATTTCAAGTCCATCTCGGAAAGGATTCGAACCTGTGCGGGTAGAACCCAATGGATTTAAAGTCCATCTCGGAAAGGATTCGAACCTGTGCGGGTAGAACCCAATGGATTTTAAGTCCATCTTCTTAACCACCCGGATACCGCAGCCATATATTCCAGTTTGCTAAACTACTCAGTTAATGCGTTATTAGTGTTTGTTTATAAACAAATGAGGGCAATAAAAATGAATAAAAATATTAATAAAAAATTAATAAAAATAATTCTTCAATGGATTTCAAGTCCATCTCGGAAAGGATTCGAACCTGTGCAGGTAGAACCCAATGGATTTCAAGTCCATCTTCTTAACCACTCGGATACCGCAGCCATATTTTTCAGTTTGCTAAACTACTCAGTTAATGCCTTGTTAGTGTTTGTTTATAAACAAATGAGGGCAATAAAAATGAATAAAAATAATAATAAAAAATTAATAAAAATAATTCTCCAATGGATTTCAAGTCCATCTCGGAAAGGATTCGAGCCTGTGCGGGTAGAACCCAATGGATTTCAAGTCCATCTTCTTAACCACTCGGATACCGCAGCCATATTTTTCAGTTTGCTAAACTACTCAGTTAATGCCTTGTTAGTGTTTGTTTATAAACAAATGAGGGCAATAAAAATGAATAAAAATAATAATAAAAAATTAATAAAAATAATTCTCCAATGGATTTCAAGTCCATCTCGGAAAGGATTCGAGCCTGTGCGGGTAGAACCCAATGGATTTCAAGTCCATCTCGGAAAGGATTCGAACCTGTGCGGGTAGAACCCAATGGATTTAAAGTCCATCTCGGAAAGGATTCGAACCAGTGCGGGTAGAACCCAATGGATTTTAAGTCCATCTTCTTAACCACTCGGATACCGCAGCCATATTTTTCAGTTTGCTAAACTACTCAGTTAATGCGTTATTAGTGTTTGTTTATAAACAAATGAGGGCAATAAAAATGAATAAAAATATTAATAAAAAATTAATAAAAATAATTCTTCAATGGATTTCAAGTCCATCTCGGAAAGGATTCGAACCTGTGCAGGTAGAACCCAATGGATTTCAAGTCCATCTTCTTAACCACTCGGATACCGCAGCCATATTTTTCAGTTTGCTAAACTACTCAGTTAATGCCTTGTTAGTGTTTGTTTATAAACAAATGAGGGCAATAAAAATGAATAAAAATAATAATAAAAATAATTCTCCAATGGATTTCAAGTCCATCTCGGAAAGGATTCGAACCTGTGCGGGTAGAACCCAATGGATTTAAAGTCCATCTCGGAAAGGATTCGAACCTGTGCGGGTAGAACCCAATGGATTTTAAGTCCATCTTCTTAACCACTCGGATACCGCAGCCATATTTTCCAGTTTGCTAAACTACTCAGTTAATGCGTTATTAGTGTTTGTTTATAAACAAATGAGGGCAATAAAAATGAATAAAAATATTAATAAAAAATTAATAAAAATAATTCTCCAATGGATTTCAAGTCCATCTCGGAAAGGATTCGAACCTGTGCGGATAGAACCCAATGGATTTCAAGTCCATCTTCTTAACCACTCGGATACCGCAGCCATATTTTTCAGTTTGCTAAATTACTCAGTTAATGCGTTATTAGTGTTTGTTTATAAACAAATGAGGGCAATAAAAATGAATAAAAATATTAATAAAAAATTAATAAAAATAATTCTCCAATGGATTTCAAGTCCATCTCGGAAAGGATTCGAACCTGTGCAGGTAGAACCCAATGGATTTCAAGTCCATCTTCTTAACCACTCGGATACCGCAGCCATATTTTTCAGTTTGCTAAACTACTCAGTTAATGCGTTGTTAGTGTTTGTTTATAAACAAATGAGGGCAATAAAAAGGAATAAAAATAATAATAAAAAATTAATAAAAATAATTCTCCAATGGATTTCAAGTCCATCTCGGAAAGGATTCGAGCCTGTGCGGGTAGAACCCAACGGATTTCAAGTCCATCTCGGAAAGGATTCGAACCTGTGCGGGTAGAACCCAATGGATTTTAAGTCCATCTCGGAAAGGATTCGAACCTGTGCGGGTAGAACCCAATGGATTTTAAGTCCATCTTCTTAACCACTCGGATACCGCAGCCATATTTTTCAGTTTGCTAAACTACTCAGTTAATGCGTTGTTAGTGTTTGTTTATAAAAAAATGAGGGCAATAAAAATGAATAAAAATAATAATAAAAAATTAATAAAAATAATTCTCCAATGGATTTCAAGTCCATCTCGGAAAGGATTCGAGCCTGTGCGGGTAGAACCCAACGGATTTCAAGTCCATCTCGGAAAGGATTCGAACCTGTGCTGGTAGAACCCAATGGATTTCAAGTCCATCTCGGAAAGGATTCGAACCTGTGCGGGTAGAACCCAACGGATTTTAAGTCCATCTCGGAAAGGATTCGAACCTGTGCGGGTAGAACCCAATGGATTTTAAGTCCATCTTCTTAACCACTCGGATACCGCAGCCATATTTTCCAGTTTGCTAAACTACTCAGTTAATGCGTTATTAGTGTTTGTTTATAAACAAATGAGGGCAATAAAAATTAATAAAAATATTAATAAAAAATTAATAAAAATAATTCTCCAATGGATTTCAAGTCCATCTCGGAAAGGATTCGAACCTGTGCGGATAGAACCCAATGGATTTCAAGTCCATCTTCTTAACCACTCGGATACCGCAGCCATATTTTTCAGTTTGCTAAACTACTCAGTTAATGCGTTGTTAGTGTTTGTTTATAAACAAATGAGGGCAATAAAAATGAATAAAAATAATAATAAAAAATTAATAAAAATAATTCTCCAATGGATTTCAAGTCCATCTCGGAAAGGATTCGAGCCTGTGCGGGTAGAACCCAACGGATTTCAAGTCCATCTCGGAAAGGATTCGAACCTGTGCGGGTAGAACCCAATGGATTTCAAGTCCATCTCGGAAAGGATTCGAACCTGTGCGGGTAGAACCCAATGGATTTTAAGTCCATCTCGGAAAGAATTCGAACCTGTGCGGGCAGAACCCAATGGATTTTAAGTCCATCTTCTTAACCACTCGGATACCGCAGCCATATTTTCCAGTTTGCTAAACTACTCAGTTAATGCGTTATTAGTGTTTGTTTATAAACAAAGGAGGGCAATAAAAGTGAATAAAAATAATAATAAAAAATTAATAAAAATAATTCTAAAATGGATTTCAAGTCCATCTCGGAAAGGATTCGAGCCTGTGCGGGTAGAACCCAATGGATTTCAAGTCCATCTCGGAAAGGATTCGAACCTGTGCGGGTAGAACCCAATGGATTTCAAGTCCATCTCGGAAAGGATTCGAACCTGTGCGGGTAGAACCCAATGGATTTTAAGTCCATCTCGGAAAGGATTCGAACCTGTGCGGGTAGAACCCAATGGATTTTAAGTCCATCTTCTTAACCACTCGGATACCGCAGCCATATTTTTCAGTTTGCTAAACTACTCAGTTAATGCGTTGTTAGTGTTTGTTTATAAACAAATGAGGGCAATAAAAATGAATAAAAATAATAATAAAAAATTAATAAAAATAATTCTCCAATGGATTTCAAGTCCATCTCGGAAAGGATTCGAGCCTGTGCGGGTAGAACCCAACGGATTTCAAGTCCATCTGGGAAAGGATTCGAACCTGTGCGGGTAGAACCCAATGGATTTCAAGTCCATCTCGGAAAGGATTCGAACCTGTGCGGGTAGAACCCAACGGATTTTAAGTCCATCTCGGAAAGGATTCGAACCTGTGCGGGTAGAACCCAATGGATTTTAAGTCCATCTTCTTAACCACTCGGATACCGCAGCCATATTTTCCAGTTTGCTAAACTACTCAGTTAATGCGTTATTAGTGTTTGTTTATAAACAAATGAGGGCAATAAAAATTAATAAAAATATTAATAAAAAATTAATAAAAATAATTCTCCAATGGATTTCAAGTCCATCTCGGAAAGGATTCGAACCTGTGCGGATAGAACCCAATGGATTTCAAGTCCATCTTCTTAACCACTCGGATACCGCAGCCATATTTTCCAGTTTGCTAAACTACTCAGTTAATGCGTTATTAGTGTTTGTTTATAAACAAATGAGGGCAATAAAAGTGAATAAAAATAATAATAAAAAATTAATAAAAATAATTCTAAAATGGATTTCAAGTCCATCTCGGAAAGGATTCGAGCCTGTGCGGGTAGAACCCAACGGATTTCAAGTCCATCTCGGAAAGGATTCGAACCTGTGCGGGTAGAACCCAATGGATTTCAAGTTCATCTCGGAAAGGATTCGAACCTGTGCGGGTAGAACCCAATGGATTTTAAGTCCATCTCGGAAAGGATTCGAACCTGTGCGGGTAGAACCCAATGGATTTTAAGTCCATCTTCTTAACCACTCGGATACCGCAGCCATATTTTCCAGTTTGCTAAACTACTCAGTTAATGCGTTATTAGTGTTTGTTTATAAACAAATGAGGGCAATAAAAGTGAATAAAAATAATAATAAAAAATTAATAAAAATAATTCTAAAATGGATTTCAAGTCCATCTCGGAAAGGATTCGAGCCTGTGCGGGTAGAACCCAATGGATTTCAAGTCCATCTCGGAAAGGATTCGAACCTGTGCGGGTAGAACCCAATGGATTTCAAGTCCATCTCGGAAAGGATTCGAGCCTGTGCGGGTAGAACCCAACGGATTTCAAGTCCATCTCGGAAAGGATTCGAACCTGTGCGGGTAGAACCCAATGGATTTCAAGTCCATCTTCTTAACCACTCGGATACCGCACCCATATTTTCCAGTTTGCTAAACTACTCAGTTAATGCGTTATTAGTGTTTGTTTATAAACAAATGAGGGCAATAAAAGTGAATAAAAATAATAATAAAAAATTAATAAAAATAATTCTCCAATGGATTTCAAGTCCATCTCGGAAAGGATTCGAACCTGTGCGGGTAGAACCCAATGGATTTTAAGTCCATCTCGGAAAGGATTCGAACCTGTGCGGGTAGAACCCAATGGATTTTAAGTCCATCTTCTTAACCACTCGGATACCGCAGCCATATTTTCCAGTTTGCTAAACTACTCAGTTAATGCGTTATTAGTGTTTGTTTATAAACAAATGAGGGCAATAAAAGTGAATAAAAATTATAATAAAAAATTAATAAAAATAATTCTCCAATGGATTTCAAGTCCATCTCGGAAAGGATTCGAGCCTGTGCGGGTAGAACCCAATGGATTTCAAGTCCATCTCGGAAAGGATTCGAACCTGTGCGGGTAGAACCCAATGGATTTCAAGTCCATCTCGGAAAGGATTCGAGCCTGTGCGGGTAGAACCCAACGGATTTCAAGTCCATCTCGGAAAGGATTCGAACCTGTGCGGGTAGAACCCAATGGATTTCAAGTCCATCTTCTTAACCACTCGGATACCGCAGCCATATTTTCCAGTTTGCTAAACTACTCAGTTAATGCGTTATTAGTGTTTGTTTATAAACAAATGAGGGCAATAAAAGTGAATAAAAATAATAATAAAAAATTAATAAAAATAATTCTCCAATGGATTTCAAGTCCATCTCGGAAAGGATTCGAGCCTGTGCGGGTAGAACCCAATGGATTTCAAGTCCATCTCGGAAAGGATTCGAACCTGTGCGTGTAGAACCCAATGGATTTCAAGTCCATCTCGGAAAGGATTCGAGCCTGTGCGGGTAGAACCCAACGGATTTCAAGTCCATCTCGGAAAGGATTCGAACCTGTGCGGGTAGAACCCAATGGATTTCAAGTCCATCTCGGAAAGGATTCGAACCTGTGCGGGTAGAACCCAATGGATTTTAAGTCCATCTTCTTAACCACTCGGATACCGCAGCCATATTTTCCAGTTTGCTAAACTACTCAGGTAATGCGTTATTAGTGTTTGTTTATAAACAAATGAGGGCAATAAAAGTGAATAAAAATAATAATAAAAAATTAATAAAAATAATTCTCCAATGGATTTCAAGTCCATCTCGGAAAGGATTCGAGCCTGTGCGGGTAGAACCCAATGGATTTCAAGTCCATCTCGGAAAGGATTCGAACCTGTGCGGGTAGAACCCAATGGATTTCAAGTCCATCTCGGAAAGGATTCGAACCTGTGCGGGTAGAACCCAACGGATTTCAAGTCCATCTCGGAAAGGATTCGAACCTGTGCGGGTAGAACCCAATGGATTTCAAGTCCATCTCGGAAAGGATTCGAGCCTGTGCGGGTAGAACCCAATGGATTTTAAGTCCACCTTCTTAACCACTCGGATACCGCAGCCATATTTTCCAGTTTGCTAAACTACTCAGTTAATGCGTTATTAGTGTTTGTTTATAAACAAATGAGGGCAATAAAAGTGAATAAAAATAATAATAAAAAATTAATAAAAATAATTCTCCAATGGATTTCAAGTCCATCTCGGAAAGGATTCGAACCTGTGCGGGTAGAACCCAATGGATTTCAAGTCCATCTTCTTAACCACTCGGATACCGCAGCCATATTTTCCAGTTTGCTAAACTACTCAGTTAATGCGTTATTAGTGTTTGTTTATAAACAAATGAGGGCAATAAAAGTGAATAAAAATAATAATAAAAAATTAATAAAAATAATTCTCCAATGGATTTCAAGTCCATCTCGGAAAGGATTCGAGCCTGTGCGGGTAGAACCCAATGGATTTTAAGTCCATCTCGGAAAGGATTCGAACCTGTGCGGGTAGAACCCAATGGATTTCAAGTCCATCTCGGAAAGGATTCGAGCCTGTGCGGGTAGAACCCAATGGATTTTAAGTCCACCTTCTTAACCACTCGGATACCGCAGCCATATTTTCCAGTTTGCTAAACTACTCAGTTAATGCGTTATTAGTGTTTGTTTATAAACAAATGAGGGCAATAAAAGTGAATAAAAATAATAATAAAAAATTAATAAAAATAATTCTCCAATGGATTTCAAGTCCATCTCGGAAAGGATTCGAGCCTGTGCGGGTAGAACCCAATGGATTTCAAGTCCATCTCGGAAAGGATTCGAACCTGTGCGGGTAGAACCCAATGGATTTCAAGTCCATCTCGGAAAGGATTCGAACCTGTGCGGGTAGAACCCAATGGATTTTAAGTCCACCTTCTTAACCACTCGGATACCGCAGCCATATTTTCCAGTTTGCTAAACTACTCAGTTAATGCGTTATTAGTGCTTGTTTATAAACAAATGAGGGCAATAAAAGTGAATAAAAATAATAATAAAAAATTAATAAAAATAATTCTCCAATGGATTTCAAGTCCATCTCGGAAAGGATTCGAGCCTGTGCGGGTAGAACCCAATGGATTTCAAGTCCATCTCGGAAAGGATTCGAACCTGTGCGGGTAGAACCCAATGGATTTCAAGTCCATCTCGGAAAGGATTCGAACCTGTGCGGGTAGAACCCAATGGATTTTAAGTCCACCTTCTTAACCACTCGGATACCGCAGCTATATTTTTCAGTTTGCTAAACTACTCAGTTTATGCGTTATTAGTGTTTGTTTATAAACAAATGAGGGCAATAAAAGTGAATAAAAATAATAATAAAAAATTAATAAAAATAATTATCCAATGGATTTCAAGTCCATCTCGGAAAGGATTCGAACCTGTGCAGGTAGAACCCAATGGATTTTAAGTCCACCTTCTTAACCACTCGGATACCGCAGCTATATTTTTCAGTTTGCTAAACTACTCAGTTAATGCGTTATTAGTGTTTGTTTATAAACAAATGAGGGCAATAAAAATGAATAAAAATAATAATAAAAAATTAATAAAAATAATTCTCCAATGGATTTCAAGTCCATCTCGGAAAGGATTCGAGCCTGTGCGGGTAGAACCCAATGGATTTCAAGTCCATCTCGGAAAGGATTCGAGCCTGTGCGGGTAGAACCCAATGAATTTCAAGTCCATCTCGGAAAGGATTCGAACCTGTGCGGGTAGAACCCAATGGATTTCAAGTCCATCTCGGAAAGGATTCGAACCTGTGCGGGTAGAACCCAATGGATTTTAAGTCCACCTTCTTAACCACTCGGATACCGCAGCTATATTTTTCAGTTTGCTAAACTACTCAGTTAATGCGTTATTAGTGTTTGTTTATAAACAAATGAGGGCAATAAAAATGAATAAAAATAATAATAAAAAATTAATAAAAATAATTCTCCAATGGATTTCAAGTCCATATCGGAAAGGATTCGAACCTGTGCGGGTAGAACCCAATGGATTTCAAGACCATCTTCTTAACCACTCGGATACCGCAGCTATATTTTTCAGTTTGCTAAACTACTCAGTTAATGCGTTATTAGTGTTTGTTTATAAACAAATAAGGGCAATAAATATGAATAAAAATAATAATAAAAAATTAGAAAAATAATTCTCCAATGGATTTCAAGTCCATCTCGGAAAGGATTCGAGCCTGTGCGGGTAGAACCCAATGGATTTCAAGTCCATCTCGGAAAGGATTCGAGCCTGTGCGGGTAGAACCCAATGGATTTCAAGTCCATCTCGGAAAGGATTCGAATCTTTGCGGGTAGAACCCAATGGATTTTAAGTCCACCTTCTTAACCACTCGGATACCGCAGCTATATTTTTCAGTTTGCTAAACTACTCAGTTAATGCGTTATTGGTGTTTGTTTATAAACAAATGAGGGCAATAAAAATGAATAAAAATAATAATAAAAAATTAATAAAAATAATTCTCCAATGGATTTCAAGTCCATATCGGAAAGGATTCGAACCTGTGCGGGTAGAACCCAATGGATTTCAAGACCATCTTCTTAACCACTCGGATACCGCAGCTATATTTTTCAGTTTGCTAAACTACTCAGTTAATGCGTTATTAGTGTTTGTTTATAAACAAATAAGGGCAATAAATATGAATAAAAATAATAATAAAAAATTAATAAAAATAATTCTCCAATGGATTTCAAGTCCATCTCGGAAAGGATTCGAGCCTGTGCGGGTAGAACCCAATGGATTTCAAGTCCATCTCGGAAAGGATTCGAACCTGTGCGGGTAGAACCCAATGGATTTCAAGTCCATCTCGGAAAGGATTCGAACCTTTGCGGGTAGAACCCAATGGATTTTAAGTCCACCTTCTTAACCACTCGGATACCGCAGCTATATTTTTCAGTTTGCTAAACTACTCAGTTAATGCGTTATTAGTGTTTGTTTATAAACAAATGAGGGCAATAAATATGAATAAAAATAATAATAAAAAATTAATAAAAATAATTCTCCAATGGATTTCAAGTCCATCTCGGAAAGGATTCGAACCTGTGCAGGTAGAACCCAATGGATTTTAAGTCCACCTTCTTAACCACTCGGATACCGCAGCTATATTTTTCAGTTTGCTAAACTACTCAGTTAATGCGTTATTAGTGTTTGTTTATAAACAAATGAGGGCAATAAAAATGAATAAAAATAATAATAAAAAATTAATAAAAATAATTCTCCAATGGATTTCAAGTCCATCTCGGAAAGGATTCGAGCCTGTGCGGGTAGAACCCAATGGATTTCAAGTCCATCTCGGAAAGGATTCGAACCTTTGCGGGTAGAACCCAATGGATTTTAAGTCCACCTTCTTAACCACTCGGATACCGCAGCTATATTTTTCAGTTTGCTAAACTACTCAGTTAATGCGTTATTAGTGTTTGTTTATAAACAAATGAGGGCAATAAAAATGAATAAAAATAATAATAAAAAATTAATAAAAATAATTCTCCAATGGATTTCAAGTCCATCTCGGAAAGGATTCGAGCCTGTGCGGGTAGAACCCAATGGATTTCAAGTCCATCTCGGAAAGGATTCGAACCTTTGCGGGTAGAACCCAATGGATTTTAAGTCCACCTTCTTAACCACTCGGATACCGCAGCTATATTTTTCAGTTTGCTAAACTACTCAGTTAATGCGTTATTAGTGTTTGTTTATAAACAAATGAGGGCAATAAAAATGAATAAAAATAATAATAAAAAATTAATAAAAATAATTCTCCAATGGATTTCAAGTCCATCTCGGAAAGGATTCGAGCCTGTGCGGGTAGAACCCAATGGATTTCAAGTCCATCTCGGAAAGGATTCGAACCTTTGCGGGTAGAACCCAATGGATTTTAAGTCCACCTTCTTAACCACTCGGATACCGCAGCTATATTTTTCAGTTTGCTAAACTACTCAGTTAATGCGTTATTAGTGTTTGTTTATAAACAAATGAGGGCAATAAAAATGAATAAAAATAATAATAAAAAATTAATAAAAATAATTCTCCAATGGATTTCAAGTCCATCTCGGAAAGGATTCGAGCCTGTGCGGGTAGAACCCAATGGATTTCAAGTCCATCTCGGAAAGGATTCGAACCTTTGCGGGTAGAACCCAATGGATTTTAAGTCCACCTTCTTAACCACTCGGATACCGCAGCTATATTTTTCAGTTTGCTAAACTACTCAGTTAATGCGTTATTAGTGTTTGTTTATAAACAAATGAGGGCAATAAAAATGAATAAAAATAATAATAAAAAATTAATAAAAATAATTCTCCAATGGATTTCAAGTCCATCTCGGAAAGGATTAAAGCCTGTGCGGGTAGAACCCAATGGATTTCAAGTCCATCTCGGAAAGGATTCGAGCCTGTGCGGGTAGAACCCAATGGATTTCAAGTCCATCTCGGAAAGGATTCGAGCCTGTGCGGGTAGAACCCAATGGATTTCAAGTCCATCTCGGAAAGGATTCGAACCTGTGCGGGTAGAACCCAATGGATTTCAAGTCCATCTCGGAAAGGATTCGAACCTGTGCGGGTAGAACCCAATGGATTTTAAGTCCACCTTCTTAACCACTCGGATACCGCAGCTATATTTTTCAGTTTGCTAAACTACTCAGTTAATGCGTTATTAGTGTTTGTTTATAAACAAATGAGGGCAATAAATATGAATAAAAATAATAATAAAAAATTAATAAAAATAATTCTCCAATGGATTTCAAGTCCATCTCGGAAAGGATTCGAACCTGTGCAGGTAGAACCCAATGGATTTTAAGTCCACCTTCTTAACCACTCGGATACCGCAGCTATATTTTTCAGTTTGCTAAACTACTCAGTTAATGCGTTATTAGTGTTTGTTTATAAACAAATGAGGGCAATAAAAATGAATAAAAATAATAATAAAAAATTAATAAAAATAATTCTCCAATGGATTTCAAGTCCATCTCGGAAAGGATTCGAGCCTGTGCGGGTAGAACCCAATGGATTTCAAGTCCATCTCGGAAAGGATTCGAGCCTGTGCGGGTAGAACCCAATGGATTTCAAGTCCATCTCGGAAAGGATTCGAACCTGTGCGGGTAGAACCCAATGGATTTCAAGTCCATCTCGGAAAGGATTCGAACCTGTGCGGGTAGAACCCAATGGATTTTAAGTCCACCTTCTTAACCACTCGGATACCGCAGCTATATTTTTCAGTTTGCTAAACTACTCAGTTAATGCGTTATTAGTGTTTGTTTATAAACAAATGAGGGCAATAAAAATGAATAAAAATAATAATAAAAAATTAGAAAAATAATTCTCCAATGGATTTCAAGTCCATCTCGGAAAGGATTCGAGCCTGTGCGGGTAGAACCCAATGGATTTCAAGTCCATCTCGGAAAGGATTCGAACCTTTGCGGGTAGAACCCAATGGATTTTAAGTCCACCTTCTTAACCACTCGGATACCGCAGCTATATTTTTCAGTTTGCTAAACTACTCAGTTAATGCGTTATTAGTGTTTGTTTATAAACAAATGAGGGCAATAAAAATGAATAAAAATAATAATAAAAAATTAATAAAAATAATTCTCCAATGGATTTCAAGTCCATATCGGAAAGGATTCGAACCTGTGCGGGTAGAACCCAATGGATTTCAAGACCATCTTCTTAACCACTCGGATACCGCAGCTATATTTTTCAGTTTGCTAAACTACTCAGTTAATGCGTTATTAGTGTTTATAAACAAATAAGGGCAATAAATATGAATAAAAATAATAATAAAAAATTAATAAAAATAATTCTCCAATGGATTTCAAGTCCATCTCGGAAAGGATTCGAGCCTGTGCGGGTAGAACCCAATGGATTTCAAGTCCATCTCGGAAAGGATTCGAACCTTTGCGGGTAGAACCCAATGGATTTTAAGTCCACCTTCTTAACCACTCGGATACCGCAGCTATATTTTTCAGTTTGCTAAACTACTCAGTTAATGCGTTATTAGTGTTTGTTTATAAACAAATGAGGGCAATAAAAATGAATAAAAATAATAATAAAAAATTAATAAAAATAATTCTCCAATGGATTTCAAGTCCATCTCGGAAAGGATTCGAGCCTGTGCGGGTAGAACCCAATGGATTTCAAGTCCATCTCGGAAAGGATTCGAACCTTTGCGGGTAGAACCCAATGGATTTCAAGTCCATCTCGGAAAGGATTCGAACCTGTGCGGGTAGAACCCAATGGATTTCAAGTCCATCTCGGAAAGGATTCGAACCTGTGCGGGTAGAACCCAATGGATTTTAAGTCCACCTTCTTAACCACTCGGATACCGCAGCTATATTTTTCAGTTTGCTAAACTACTCAGTTAATGCGTTATTAGTGTTTGTTTATAAACAAATGAGGGCAATAAATATGAATAAAAATAATTATAAAAAATTAATAAAAATAATTCTCCAATGGATTTCAAGTCCATCTCGGAAAGGATTCGAACCTGTGCAGGTAGAACCCAATGGATTTTAAGTCCACCTTCTTAACCACTCGGATACCGCAGCTATATTTTTCAGTTTGCTAAACTACTCAGTTAATGCGTTATTAGTGTTTGTTTATAAACAAATGAGGGCAATAAAAATGAATAAAAATAATAATAAAAAATTAATAAAAATAATTCTCCAATGGATTTCAAGTCCATCTCGGAAAGGATTCGAGCCTGTGCGGGTAGAACCCAATGGATTTCAAGTCCATCTCGGAAAGGATTCGAGCCTGTGCGGGTAGAACCCAATGGATTTCAAGTCCATCTCGGAAAGGATTCGAACCTGTGCGGGTAGAACCCAATGGATTTCAAGTCCATCTCGGAAAGGATTCGAACCTGTGCGGGTAGAACCCAATGGATTTTAAGTCCACCTTCTTAACCACTCGGATACCGCAGCTATATTTTTCAGTTTGCTAAACTACTCAGTTAATGCGTTATTAGTGTTTGTTTATAAACAAATGAGGGCAATAAAAATGAATAAAAATAATAATAAAAAATTAGAAAAATAATTCTCCAATGGATTTCAAGTCCATCTCGGAAAGGATTCGAGCCTGTGCGGGTAGAACCCAATGGATTTCAAGTCCATCTCGGAAAGGATTCGAGCCTGTGCGGGTAGAACCCAATGGATTTCAAGTCCATCTCGGAAAGGATTCGAACCTTTGCGGGTAGAACCCAATGGATTTTAAGTCCACCTTCTTAACCACTCGGATACCGCAGCTATATTTTTCAGTTTGCTAAACTACTCAGTTAATGCGTTATTAGTGTTTGTTTATAAACAAATGAGGGCAATAAAAATGAATAAAAATAATAATAAAAAATTAATAAAAATAATTCTCCAATGGATTTCAAGTCCATCTCGGAAAGGATTCGAGCCTGTGCGGGTAGAACCCAATGGATTTCAAGTCCATCTCGGAAAGGATTCGAACCTGTGCAGGTAGAACCCAATGGATTTTAAGTCCACCTTCTTAACCACTCGGATACCGCAGCTATATTTTTCAGTTTGCTAAACTACTCAGTTAATGCTTTATTAGTGTTTGTTTATAAACAAATGAGGGCAATAAAAATGAATAAAAATAATAATAAAAAATTAATAAAAATAATTCTCCAATGGATTTCAAGTCCATCTCGGAAAGGATTCGAGCCTGTGCGGGTAGAACCCAATGGATTTCAAGTCCATCTCGGAAAGGATTCGAACCTTTGCGGGTAGAACCCAATGGATTTTAAGTCCACCTTCTTAACCACTCGGATACCGCAGCTATATTTTTCAGTTTGCTAAACTACTCAGTTAATGCGTTATTAGTGTTTGTTTATAAACAAATGAGGGCAATAAAAATGAATAAAAATAATAATAAAAAATTAATAAAAATAATTCTCCAATGGATTTCAAGTCCATCTCGGAAAGGATTCGAGCCTGTGCGGGTAGAACCCAATGGATTTCAAGTCCATCTCGGAAAGGATTCGAACCTTTGCGGGTAGAACCCAATGGATTTTAAGTCCACCTTCTTAACCACTCGGATACCGCAGCTATATTTTTCAGTTTGCTAAACTACTCAGTTAATGCGTTATTAGTGTTTGTTTATAAACAAATGAGGGCAATAAAAATGAATAAAAATAATAATAAAAAATTAATAAAAATAATTCTCCAATGGATTTCAAGTCCATCTCGGAAAGGATTCGAGCCTGTGCGGGTAGAACCCAATGGATTTCAAGTCCATCTCGGAAAGGATTCGAACCTTTGCGGGTAGAACCCAATGGATTTTAAGTCCACCTTCTTAACCACTCGGATACCGCAGCTATATTTTTCAGTTTGCTAAACTACTCAGTTAATGCGTTATTAGTGTTTGTTTATAAACAAATGAGGGCAATAAAAATGAATAAAAATAATAATAAAAAATTAATAAAAATAATTCTCCAATGGATTTCAAGTCCATCTCGGAAAGGATTCGAGCCTGTGCGGGTAGAACCCAATGGATTTCAAGTCCATCTCGGAAAGGATTCGAACCTTTGCGGGTAGAACCCAATGGATTTTAAGTCCACCTTCTTAACCACTCGGATACCGCAGCTATATTTTTCAGTTTGCTAAACTACTCAGTTAATGCGTTATTAGTGTTTGTTTATAAACAAATGAGGGCAATAAAAATGAATAAAAATAATAATAAAAAATTAATAAAAATAATTCTCCAATGGATTTCAAGTCCATCTCGGAAAGGATTCGAGCCTGTGCGGGTAGAACCCAATGGATTTCAAGTCCATCTCGGAAAGGATTCGAACCTTTGCGGGTAGAACCCAATGGATTTTAAGTCCACCTTCTTAACCACTCGGATACCGCAGCTATATTTTTCAGTTTGCTAAACTACTCAGTTAATGCGTTATTAGTGTTTGTTTATAAACAAATGAGGGCAATAAAAATGAATAAAAATAATAATAAAAAATTAATAAAAATAATTCTCCAATGGATTTCAAGTCCATCTCGGAAAGGATTCGAGCCTGTGCGGGTAGAACCCAATGGATTTCAAGTCCATCTCGGAAAGGATTCGAACCTTTGCGGGTAGAACCCAATGGATTTTAAGTCCACCTTCTTAACCACTCGGATACCGCAGCTATATTTTTCAGTTTGCTAAACTACTCAGTTAATGCTTTATTAGTGTTTGTTTATAAACAAATGAGGGCAATAAAAATGAATAAAAATAATAATAAAAAATTAATAAAAATAATTCTCCAATGGATTTCAAGTCCATCTCGGAAAGGATTCGAGCCTGTGCGGGTAGAACCCAATGGATTTCAAGTCCATCTCGGAAAGGATTCGAACCTTTGCGGGTAGAACCCAATGGATTTTAAGTCCACCTTCTTAACCACTCGGATACCGCAGCTATATTTTTCAGTTTGCTAAACTACTCAGTTAATGCGTTATTAGTGTTTGTTTATAAACAAATGAGGGCAATAAAAATGAATAAAAATAATAATAAAAAATTAATAAAAATAATTCTCCAATGGATTTCAAGTCCATCTCGGAAAGGATTCGAGCCTGTGCGGGTAGAACCCAATGGATTTCAAGTCCATCTCGGAAAGGATTCGAACCTTTGCGGGTAGAACCCAATGGATTTTAAGTCCACCTTCTTAACCACTCGGATACCGCAGCTATATTTTTCAGTTTGCTAAACTACTCAGTTAATGCGTTATTAGTGTTTGTTTATAAACAAATGAGGGCAATAAAAATGAATAAAAATAATAATAAAAAATTAATAAAAATAATTCTCCAATGGATTTCAAGTCCATCTCGGAAAGGATTCGAGCCTGTTCGGGTAGAACCCAATGGATTTCAAGTCCATCTCGGAAAGGATTCGAACCTTTGCGGGTAGAACCCAATGGATTTCAAGTCCATCTCGGAAAGGATTCGAACCTGTGCGGGTAGAACCCAATGGATTTCAAGTCCATCTCGGAAAGGATTCGAACCTGTGCGGGTAGAACCCAATGGATTTTAAGTCCACCTTCTTAACCACTCGGATACCGCAGCTATATTTTTCAGTTTGCTAAACTACTCAGTTAATGCGTTATTAGTGTTTGTTTATAAACAAATGAGGGCAATAAATATGAATAAAAATAATAATAAAAAATTAATAAAAATAATTCTCCAATGGATTTCAAGTCCATCTCGGAAAGGATTCGAACCTGTGCAGGTAGAACCCAATGGATTTTAAGTCCACCTTCTTAACCACTCGGATACCGCAGCTATATTTTTCAGTTTGCTAAACTACTCAGTTAATGCGTTATTAGTGTTTGTTTATAAACAAATGAGGGCAATAAAAATGAATAAAAATAATAATAAAAAATTAATAAAAATAATTCTCCAATGGATTTCAAGTCCATCTCGGAAAGGATTCGAGCCTGTGCGGGTAGAACCCAATGGATTTCAAGTCCATCTCGGAAAGGATTCGAGCCTGTGCGGGTAGAACCCAATGGATTTCAAGTCCATCTCGGAAAGGATTCGAACCTGTGCGGGTAGAACCCAATGGATTTCAAGTCCATCTCGGAAAGGATTCGAACCTGTGCGGGTAGAACCCAATGGATTTTAAGTCCACCTTCTTAACCACTCGGATACCGCAGCTATATTTTTCAGTTTGCTAAACTACTCAGTTAATGCGTTATTAGTGTTTGTTTATAAACAAATGAGGGCAATAAAAATGAATAAAAATAATAATAAAAAATTAGAAAAATAATTCTCCAATGGATTTCAAGTCCATCTCGGAAAGGATTCGAGCCTGTGCGGGTAGAACCCAATGGATTTCAAGTCCATCTCGGAAAGGATTCGAGCCTGTGCGGGTAGAACCCAATGGATTTCAAGTCCATCTCGGAAAGGATTCGAACCTTTGCGGGTAGAACCCAATGGATTTTAAGTCCACCTTCTTAACCACTCGGATACCGCAGCTATATTTTTCAGTTTGCTAAACTACTCAGTTAATGCGTTATTAGTGTTTGTTTATAAACAAATGAGGGCAATAAAAATGAATAAAAATAATAATAAAAAATTAATAAAAATAATTCTCCAATGGATTTCAAGTCCATCTCGGAAAGGATTCGAGCCTGTGCGGGTAGAACCCAATGGATTTCAAGTCCATCTCGGAAAGGATTCGAACCTGTGCAGGTAGAACCCAATGGATTTTAAGTCCACCTTCTTAACCACTCGGATACCGCAGCTATATTTTTCAGTTTGCTAAACTACTCAGTTAATGCTTTATTAGTGTTTGTTTATAAACAAATGAGGGCAATAAAAATGAATAAAAATAATAATAAAAAATTAATAAAAATAATTCTCCAATGGATTTCAAGTCCATCTCGGAAAGGATTCGAGCCTGTGCGGGTAGAACCCAATGGATTTCAAGTCCATCTCGGAAAGGATTCGAGCCTGTGCGGGTAGAACCCAATGGATTTCAAGTCCATCTCGGAAAGGATTCGAACCTTTGCGGGTAGAACCCAATGGATTTTAAGTCCACCTTCTTAACCACTCGGATACCGCAGCTATATTTTTCAGTTTGCTAAACTACTCAGTTAATACGTTATTAGTGTTTGTTTATAAACAAATGAGGGCAATAAAAATGAATAAAAATAATAATAAAAAATTAATAAAAATAATTCTCCAATGGATTTCAAGTCCATCTCGGAAAGGATTCGAGCCTGTGCGGGTAGAACCCAATGGATTTCAAGTCCATCTCGGAAAGGATTCGAACCTTTGCGGGTAGAACCCAATGGATTTTAAGTCCACCTTCTTAACCACTCGGATACCGCAGCTATATTTTTCAGTTTGCTAAACTACTCAGTTAATGCGTTATTAGTGTTTGTTTATAAACAAATGAGGGCAATAAAAATGAATAAAAATAATAATAAAAAATTAATAAAAATAATTCTCCAATGGATTTCAAGTCCATCTGGGAAAGGATTCGAGCCTGTGCGGGTAGAACCCAATGGATTTCAAGTCCATCTCGGAAAGGATTCGAACCTTTGCGGGTAGAACCCAATGGATTTTAAGTCCACCTTCTTAACCACTCGGATACCGCAGCTATATTTTTCAGTTTGCTAAACTACTCAGTTAATGCGTTATTAGTGTTTGTTTATAAACAAATGAGGGCAATAAAAATGAATAAAAATAATAATAAAAAATTAATAAAAATAATTCTCCAATGGATTTCAAGTCCATCTCGGAAAGGATTCGAGCCTGTGCGGGTAGAACCCAATGGATTTCAAGTCCATCTCGGAAAGGATTCGAACCTTTGCGGGTAGAACCCAATGGATTTTAAGTCCACCTTCTTAACCACTCGGATACCGCAGCTATATTTTTCAGTTTGCTAAACTACTCAGTTAATGCGTTATTAGTGTTTGTTTATAAACAAATGAGGGCAATAAAAATGAATAAAAATAATAATAAAAAATTAATAAAAATAATTCTCCAATGGATTTCAAGTCCATCTCGGAAAGGATTCGAGCCTGTGCGGGTAGAACCCAATGGATTTCAAGTCCATCTCGGAAAGGATTCGAACCTTTGCGGGTAGAACCCAATGGATTTTAAGTCCACCTTCTTAACCACTCGGATACCGCAGCTATATTTTTCAGTTTGCTAAACTACTCAGTTAATGCGTTATTAGTGTTTGTTTATAAACAAATGAGGGCAATAAAAATGAATAAAAATAATAATAAAAAATTAATAAAAATAATTCTCCAATGGATTTCAAGTCCATCTCGGAAAGGATTCGAGCCTGTGCGGGTAGAACCCAATGGATTTCAAGTCCATCTCGGAAAGGATTCGAACCTTTGCGGGTAGAACCCAATGGATTTTAAGTCCACCTTCTTAACCACTCGGATACCGCAGCTATATTTTTCAGTTTGCTAAACTACTCAGTTAATGCGTTATTAGTGTTTGTTTATAAACAAATGAGGGCAATAAAAATGAATAAAAATAATAATAAAAAATTAATAAAAATAATTCTCCAATGGATTTCAAGTCCATCTCGGAAAGGATTCGAGCCTGTGCGGGTAGAACCCAATGGATTTCAAGTCCATCTCGGAAAGGATTCGAACCTTTGCGGGTAGAACCCAATGGATTTTAAGTCCACCTTCTTAACCACTCGGATACCGCAGCTATATTTTTCAGTTTGCTAAACTACTCAGTTAATGCGTTATTAGTGTTTGTTTATAAACAAATGAGGGCAATAAAAATGAATAAAAATAATAATAAAAAATTAATAAAAATAATTCTCCAATGGATTTCAAGTCCATCTCGGAAAGGATTCGAGCCTGTGCGGGTAGAACCCAATGGATTTCAAGTCCATCTCGGAAAGGATTCGAGCCTGTGCGGGTAGAACCCAATGGATTTCAAGTCCATCTCGGAAAGGATTCGAACCTTTGCGGGTAGAACCCAATGGATTTTAAGTCCACCTTCTTAACCACTCGGACACCGCAGCTATATTTTTCAGTTTGCTAAACTACTCAGTTAATGCGTTATTAGTGTTTGTTTATAAACAAATGAGGGCAATAAAAATGAATAAAAATAATAATAAAAAATTAATAAAAATAATTCTCCAATGGATTTCAAGTCCATCTCGGAAAGGATTCGAGCCTGTGCGGGTAGAACCCAATGGATTTCAAGTCCATCTCGGAAAGGATTCGAACCTTTGCGGGTAGAACCCAATGGATTTTAAGTCCACCTTCTTAACCACTCGGATACCGCAGCTATATTTTTCAGTTTGCTAAACTACTCAGTTAATGCGTTATTAGTGTTTGTTTATAAACAAATGAGGGCAATAAAAATGAATAAAAATAATAATAAAAAATTAATAAAAGTAATTCTCCAATGAATTTCAAGTCCATCTCGGAAAGGATTTCAGCCTGTGCGGGTAGAACCCAATGGATTTCAAGTCCATCTCGGAAAGGATTCGAACCTTTGCGGGTAGAACCCAATGGATTTTAAGTCCACCTTCTTAACCACTCGGATACCGCAGCTATATTTTTCAGTTTGCTAAACTACTCAGCTAATGCGTTATTAGTGTTTCGATGTTTGTTTATAAGAAAATGAGGGCAATAAAAATAATAATAAAAAATTTATAAAAATAATTCTCCAATGGATTTCAAGTCCATCTCGGAAAGGATTCGAACCTGTGCGGGTAGAACCCAATGGATTTTAAGTCCATCTTCTTAACCACTCGGATACCGCAGCCATATTTTTCAGTTTGCTAAACTACTCAGTTAATGCGTTATTAGTGTTTAGATGTTTGTTTATAAAAAAATGAGGGCAAAAAAATTATTAAACTTTTGTTCTATTTATTCAATTGAAAATGTTACTAAATTTTTGCTGATGACGATTATTTGCATTATTGACGATGTGAAACAAGATTATTGTTTGTATCAAATTTTCTGCTAACCTCACTTTTATCTCCCTCATATTAAGACACACCTCATAACACTTTAGTTTTTGCGCTAACTCAAAATTTCATTCAACTGAAAATAATGAAATAATAAAAAATTAATAAAAATAATTCTCCAATGGATTTCAAGTCCATCTCGGAAAGGATTCGAACCTATGCGGGTAGAACCCAATGGATTTCAAGTCCATCTCGGAAAGGATTCGAACCTGAGCGGGTAGAACCCAATGGATTTCAAGTCCATCTCGCATAGGATTCGAACCTGTGCGGGTAGAACCCAATGGATTTCAAGTCCATCTTCTTAATCACTCGGATACCGCAGCCATATTTTTCAGTTTGCTATACTACTCAGTTAATGCGTTATTAGTGTTTAGATGTTTGTTTATAATAAAATGAGGGCAATAAAAATAATAATAAAAAATTTATAAAAATAATTCTCCAATGGATTTCAAGTCCATCTCGGAAAGGATTCGAACCTGTGCGGGTAGAACCCAATGGATTTTAAGTCCATCTTCTTAACCACTCGGATACCGCAGCCATATTTTTCAGTTTGCTAAACTACTCAGTTAATGCGTTATTAGTGTTTAGATGTTTGTTTATAAAAAAATTAGGGCAATAAAAATAATAATAAAAAATGAATAAAAATAATTCTCCAATGGATTTCAAGTCCATCTCGGAAAGGATTCGAAGCTGTGCGGCTGGACTTCAAGTCCATCTCGGAAAGGATTCGAACTTTTGCGGGTAGAACCCAATGGATTTCAAGTCCATCTCGGAAAGGATTCGAACCTGTGCGGGTAGAACCCAATGGATTTCAAGTCCATCTCGGAAAGGATTCTAACTTTTGCGGGTAGAACGCAATGGATTTCAAGTCCATCTCGGAAAGGATTCGAACCTGTGCGGGTAGAACCCAATGGATTTTAAGTCCATCTTCTTAACCACTCGGATACCGCAGCCATATTTTTCAGTTTGCTATACTACTCAGTTAATGCGTTATTAGTGTTTAGATGTTTGTTTATAAGAAAATGAGGGCAATAAAAATAATCATAAAAAATTAATAAAAATAATTCTCCAATGGATTTCAAGTCCATCTCGGAAAGGATTCGAACCTGTGCGGCTGGAACCCAATGGATTTCAAGTCCATCTCGGAAAGGATTCTAACTTTTGCGGGTAGAACCCAATGGATTTCAAGTCCATCTCGGAAAGGATTCGAACCTGTGCGGGTAGAACCCAATGGATTTTAAGTCCATCTTCTTAACCACTCGGATACCGCAGCCATATTTTTCAGTTTGCTAAACTACTCAGTTAATGCGTTATTAGTGTTTAGATGTTTGTTTATAAGTAAATGAGGGCAATAAAAATAATAATAAAAAATTAATAAAAATAATTCTCCAACGGATTTCAAGTCCATCTCGGAAAGGATTCGAACCTGTGCGGGTAGAACCCAATGGATTTTAAGTCCATCTCGGAAAGGGTTCGAACCTGTGCGTGTAGAACCCAATGGATTTTAAGTCCATCTTCTTAACCACTCGGATACCGCAGCCATATTTTTCAGTTTGCTAAACTACTCAGTTAATGCGTTATTAGTGTTTAGATGTTTGTTTATAAAAAAATTAGGGCAATAAAAATAATAATAAAAAATTAATAAAAATAATTCTCCAATGGATTTCAAGTCCATCTCGGAAAGGATTCGAACCTGTGCGGGTAGAACCCAATGGATTTCAAGTCCATCTCGGAGAGGATTCGAACCTGTGCGGGTAGAACCCAATGGATTTTAAGTCCATCTTCTTGACCACTCGGATACCGCAGCCATATTTTTCAGTTTGCTAAACTACTCAGTTAATGCGTTATTAGTGTTTAGATGTTTGTTTATAAGTAAATGAGGGCAATAAAAATAATAATAAAAAATTAATAAAAATAATTCTCCAACGGATTTCAAGTCCATCTCGGAAAGGATTCGAACCTGTGCGGGTAGAACCCAATGGATTTTAAGTCCATCTCGGAAAGGGTTCGAACCTGTGTGTGTAGAACCCAATGGATTTTAAGTCCATCTTCTTAACCACTCGGATACCGCAGCCATATTTTTCAGTTTGCTAAACTACTCAGTTAATGCGTTATTAGTGTTTAGATGTTTGTTTATACGAAAATGAGGGCAAGAAAAATACATAATAATAAAAAATTAATAAAAATAATTCTCCAATGGATTTCAAATCCATCTCGGAAAGGATTCGAACCTGTGCGGGTAGAACCCAATGGATTTCAAGTCCATCTCGGAAAGGATTCGCACTTGTGCGGGTAGAACCCAATGGATTTCAAGTCCACCTTCTTACCCACTCGGATACCGCAGCTATATTTTTCAGTTTGCTAAACTACTCAGTTAATGCGTTATTAGTGTTTAGATGTTTGTTTGTAAGAAAATGAGGGCAATAAAAAATTAATAAAAATAATTCTCCAATGGATTTCAAGTCCATCTCGGAAAGGATTCGAACCTGTGCGGGTAGAACCCAATGGATTTCAAGTCCATCTCGGAAAGGATTCGAACCTGTGCGGGTAGAACCCAATGGATTTCAAGTCCATCTCGGAAAGGATTCGAACCTGTGCGGGTAGAACCCAATGGATTTCAAGTCCATCTCGGAAAGGATTGGAACCTGTGCGGGTAGAACCCAATGGATTTCAAGTCCATCTCGGAAAGGCTTCGAACCTGTGCGGGTAGAACCCAATGGATTTCAAGTCCATCTCGGAAAGGATTCGAACCTGTGCGGGTAGAACCCAATGGATTTCAAGACCATCTCGGAAAGGATTCGAACCTGTGCGGGTAGAACCCAATGGATTTCAAGTCCATCTCGGAAAGGATTCGAACCTGTGCGGGTAGAACCCAATGGATTTCAAGTCCATCTCGGAAAGGATTCGAACCTGTGCGGGTAGAACCCAATGGATTTCAAGTCCACCTTCTTAACCACTCGGATACCGCAGCTATATTTTTCAGTTTGCTAAACTACTCAGTTAATGCGTTATTAGTGTTTAGATGTTTGTTTATAAGAAAATGAGGGCAAAAAAATTCTTCAACTTTTGTTTTATTTATTCAATTGAAAATGTTACTAAATTTTTGCTGATGACGATTATTTGCATTATTCACCATCTGAAACAAGATTATTGTTTATATCAAATTTTCTGCTAACCTCACTTTTATCTCCCTCATATTAAGACACACCTCATAACACTTTAGTTTTTGCGCTAACTCAAAATTTCATTCAACTGAAAATAATGAAATAATAAAAAATTAATAAAAATAACTCTCCAATGGATTTCAAGTCCATCTCGGAAAGGATTCGAACCTGTGCGGGTAGAACCCAATGGATTTCAAGTCCATCTCGGAAAGGATTCGAACCTGTGCGGGTAGAACCCAATGGATTTCAAGTCCATCTCGGAAAGGATTCGAACCTGTGCTGGTAGAACCCAATGGATTTCAAGTCCACCTTCTTAACCACTCGGATACCGCAGCTATATTTTTCAGTTTGCTAAACTACTCAGTTAATGCGTTATTAGTGTTTAGATGTTTGTTTGTAAGAAAACGAGGGCAATAAAAAATTAATAAAAACAATTCTCCAATGGATTTGAAGTCCATCTCGGAAAGGATTCGAACCTGTGCGGGTAGAACCCAATGGATTTCAAGTCCATCTCGGAAAGGATTCGAACCTGTGCGGGTAGAACCCAATGGATTTTAAGTCCATCTCGGAAAGGATTCGAACCTGTGCGGGTAGAACATAATGGATTTCAAGTCCATCTCGGAAAGGATTCGAACCTGTGCGGGTAGAACCCAATGGATTTCAAGTCCATCTCGGAAAGGATTCGCACTTGTGCGGGTAGAACCCAATGGATTTCAAGTCCACCTTCTTAACCACTCGGATACCGCAGCTATATTTTTCAGTTTGCTAAACTACTCAGTTAATGCGTTATTAGTGTTTAGATGTTTGTTTGTAAGAAAATGAGGGCAATAAAAAATTAATAAAAATAATTCTCCAATGGATTTCAAGTCCATCTCGGAAAGGATTCGAACCTGTGCGGGTAGAACCCAATGGATTTTAAGTCCATCTCGGAAAGGATTCGAACCTGTGCGGGTAGAACCCAATGGATTTCAAGTCCATCTCGGAAAGGATTCGCACTTGTGCGGGTAGAACCCAATGGATTTCAAGTCCACCTTCTTACCCACTCGGATACCGCAGCTATATTTTTCAGTTTGCTAAACTACTCAGTTAATGCGTTATTAGTGTTTAGATGTTTGTTTGTAAGAAAATGAGGGCAATAAAAAATTAATAAAAATAATTCTCCAATGGATTTCAAGTCCATCTCGGAAAGGATTCGAACCTGTGCGGGTAGAACCCAATGGATTTCAAGTCCACCTTCTTACCCACTCGGATACCGCAGCTATATTTTTCAGTTTGCTAAACTACTCAGTTAATGCGTTATTAGTGTTTAGATGTTTGTTTGTAAGAAAATGAGGGCAATAAAAAATTAATAAAAATAATTCTCCAATGGATTTCAAGTCCATCTCGGAAAGGATTCGAACCTGTGCGGGTAGAACCCAATGGATTTCAAGTCCATCTCGGAAAGGATTCGAACCTGTGCGGGTAGAACCCAATGGATTTCAAGTCCATCTCGGAAAGGATTCGCACTTGTGCGGGTAGAACCCAATGGATTTCAAGTCCACCTTCTTAACCACTCGGATACCGCAGCTATATTTTTCAGTTTGCTAAACTACTCAGTTAATGCGTTATTAGTGTTTAGATGTTTGTTTGTAAGAAAATGAGGGCAATAAAAAATTAATAAAAATAATTCTCCAATGGATTTCAAGTCCATCTCGGAAAGGATTCGAACCTGTGCGGGTAGAACCCAATGGATTTCAAGTCCATCTCGGAAAGGATTCGAACCTGTGCGGGTAGAACCCAATGGATTTCAAGTCCATCTCGGAAAGGATTCGAACCTGTGCTGGTAGAACCCAATGGATTTCAAGTCCACCTTCTTAACCACTCGGATACCGCAGCTATATTTTTCAGTTTGCTAAACTACTCAGTTAATGCGTTATTAGTGTTTAGATGTTTGTTTGTAAGAAAACGAGGGCAATAAAAAATTAATAAAAACAATTCTCCAATGGATTTGAAGTCCATCTCGGAAAGGATTCGAACCTGTGCGGGTAGAACCCAATGGATTTCAAGTCCATCTCGGAAAGGATTCGAACCTGTGCGGGTAGAACCCAATGGATTTCAAGTCCATCTCGGAAAGGATTCGCACTTGTGCGGGTAGAACCCAATGGATTTCAAGTCCACCTTCTTAACCACTCGGATACCGCAGCTATATTTTTCAGTTTGCTAAACTACTCAGTTAATGCGTTATTAGTGTTTAGATGTTTGTTTGTAAGAAAATGAGGGCAATAAAAAATTAATAAAAATAATTCTCCAATGGATTTCAAGTCCATCTCGGAAAGGATTCGAACCTGTGCGGGTAGAACCCAATGGATTTTAAGTCCATCTCGGAAAGGATTCGAACCTGTGCGGGTAGAACCCAATGGATTTCAAGTCCATCTCGGAAAGGATTCGCACTTGTGCGGGTAGAACCCAATGGATTTCAAGTCCACCTTCTTACCCACTCGGATACCGCAGCTATATTTTTCAGTTTGCTAAACTACTCAGTTAATGCGTTATTAGTGTTTAGATGTTTGTTTGTAAGAAAATGAGGGCAATAAAAAATTAATAAAAATAATTCTCCAATGGATTTCAAGTCCATCTCGGAAAGGATTCGAACCTGTGCGGGTAGAACCCAATGGATTTCAAGTCCATCTCGGAAAGGATTCGCACTTGTGCGGGTAGAACGTAATGGATTTCAAGTCCACCTTCTTAACCACTCGGATACCGCAGCTATATTTTTCAGTTTGCTAAACTACTCAGTTAATGCGTTATTAGTGTTTAGATGTTTGTTTGTAAGAAAATGAGGGCAATAAAAAATTTATAAAAATAATTCTCCAATGGATTTCAAGTCCATCTCGGAAAGGATTCGAACCTGTGCGGGTAGAACCCAATGGATTTCAAGTCCACCTTCTTAACCACTCGGATACCGCAGCTATATTTTTCAGTTTGCTGGGTTTGTAGAACCCAATGGATTTCAAGTCCATCTCGGAAAGGATTCGAACCTGTGCGGGTAGAACCCAATGGATTTCAAGTCCATCTCGGAAAGGATTCGAACCTGTGCGGGTAGAACCCAATGGATTTCAAGTCCACCTTCTTAACCACTCGGATACCGCAGCCATATTTTTCAGTTTGCTAAACTACTCAGTTAATGCGTTATTAGTGTTTAGATGTTTGTTTATACGAAAATGAGGGCAAGAAAAATACATAATAATAAAAAATTAATAAAAATAATTCTCCAATGGATTTCAAATCCATCTCGGAAAGGATTCGAACCTGTGCGGGTAGAACCCAATGGATTTCAAGTCCATCTCGGAAAGGATTCGAACCTGTGCGGGTAGAACCCAATGGATTTTAAGTCCATCTTCTTAACCACTCGGATACCGCAGCCATATTTTTCAGTTTGCTAAACTACTCAGTTAATGCGTTATTAGTGTTTAGATGTTTGTTTATGAACAAATGAGGGCAAACAAATTATTAAGCTTTTGTTCTATTTATTCAATTGAAAATGTTACTAAATTTTTGCTGATGACGATTATTTGCAAATTAACTTGGCCTGAGCTGTGGCGATATCGATTCAAACGTTTTACATTTTAATCAAACTATTTACAACTTGTTTGAGAAGATTGTTGCTAAACGTAAAATAACATATGATCATCCAACGCAAGCTTGGTTTACTAAAGAGCTTATGATGCTGAAAAATAGAAAAATTATTTAAGAAATCGGGGTTAAACAAACACTACTTGTTGTATTCTGGTTTAGGAAAGAGGTACATCGACTTAAATAAAAAGTGCTATACAGCCTATATCTCTAAAACAAAAAGAGACATTATTCGCAATCCGAAGTCATTTTATGATTTCGTAAATTCTAAATGAAAAGTAGTGGGATTTCCCTCAGCCATGAAATATAAAGACATTTTATCTAGCGATAATCAAGATATCGCAAATTTCTTTGCGCAATTTTTCAATTCTAACTATTCTGCAGTCACTAATTCTGACTTTCTAAATTATCCATATGAGCTACATGGGAACAATTTAATTAATTGTCCATCTATATGCGCCAATGATGTTCTTGTTTGTCTGAAAACCTTGAAAGAATCTTTTAAATGTGGTCCTGATAGGATTCCTACATGCTTCTTGAAGAAGTGCGCTAACAATATTTACAAACCCCTTACCAATTTGTTCAATCTGTCACTAAAGTGTGGTGTTTTTCCAACAGCATGGAAAGAGTCGTTTCTTCTACCGCTTCATAAAAGCGGAAGCAAGGCTTCTATAGAGAACTATCGTGGCATAGCAAAGCTATTGTTACCAATCAGCTTACGAATTCTATCTCTACCTTGATTTTTGACTGTCAACACGGGTTCTGTAAGGGAAAGTCCACCGTTACAAACTTACTTGAATTTACAAATCATTTCTCAAATGGCTTTAGAAAAAATCTGCACACCGACGTTATTTATGTATACTGATTTCAGCAGAGCTTTCGATAAAGTGTGTCACTCGTTACTTATTCATAAACTACATCAGGTGGGTTTCCAGCCGGGTCTCAATCGCTCTCTTCTTACCTTAGTGACAGAACACAAAAAGTAGTGTTTAAAAACTGTGTATCCGATGTTATTAATGTCTCCTCTGGAGTTCCTCAAGGAAGCCATCTGGGCCCGATTCTATTCTTGTTGTTTATAAATGACATTTCTACAGTAATAGAATTTTCGAAAATGTTAATGCATGCCGACGATGTAAAGCTTTTCATGTCATTCGCATCATCCGAAGATAGCAATAAGCTTCAATCAGATCTAAATACACTAGTTACTTGGTGCTATTTAAATTATATGCCGCTTAATCTAAAGAAATGTAAATACATGCGTTTTTCGAGAGGAATTTCACAGCCAGCTTCCTATACAATTAACAATTATAGTCTTGAGCAAATGTATGATTTTGTTGACCTTGGGGTTACTATGGATTACAAACTCAGTTTCAACTGCCACATTAACGTAACAGTCAATAAAGCTAGAGGCGTTCTAGCATTTGTTAAACGATGGTCTAAAGAATTTAGCGACCCTTATGTAACTAAAACTCTCTTTAGTACATTAGTCAGACCGATACTTGAATACGGTTCTATTGTTTGGAACCCGCGTTACCAGGTACACGTGGATCGCTTAGAATAAGTTCAAAAACAATTTTTACTATTTGCCTTAAGAGATCTTCACTGGGATCCCTTGTATAATTTGCCATCGTATACGAGTCGCATAAAACTAATTAATCTTCACAGCCTTTCTAGTCGGAGGGAAATGCTTGGAATTGTCTTCATGATTAAATTACTAAATGGTTCAATCGTAAGCCAGTTTCTTTTGAACGAAGTGAACTTCAATGTACCTTCTCGTCCATCAAGACATTTTAAACCACTTATCTTGAAACAGTGCCGAACTAATTTTGAATTAAATCAGCCTTTTCGTTGATTGTGTCAAGATTATAACTCTCATTATGGTACGTTTGATATTTCAGACTCACTATGCAGCATAAAAAAGTCAATTCTTTCTATCCTAAATACATAGCAACAATTTTTTTCATATCCTTTGTTTCTTATCTTTATTCTTCATAATTAACTTTTCACTGTCAACTAATGATTTATTAATTGTGTAATCTTTTTTACTTAGCTGATGAGGTTTTCTCTGTAGCTGAGCAGTTTAAGATCTCGACGATTAACAAACCAAAGCCTTTCAAAGACTCGGCACGAAAGAACAATCCGCGCGTCATGCGGATGCGCCCCTCGCGCCGGTCGGGCGGGATATGGTGGGTAATCCGTTGGGAATTATTATTATTATTATTATTATTATTATTATTATTATTGACGATGTGAAACAAGATTATTGTTTGTATCAAATTTTCTGCTAACCTCACTTTTATCTCCCTCATATTAAGACACACCTCATAACACTTTAGTTTATGCGCTAACTCAAAATTCCATTCAACTGAAAATAATGAAATAATAAAAAATTAATAAAAAATAATTCTCCAATGGATTTCAAGTCCATCTCGGAAAGGATTCGAACCTGTGCGGGTAGAACCCAATGGATTTCAAGTCCATCTCGGAAAGGATTCGAACCTGTGCGGGTAGAACCCAATGGATTTCAAGTCCACCTTCTTAACCACTCGGATACCGCAGCTATATTTTTCAGTTTGCTAAACTACTCAGTTAATGCGTTATTAGTGTTTAGATGTTTGTTTATAAGAAAATGAGGGCAAAAAAATAATAATAAAAAATTAATAAAAATAATTCTCCAATGGATTTCAAGTCCATCTCGGAAAGGATTCGAACCTGTGCGGCTAGAACCCAATGGATTTCAAGTCCATCTCGGAAAGGATTCTAACTTTTGCGGGTAGAACCCAATGGATTTCAAGTCCATCTCGGAAAGGATTCGAACCTGTGCGGGTAGAACCCAATGGATTTTAAGTCCATCTTCTTAACCACTCGGATACCGCAGCTATATTTTTCACTTTGCTAAACTACTCAGTTAATGCGTTATTAGTGTTTAGATGTTTGTTTATAAGAAAATGAGGGCAAAAAAATAATAATAAAAAATTAATAAAAATAATTCTCCAATGGATTTCAAGTCCATCTCGGAAAGGATTCGAACCTGTGCGGGTAGAACCCAATGGATTTCAAGTCCATCTCGGAAAGGATTCGAACCTGTGCGGGTAGAACCCAATGGATTTCAAGTCCATCTCGGAAATGATTCGAACTTGTGCGGGTAGAACCCAATGGATTTCAAGTCCATCTCGGAAAGGATTCGAACCTGTGCGGGTAGAACCCAATGGATTTCAAGTCCATCTCGGAAAGGATTCGAACCTGTGCGGGTAGAACCCAATGGATTTTAAGTCCATCTCGGAAAGGATTCGAACCTGTGCGGGTAGAACCCAATGGATTTTAAGTCCACCTTCTTAACCACTCGGATACCGCAGCTATATTTTTCAGTTTGCTAAACTACTCAGTTAATGCGTTTTTACTGTTTAGATGTTTGTTTGTAAGAAAATGAGGGCAATAAAAAATTAATAAAAATACTTCTGCAATGGATTTCAAGTCCATCTCGGAAAGGATTCGAACCTGTGCGGGTAGAACCCAATGGATTTTAAGTCCATCTCGGAAAGGATTCGAACCTGTGCGGGTAGAACCCAATAGATTTCAAGTACATCTCGGAAAGGATTCGAACCTGTGCGGGTAGAACCCAATGGATTTCAAGTCCATCTCGGAAAGGATTCGCACTTGTGCGGGTAGAACCCAATGGATTTCAAGTCCACCTTCTTAACCACTCGGATACCGCAGCTATATTTTTCAGTTTGCTAAACTACTCAGTTAATGCGTTATTAGTGTTTAGATGTTTGTTTGTAAGAAAACGAGGGCAATAAAAAATTAATAAAAACAATTCTCCAATGGATTTCAAGTCCATCTCGGAAAGGATTCGAACCTGTGCGGGTAGAACCCAATGGATTTCAAGTCCATCTCGGAAAGGATTCGCACTTGTGCGGGTAGAACCCAATGGATTTCAAGTCCATCTCCTTAACCACTCGGATACCGCAGCTATATTTTTCAGTTTGCTAAACTACTCAGTTAATGCGTTATTAGTGTTTAGATGTTTGTTTGTAAGAAAGCGAGGGCAATAAAAAATTAATAAAAACAATTCTCCAATAGATTTGAAGTCCATCTCGGAAAGGATTCGAACCTGTGCGGGTAGAACCCAATGGATTTCAAGTCCATCTCGGAAACTATTCGAACCTGTGCGGGTAGAACCCAATGGATTTCAAGTCCACCTTCTTAACCACTCGGATACCGCAGCTATATTTTTCAGTTTGCTAAACTACTCAGTTAATGCGTTATTAGTGTTTAGATGTTTGTTTGTAAGAAAATGAGGGCAATAAAAAATTAATAAAAATAATTCTCCAATGGATTTCAAGTCCATCTCGGAAAGGATTCGAACCTGTGCGGGTAGAACCCAATGGATTTCAAGTCCATCTCGGAAAGGATTCGAACCTGTGCGGGTAGAACCCAATGGATTTCAAGTCCACCTTCTTAACCACTCGGATACCGCAGCTATATTTTTCAGTTTGCTAAACTACTCAGTTAATGCGTTATTAGTGTTTAGATGTTTGTTTATAAGAAAATGAGGGCAAAAAAATTCTTCAACTTTTGTTTTATTTATTCAATTGAAAATGTTACTAAATTTTTGCTGATGACGATTATTTGCATTATTCACCATCTGAAACAAGATTATTGTTTATATCAAATTTTCTGCTAGCCTCACTTTTATCTCCCTCATATTAAGACACACCTCATAACACTTTAGTTTTTGCGCTAACTCAAAATTTCATTCAACTGAAAATAATGAAATAATAAAAAATTAATAAAAATAACTCTCCAATGGATTTCAAGTCCATCTCGGAAAGGATTCGAACCTGTGCGGGTAGAACCCAATGGATTTCAAGTCCATCTCGGAAAGGATTCGAACCTGTGCGGGTAGAACCCAATGGATTTCAAGTCCATCTCGGAAAGGATTCGAACCTGTGCGGGTAGAACCAATGGATTTTAAGTCCATCTCGGAAAGGATTCGAACCTGTGCGAGTAGAACCCAATGGATTTCAAGTCCATCTCGGAAAGGATTCGCACTTGTGCGGGTAGAACCCAATGGATTTCAAGTCCACCTTCTTACCCACTCGGATACCGCAGCTATATTTTTCAGTTTGCTAAACTACTCAGTTAATGCGTTATTAGTGTTTAGATGTTTGTTTGTAAGAAAATGAGGGCAATAAAAAATTAATAAAAATAATTCTCCAATGGATTTCAAGTCCATCTCGGAAAGGATTCGAACCTGTGCGGGTAGAACCCAATGGATTTCAAGTCCATCTCGGAAAGGATTCGAACCTGTGCGGGTAGAACCCAATGGATTTCAAGTCCATCTCGGAAAGGATTCGCACTTGTGCGGGTAGAACCCAATGGATTTCAAGTCCACCTTCTTAACCACTCGGATACCGCAGCTATATTTTTCAGTTTGCTAAACTACTCAGTTAATGCGTTATTAGTGTTTAGATGTTTGTTTGTAAGAAAATGAGGGCAATAAAAAATTAATAAAAATAATTCTCCAATGGATTTCAAGTCCATCTCGGAAAGGATTCGAACCTGTGCGGGTAGAACCCAATGGATTTTAAGTCCATCTCGGAAAGGATTCGAACCTGTGCGGGTAGAACCCAATGGATTTCAAGTCCATCTCGGAAAGGATTCGCACTTGTGCGGGTAGAACCCAATGGATTTCAAGTCCACCTTCTTACCCACTCGGATACCGCAGCTATATTTTTCAGTTTGCTAAACTACTCAGTTAATGCGTTATTAGTGTTTAGATGTTTGTTTGTAAGAAAATGAGGGCAATAAAAAATTAATAAAAATAATTCTCCAATGGATTTCAAGTCCATCTCGGAAAGGATTCGAACCTGTGCGGGTAGAACCCAATGGATTTCAAGTCCATCTCGGAAAGGATTCGAACCTGTGCGGGTAGAACCCAATGGATTTCAAGTCCATCTCGGAAAGGATTCGAACCTGTGCGGGTAGAACCCAATGGATTTCAAGTCCATCTCGGAAAGGATTCGAACCTGTGCGGGTAGAACCCAATGGATTTCAAGTCCATCTCGGAAAGGATTCGAACCTGTGCGGGTAGAACCCAATGGATTTCAAGTCCACCTTCTTAACCACTCGGATACCGCAGCTATATTTTTCAGTTTGCTAAACTACTCAGTTAATGCGTTATTAGTGTTTAGATGTTTGTTTATAAGAAAATGAGGGCAAAAAAATTCTTCAACTTTTGTTTTATTTATTCAATTGAAAATGTTACTAAATTTTTGCTGATGACGATTATTTGCATTATTCACCATCTGAAACAAGATTATTGTTTATATCAAATTTTCTGCTAACCTCACTTTTATCTCCCTCATATTAAGACACACCTCATAACACTTTAGTTTTTGCGCTAACTCAAAATTTCATTCAACTGAAAATAATGAAATAATAAAAATAACTCTCCAATGGATTTCAAGTCCATCTCGGAAAGGATTCGAACCTGTGCGGGTAGAACCCAATGGATTTCAAGTCCATCTCGGAAAGGATTCGAACCTGTGCGGGTAGAACCCAATGGATTTCAAGTCCATCTCGGAAAGGATTCGAACCTGTGCGGGTAGAACCCAATGGATTTCAAGTCCACCTTCTTAACCACTCGGATACCGCAGCTATATTTTTCAGTTTGCTAAACTACTCAGTTAATGCGTTATTAGTGTTTAGATGTTTGTTTATAAGAAAATGAGGGCAAAAAAATTCTTCCACTTTTGTTTTATTTATTCAATTGAAAATGTTACTAAATTTTTGCTGATGACGATTATTTGCATTATTCACCATCTGAAACAAGATTATTGTTTATATCAAATTTTCTGCTAGCCTCACTTTTATCTCCCTCATATTAAGACACACCTCATAACACTTTAGTTTTTGCGCTAACTCAAAATTTCATTCAACTGAAAATAATGAAATAATAAAAATAACTCTCCAATGGATTTCAAGTCCATCTCGGAAAGGATTCGAACCTGTGCGGGTAGAACCCAATGGATTTCAAGTCCATCTCGGAAAGGATTCGAACCTGTGCGGGTAGAACCCAATGGATTTCAAGTCCATCTCGGAAAGGATTCGAACCTGTGCTGGTAGAACCCAATGGATTTCAAGTCCATCTCGGAAAGGATTCGAACCTGTGCGGGTAGAACCCAATGGATTTCAAGTCCATCTCGGAAAGGATTCGAACCTGTGCGGGTAGAACCCAATGGATTTCAAGTCCATCTCGGAAAGGATTCGAACCTGTGCGGGTAGAACCCAATGGATTTCAAGTCCACCTTCTTAACCACTCGGATACCGCAGCTATATTTTTCAGTTTGCTAAACTACTCAGTTAATGCGTTATTAGTGTTTAGATGTTTGTTTATAAGAAAATGAGGGCAAAAAAATTCTTCAACTTTTGTTTTATTTATTCAATTGAAAATGTTACTAAATTTTTGCTGATGACGATTATTTGCATTATTCACCATCTGAAACAAGATTATTGTTTATATCAAATTTTCTGCTAACCTCACTTTTATCTCCCTCATATTAAGACACACCTCATAACACTTTAGTTTTTGCGCTAACTCAAAATTTCATTCAACTGAAAATAATGAAATAATAAAAATAACTCTCCAATGGATTTCAAGTCCATCTCGGAAAGGATTCGAACCTGTGCGGGTAGAACCCAATGGATTTCAAGTCCATCTCGGAAAGGATTCGAACCTGTGCGGGTAGAACCCAATGGATTTCAAGTCCATCTCGGAAAGGATTCGAACCTGTGCTGGTAGAACCCAATGGATTTCAAGTCCACCTTCTTAACCACTCGGATACCGCAGCTATATTTTTCAGTTTGCTAAACTACTCAGTTAATGCGTTATTAGTGTTTAGATGTTTGTTTGTAAGAAAACGAGGGCAATAAAAAATTAATAAAAACAATTCTCCAATGGATTTGAAGTCCATCTCGGAAAGGATTCGAACCGGTGCGGGTAGAACCCAATGGATTTCAAGTCCATCTCGGAAAGGATTCGAACCTGTGCGGGTAGAACCCAATGGATTTTAAGTCCATCTCGGAAAGGATTCGAACCTGTGCGGGTAGAACCCAATGGATTTCAAGTCCATCTCGGAAAGGATTCGAACCTGTGCGGGTAGAACCCAATGGATTTCAAGTCCATCTCGGAAAGGATTCGCACTTGTGCGGGTAGAACCCAATGGATTTCAAGTCCACCTTCTTAACCACTCGGATACCGCAGCTATATTTTTCAGTTTGCTAAACTACTCAGTTAATGCGTTATTAGTGTTTAGATGTTTGTTTGTAAGAAAATGAGGGCAATAAAAAATTAATAAAAATAATTCTCCAATGGATTTCAAGTCCATCTCGGAAAGGATTCGAACCTGTGCGGGAAGAACCCAATGGATTTTAAGTCCATCTCGGAAAGGATTCGAACCTGTGCGGGTAGAACCCAATGGATTTCAAGTCCATCTCGGAAAGGATTCGCACTTGTGCGGGTAGAACCCAATGGATTTCAAGTCCACCTTCTTACCCACTCGGATACCGCAGCTATATTTTTCAGTTTGCTAAACTACTCAGTTAATGCGTTATTAGTGTTTAGATGTTTGTTTGTAAGAAAATGAGGGCAATAAAAAATTAATAAAAATAATTCTCCAATGGATTTCAAGTCCATCTCGGAAAGGATTCGAACCTGTGCGGGTAGAACCCAATGGATTTCAAGTCCATCTCGGAAAGGATTCGAACCTGTGCGGGTAGAACCCAATGGATTTCAAGTCCATCTCGGAAAGGATTCGAACCTGTGCTGGTAGAACCCAATGGATTTCATGTCCATCTCGGAAAGGATTCGAACCTGTGCGGGTAGAACCCAATGGATTTCAAGTCCATCTCGGAAAGGATTCGAACCTGTGCGGGTAGAACCCAATGGATTTCAAGTCCATCTCGGAAAGGATTCGAACCTGTGCTGGTAGAACCCAATGGATTTCAAGTCCATCTCGGAAAGGATTCGAACCTGTGCGGGTAGAACCCAATGGATTTCAAGTCCACCTTCTTACCCACTCGGATACCGCAGCTATATTTTTCAGTTTGCTAAACTACTCAGTTAATGCGTTATTAGTGTTTAGATGTTTGTTTGTAAGAAAATGAGGGCAATAAAAAATTAATAAAAATAATTCTCCAATGGATTTCAAGTCCATCTCGGAAAGGATTCGAACCTGTGCGGGTAGAACCCAATGGATTTCAAGTCCATCTCGGAAAGGATTCGCACTTGTGCGGGTAGAACGTAATGGATTTCAAGTCCACCTTCTTAACCACTCGGATACCGCAGCTATATTTTTCAGTTTGCTAAACTACTCAGTTAATGCGTTATTAGTGTTTAGATGTTTGTTTGTAAGAAAATGAGGGCAATAAAAAATTTATAAAAATAATTCTCCAATGGATTTCAAGTCCATCTCGGAAAGGATTCGAACCTGTGCGGGTAGAACCCAATGGATTTCAAGTCCACCTTCTTAACCACTCGGATACCGCAGCTATATTTTTCAGTTTGCTAAACTACTCAGTTAATGCGTTATTAGTGTTTAGATGTTTGTTTGTAAGAAAATGAGGGCAATAAAAAATTAATAAAAATAATTCTCCAATGGATTTCAAGTCCATCTCGGAAAGGATTCGAACCTGTGCGGGTAGAACCCAATGGATTTCAAGTCCACCTTCTTAACCACTCGGATACCGCAGCTATATTTTTCAGTTTGCTGGGTTTGTAGAACCCAATGGATTTCAAGTCCATCTCGGAAAGGATTCGAACCTGTGCGGGTAGAACCCAATGGATTTCAAGTCCATCTCGGAAAGGATTCGAACCTGTGCGGGTAGAACCCAATGGATTTCAAGTCCACCTTCTTAACCACTCGGATACCGCAGCCATATTTTTCAGTTTGCTAAACTACTCAGTTAATGCGTTATTAGTGTTTAGATGTTTGTTTATACGAAAATGAGGGCAAGAAAAATACATAATAATAAAAAATTAATAAAAATAATTCTCCAATGGATTTCAAATCCATCTCGGAAAGGATTCGAACCTGTGCGGGTAGAACCCAATGGATTTCAAGTCCATCTCGGAAAGGATTCGAACCTGTGCGGGTAGAACCCAATGGATTTTAAGTCCATCTTCTTAACCACTCGGATACCGCAGCCATATTTTTCAGTTTGCTAAACTACTCAGTTAATGCGTTATTAGTGTTTAGATGTTTGTTTATGAACAAATGAGGGCAAACAAATTATTAAGCTTTTGTTCTATTTATTCAATTGAAAATGTTACTAAATTTTTGCTGATGACGATTATTTGCAAATTAACTTGGCCTGAGCTGTGGCGATATCGATTCAAACGTTTTACATTTTAATCAAACTATTTACAACTTGTTTGAGAAGATTGTTGCTAAACGTAAAATAACATATGATCATCCAACGCAAGCTTGGTTTACTAAAGAGCTTATGATGCTGAAAAATAGAAAAACGCGTTCTTTCAAATTATTTAAGAAATCGGGGTTAAACAAACACTACTTGTTGTATTCTGGTTTAGGAAAGAGGTACATCGACTTAAATAAAAAGTGCTATACAGCCTATATCTCTAAAACAAAAAGAGACATTATTCGCAATCCGAAGTCATTTTATGATTTCGTAAATTCTAAACGAAAAGTAGTGGGATTTCCCTCAGCCATGAAATATAAAGACATTTTATCTAGCGATAATCAAGATATCGCAAATTTCTTTACGCAATTTTTCAATTCTAACTATTCTGCAGTCACTAATTCTGACTTTCTAAATTATCCATATGAGCTACATGGGAACAATTTAATTAATTGTCCATCTATATGCGCCAATGATGTTCTTGTTTGTCTGAAAACCTTGAAAGAATCTTTTAAATGTGGTCCTGATAGGATTCCTACATGCTTCTTGAAGAAGTGCGCTAACAATATTTACAAACCCCTTACCAATTTGTTCAATCTGTCACTAAAGTGTGGTGTTTTTCCAACAGCATGGAAAGAGTCGTTTCTTCTACCGCTTCATAAAAGCGGAAGCAAGGCTTCTACAGAGAACTATCGTGGCATAGCAAAGCTATTGTTACCAATCAGCTTACGAATTCTATCTCTACCTTGATTTTTGACTGTCAACACGGGTTCTGTAAGGGAAAGTCCACCGTTACAAACTTACTTGAATTTACAAATCATTTCTCAAATGGCTTTAGAAAAAATCTGCACACCGACGTTATTTATGTATACTGATTTCAGCAGAGCTTTCGATAAAGTGTGTCACTCGTTACTTATTCATAAACTACATCAGGTGGGTTTCCAGCCGGGTCTCAATCGCTCTCTTCTTACCTTAGTGACAGAACACAAAAAGTAGTGTTTAAAAACTGTGTATCCGATGTTATTAATGTCTCCTCTGGAGCTCCTCAAGGAAGCCATCTGGGCCCGATTCTATTCTTGTTGTTTATAAATGACATTTCTACAGTAATAGAATTTTCGAAAATGTTAATGCATGCCGACGATGTAAAGCTTTTCATGTCATTCGCATCATCCGAAGATAGCAATAAGCTTCAATCAGATCTAAATACACTAGTTACTTGGTGCTATTTAAATTATATGCCGCTTAATCTAAAGAAATGTAAATACATGCGTTTTTCGAGAGGAATTTCACAGCCAGCTTCCTATACAATTAACAATTATAGTCTTGAGCAAATGTATGATTTTGTTGACCTTGGGGTTACTATGGATTACAAACTCAGTTTCAACTGCCACATTAACGTAACAGTCAATAAAGCTAGAGGCGTTCTAGCATTTGTTAAACGATGGTCTAAAGAATTTAGCGACCCTTATGTAACTAAAACTCTCTTTAGTACATTAGTCAGACCGATACTTGAATACGGTTCTATTGTTTGGAACCCGCGTTACCAGGTACACGTGGATCGCTTAGAATAAGTTCAAAAACAATTTTTACTATTTGCCTTAAGAGATCTTCACTGGGATCCCTTGTATAATTTGCCATCGTATACGAGTCGCATAAATCTAATTAATCTTCACAGCCTTTCTAGTCGGAGGGAAATGCTTGGAATTGTCTTCATGATTAAATTACTAAATGGTTCAATCGTAAGCCAGTTTCTTTTGAACGAAGTGAACTTCAATGTACCTTCTCGTCCATCAAGACATTTTAAACCACTTATCTTGAAACAGTGCCGAACTAATTTTGAATTAAATCAGCCTTTTCGTTGATTGTGTCAAGATTATAACTCTCATTATGGTACGTTTGATATTTCAGACTCACTATGCAGCATAAAAAAGTCAATTCTTTCTATCCTAAATACATAGCAACAATTTTTTTCATATCCTTTGTTTCTTATCTTTATTCTTCATAATTAACTTTTCACTGTCAACTAATGATTTATTAATTGTGTAATCTTTTTTACTTAGCTGATGAGGTTTTCTCTGAATTATTATTATTATTATTATTATTATTATTATTATTGACGATGTGAAACAAGATTATTGTTTGTATAAATTTTCTGCTAACCTCACTTTTATCTCCCTCATATTAAGACACACCTCATAACACTTTAGTTTTTGCGCTAACTCAAAATTTCATTCAACTGAAAATAATGAAATAATAAAAAATTTATAAAAATAACTCTCCAATGGATTTCAAGTCCATCTCGGAAAGGATTCGAACCTGTGCGGGTAGAACCCAATGGATTTCAAGTCCATCTCGGAAAGGATTCGAACCTGTGCGGGTAGAACCCAATGGATTTCAAGTCCATCTCGGAAAGGATTCGAACCTGTGCGGGTAGAACCCAATGGATTTCAAGTCCATCTCGGAAAGGATTCGAACCTGTGCGGGTAGAACCCAATGGATTTCAAGTCCATCTCGGAAAGGATTCGAACCTGTGCGGGTAGAACCCAATGGATTTCAAGTCCATCTCGGAAAGGATTCGAACCTGTGCGGGTAGAACCCAATGGATTTCAAGTCCATCTCGGAAAGGATTCGAACCTGTGCGGGTAGAACTCAATGGATTTCAAGTCCACCTTCTTAACCACTCGGATACCGCAGCTATATTTTTCAGTTTGCTAAACTACTCAGTTAATGCGTTATTAGTGTTTAGATGTTTGTTTATAAGAAAATGAGGGCAAAAAAATTCTTCAACTTTTGTTTTATTTATTCAATTGAAAATGTTACTAAATTTTTGCTGATGACGATTATTTGCATTATTCACCATCTGAAACAAGATTATTGTTTATATCAAATTTTCTGCTAGCCTCACTTTTATCTCCCTCATATTAAGACACACCTCATAACACTTTAGTTTTTGCCCTAACTCAAAATTTCATTCAACTGAAAATAATGAAATAATAAAAAATTAATAAAAATAACTCTCCAATGGATTTCAAGTCCATCTCGGAAAGGATTCGAACCTGTGCGGGTAGAACCCAATGGATTTCAAGTCCATCTCGGAAAGGATTCGAACCTGTGCGGGTAGAACCCAATGGATTTCAAGTCCATCTCGGAAAGGATTCGAACCTGTGCGGGTAGAACCCAATGGATTTCAAGTCCATCTCGGAAAGGATTCGAACCTGTGCGGGTAGAACCCAATGGATTTCAAGTCCACCTTCTTAACCACTCGGATACCGCAGCTATATTTTTCAGTTTGCTAAACTACTCAGTTAATGCGTTATTAGTGTTTAGATGTTTGTTTGTAAGAAAACGAGGGCAATAAAAAATTAATAAAAACAATTCTCCAATGGATTTGAAGTCCATCTCGGAAAGGATTCGAACCTGTGCGGGTAGAACCCAATGGATTTCAAGTCCATCTCGGAAAGGATTCGAACCTTTGCGGGTAGAACCCAATGGATTTCAAGTCCACCTTCTTAATCACTCGGATACCGCAGCTATATTTTTCAGTTTGCTAAACTACTCAGTTAATGCGTTATTAGTGTTTAGATGTTTGTTTGTAAGAAAACGAGGGCAATAAAAAATTAATAAAAACAATTCTCCAATGGATTTTAAGTCCATCTCGGAAAGGATTCGAACCTGTGCGGGTAGAACCCAATGGATTTCAAGTCCATCTCGGAAAGGATTCGAACCTGTGCGGGTAGAACCCAATGGATTTCAAGTCCATCTCGGAAAGGATTCGCACTTGTGCGGGTAGAACCCAATGGATTTCAAGTCCACCTTCTTAACCACTCGGATACCGCAGCTATATTTTTCAGTTTGCTAAACTACTCAGTTAATGCGTTATTAGTGTTTAGATGTTTGTTTGTAAGAAAATGAGGGCAATAAAAAATTAATAAAAGTAATTCTCCAATGGATTTCAAGTCCATCTCGGAAAGGATTCGAACCTGTGCGGGTAGAACCCAATGGATTTTAAGTCCATCTCGGAAAGGATTCGAACCTGTGCGGGTAGAACCCAATGGATTTCAAGTCCATCTCGGAAAGGATTCGCACTTGTGCGGGTAGAACCCAATGGATTTCAAGTCCACCTTCTTAACCACTCGGATACCGCAGCTATATTTTTCAGTTTGCTAAACTACTCAGTTAATGCGTTATTAGTGTTTAGATGTTTGTTTGTAAGAAAATGAGGGCAATAAAAAATTAATAAAAATAATTCTCCAATGGATTTCAAGTCCATCTCGGAAAGGATTCGAACCTGTGCGGGTAGAACCCAATGGATTTCAAGTCCACCTTCTTAACCACTCGGATACCGCAGCTATATTTTTCAGTTTGCTAAACTACTCAGTTAATGCGTTATTAGTGTTTAGATGTTTGTTTGTAAGAAAATGAGGGCAATAAAAAATTAATAAAAATAATTCTCCAATGGATTTCAAGTCCATCTCGGAAAGGATTCGAACCTGTGCGGGTAGAACCCAATGGATTTTAAGTCCATCTCGGAAAGGATTCGAACCTGTGCGGGTAGAACCCAATGGATTTCAAGTCCATCTCGGAAAGGATTCGCACTTGTGCGGTTAGAACCCAATGGATTTCAAGTCCATCTCGGAAAGGATTCGAACCTGTGCGGGTAGAACCCAATGGATTTTAAGTCCACCTTCTTAACCACTCGGATACCGCAGCTATATTTTTCAGTTTGCTAAACTACTCAGTTAATGCGTTATTAGTGTTTAGATGTTTGTTTGTAAGAAAATGAGGGCAATAAAAAATTAATAAAAATAATTCTCCAATGGATTTCAAGTCCATCTCGGAAAGGATTCGAACCTGTGCGGGTAGAACCCAATGGATTTTAAGTCCATCTCGGAAAGGATTCGAAACTGTGCGGGTAGAACCCAATGGATTTCAAGTCCATCTCGGAAAGGATTCGAACTTGTGCGGGTAGAACCCAATGGATTTCAAGTCCATCTCGGAAAGGATTCGAACCTGTGCGGGTAGAACCCAATGGATTTCAAGTCCATCTCGGAAAGGATTCGAACCTGTGCGGGTAGAACCCAATGGATTTCAAGTCCATCTCGGAAAGGATTCGAACTTGTGCGGGTAGAACCCAATGGATTTCAAGTCCATCTCGGAAAGGATTCGAACCTGTGCGGGTAGAACCAAATGGATTTCAAGTCCATCTCGGAAAGGATTCGAACTTTTGCGGGTAGAACCCAATGGATTTCAAGTCCATCTCGGAAAGGATTCGAACTTGTGCGGGTAGAACCCAATGGATTTCAAGTCCATCTCGGAAAGGATTCGAACCTGTGCGGGTAGAACCAAATGGATTTCAAGTCCATCTCGGAAAGGATTCGAACTTTTGCGGGTAGAACCCAATGGATTTCAAGTCCATCTCGGAAAGGATTCGAACTTGTGCGGGTAGAACCCAATGGATTTCAAGTCCATCTCGGAAAGGATTCGAACCTGTGCGGGTAGAACCCAATGGATTTCAAGTCCATCTCGGAAAGGATTCGAACCTGTGCGGGTAGAACCAAATGGATTTCAAGTCCATCTCGGAAAGGATTCGAACCTGTGCGGGTAGAACCCAATGGATTTCAAGTCCATCTCCTTAACCACTGGGATACCGCAGCTATATTTTTAAGTTTGCTAAACTACTCAGTTAATGCGTTATTAGTGTTTAGATGTTTGTTTATAAGAAAATGAGGGCAATAAAAATAATAATAAAAAATTAATAAAAATAATTCTCCAATGGATTTCAAGTCCATCTCGGAAAGGATTCGAACCTGTGCGGGTAGAACCCAATGGATTTCAAGTCCACCTTCTTAACCACTCGGATACCGCAGCTATATTTTTCAGTTTGCTAAACTACTCAGTTAATGCGTTATTAGTGTTTAGATGTTTGTTTATAAGAAAATGAGGGCAAAAAAATTCTTCAACTTTTGTTTTATTTATTCAATTGAAAATGTTACTAAATTTTTGCTGATGACGATTATTTGCATTATTCACCATCTGAAACAAGATTATTGTTTATATCAAATTTTCTGCTAGCCTCACTTTTATCTCCCTCATATTAAGACACACCTCATAACACTTTAGTTTTTGCGCTAACTCAAAATTTCATTCAACTGAAAATAATGAAATAATAAAAAATTAATAAAAATAACTCTCCAATGGATTTCAAGTCCATCTCGGAAAGGATTCGAACCTGTGCGGTTAGAACCCAATGGATTTCAAGTCCATCTCGGAAAGGATTCGAACCTGTGCGGGTAGAACCCAATGGATTTCAAGTCCATCTCGGAAAGGATTCGAACCTGTGCGGGTAGAACCCAATGGATTTCAAGTCCACCTTCTTAACCACTCGGATACCGCAGCTATATTTTTCAGTTTGCTAAACTACTCAGTTAATGCGTTATTAGTGTTTAGATGTTTGTTTATAAGAAAATGAGGGCAAAAAAATTCTTCAACTTTTGTTTTATTTATTCAATTGAAAATGTTACTAAATTTTTGCTGATGACGATTATTTGCATTATTCACCATCTGAAACAAGATTATTGTTTATATCAAATTTTCTGCTAGCCTCACTTTTATCTCCCTCATATTAAGACACACCTCATAACACTTTAGTTTTTGCGCTAACTCAAAATTTCATTCAACTGAAAATAATGAAATAATAAAAAATTAATAAAAATAACTCTCCAATGGATTTCAAGTCCATCTCGGAAAGGATTCGAACCTGTGCGGTTAGAACCCAATGGATTTCAAGTCCATCTCGGAAAGGATTCGAACCTGTGCGGGTAGAACCCAATGGATTTCAAGTCCATCTCGGAAAGGATTCGAACCTGTGCGGGTAGAACCCAATGGATTTCAAGTCCACCTTCTTAACCACTCGGATACCGCAGCTATATTTTTCAGTTTGCTAAACTACTCAGTTAATGCGTTATTAGTGTTTAGATGTTTGTTTATAAGAAAATGAGGGCAAAAAAATTCTTCAACTTTTGTTTTATTTATTCAATTGAAAATGTTACTAAATTTTTGCTGATGACGATTATTTGCATTATTCACCATCTGAAACAAGATTATTGTTTATATCAAATTTTCTGCTAGCCTCACTTTTATCTCCCTCATATTAAGACACACCTCATAACACTTTAGTTTTTGCGCTAACTCAAAATTTCATTCAACTGAAAATAATGAAATAATAAAAAATTAATAAAAATAACTCTCCAATGGATTTCAAGTCCATCTCGGAAAGGATTCGAACCTGTGCGGGTAGAACCCAATGGATTTCAAGTCCATCTCGGAAAGGATTCGAACCTGTGCGGGTAGAACCCAATGGATTTCAAGTCCATCTCGGAAAGGATTCGAACCTGTGCGGGTAGAACCCAATGGATTTTAAGTCCATCTCGGAAAGGATTCGAACCTGTGCGGGTAGAACCCAATGGATTTCAAATCCATCTCGGAAAGGATTCGCACTTGTGCGGGTAGAACCCAATGGATTTCAAGTCCACCTTCTTAACCACTCGGATACCGCAGCTATATTTTTCAGTTTGCTAAACTACTCAGTTAATGCGTTATTAGTGTTTAGATGTTTGTTTGTAAGAAAATGAGTGCAATAAAAAATTAATAAAAATAATTCTCCAATGGATTTCAAGTCCATCTCGGAAAGGATTCGAACCTGTGCGGGTAGAACCCACTGGATTTTAAGTCCATCTCGGAAAGGATTCGAACCTGTGCGGGTAGAACCCAATGGATTTCAAGTCCATCTCGGAAAGGATTCGAACCTGTGCGGGTAGAACCCAATGGATTTTAAGTCCACCTTCTTAACCACTCGGATACCGCAGCTATATTTTTCAGTTTGCTAAACTACTCAGTTAATGCGTTATTAGTGTTTAGATGTTTGTTTGTAAGAAAATGAGGGCAATAAAAAATTAATAAAAATAATTCTCCAATGGATTTCAAGTCCATCTCGGAAAGGATTCGAACCTGTGCGGGTAGAACCCAATGGATTTTAAGTCCACCTTCTTAACCACTCGGATACCGCAGCTATATTTTTCAGTTTGCTAAACTACTCAGTTAATGCGTTATTGGTGTTTAGATGTTTGTTTGTAAGAAAATGAGGGCAATAAAAAATTAATAAAAATAATTCTCCAATGGATTTCAAGTCCATCTCGGAAAGGATTCGAACCTGTGCGGGTAGAACCCAATGGATTTTAAGTCCATCTCGGAAAGGATTCGAACCTGTGCGGGTAGAACCCAATGGATTTCAAGTCCATATCGGAAAGGATTCGCACTTGTGCGGTTAGAACCCAATGGATTTCAAGTCCATCTCGGAAAGGATTCCAACCTGTGCGGGCAGAACCCAATGGATTTTAAGTCCACCTTCTTAACCACTCGGATACCGCAGCTATATTTTTCAGTTTGCTAAACTACTCAGTTAATGCGTTATTAGTGTTTAGATGTTTGTTTGTAAGAAAATGAGGGCAATAAAAAATTAATAAAAATAATTCTCCAATGGATTTCAAGTCCATCTCGGAAAGGATTCGAACCTGTGCGGGTAGAACCCAATGGATTTTAAGTCCATCTCGGAAAGGATTCGAAACTGTGCGGGTAGAACCCAATGGATTTCAAGTCCATCTCGGAAAGGATTCGAACTTGTGCGGGTAGAACCCAATGGATTTCAAGTCCATCTCGGAAAGGATTCGAACTTGTGCGGGTAGAACCCAATGGATTTCAAGTCCATCTCCGAAAGGATTCGAACCTGTGCGGGTAGAACCCAATGGATTTTAAGTCCACCTTCTTAACCACTCGGATAACGCAGCTATATTTTTCAGTTTGCTAAACTACTCAGTTAATGCGTTATTAGTGTTTAGATGTTTGTTTGTAAGAAAATGAGGGCAATAAAAAATTAATAAAAATAATTCTCCAATGGATTTCAAGTCCATCTCGGAAAGGATTCGAACCTGTGCGGGTAGAACCCAATGGATTTCAAGTCCATCTCGGAAAGGATTCGAAGCTGTGCGGGTAGAACCCAATGGATTTCAAGTCCATCTCGGAAAGGATTCGAACTTGTGCGGGTAGAACCCAATGGATTTCAAGTCCATCTCGGAAAGGATTCGAACCTGTGCGGGTAGAACCAAATGGATTTCAAGTCCATCTCGGAAAGGATTCGAACTTTTGCGGGTAGAACCCAATGGATTTCAAGTCCATCTCGGAAAGGATTCGAACCTGTGCGGGTAGAACCCAATGGATTTCAAGTCCATCTCCTTAACCACTCGGATACCGCAGCTATATTTTTAAGTTTGCTAAACTACTCAGTTAATGCGTTATTAGTGTTTAGATGTTTGTTTATAAGAAAATGAGGGCAATAAAAATAATAATAAAAAATTAATAAAAATAATTCTCCAATGGATTTCAAGTCCATCTCTGAAAGGATTCGAACCTGTGCGGGTAGAACCCAATGGATTTCAAGTCCATCTCGGAAAGGATTCGAACCTGTGCGGGTAGAACCCAATGGATTTCAAGTCCACCTTCTTAACCACTCGGATACCGCAGCTATATTTTTCAGTTTGCTAAACTACTCAGTTAATGCGTTATTAGTGTTTAGATGTTTGTTTATAAGAAAATGAGGGCAAAAAAATTCTTCAACTTTTGTTTTATTTATTCAATTGAAAATGTTACTAAATTTTTGCTGATGACGATTATTTGCATTATTCACCATCTGAAACAAGTTTATTGTTTATATCAAATTTTCTGCTAGCCTCACTTTTATCTCCCTCATATTAAGACACACCTCATAACACTTTAGTTTTTGCGCTAACTCAAAATTTCATTCAACTGAAAATAATGAAATAATAAAAAATTAATAAAAATAACTCTCCAATGGATTTCAAGTCCATCTCGGAAAGGATTCGAACCTGTGCGGGTAGAACCCAATGGATTTCAAGTCCATCTCGGAAAGGATTCGAACCTGTGCGGGTAGAACCCAATGGATTTCAAGTCCATCTCGGAAAGGATTCGAACCTGTGCGGGTAGAACCCAATGGATTTCAAGTCCATCTCGGAAAGGATTCGAACCTGTGCGGGTAGAACCCAATGGATTTCAAGTCCACCTTCTTAACCACTCGGATACCGCAGCTATATTTTTCAGTTTGCTAAACTACTCAGTTAGTGCGTTATTAGTGTTTAGATGTTTGTTTGTAAGAAAACGAGGGCAATAAAAAATTAATAAAAACAATTCTCCAATGGATTTGAAGTCCATCTCGGAAAGGATTCGAACCTGTGCGGGTAGAACCCAATGGATTTCAAGTCCATCTCGGAAAGGATTCGAACCTGTGCGGGTAGAACCCAATGGATTTTAAGTCCATCTCGGAAAGGATTCGAACCTGTGCGGGTAGAACCCAATGGATTTCAAGTCCATCTCGGAAAGGATTCGAACCTGTGCGGGTAGAACCCAATGGATTTCAAGTCCATCTCGGAAAGGATTCGCACTTGTGCGGGTAGAACCCAATGGATTTCAAGTCCACCTTCTTAACCACTCGGATACCGCAGCTATATTTTTCAGTTTGCTAAACTACTCAGTTAATGCGTTATTAGTGTTTAGATGTTTGTTTGTAAGAAAATGAGGGCAATAAAAAATTAATAAAAATAATTCTCCAATGGATTTCAAGTCCATCTCGGAAAGGATTCGAACCTGTGCGGGTAGAACCCAATGGATTTTAAGTCCATCTCGGAAAGGATTCGAACCTGTGCGGGTAGAACCCAATGGATTTCAAGTCCATCTCGGAAAGGATTCACACTTGTGCGGGTAGAACCCAATGGATTTCAAGTCCACCTTCTTAACCACTCGGATACCGCAGCTATATTTTTCAGTTTGCTAAACTACTCAGTTAATGCGTTATTAGTGTTTAGATGTTTGTTTGTAAGAAAATGAGGGCAATAAAAAATTAATAAAAATAATTCTCCAATGGATTTCAAGTCCATCTCGGAAAGGATTCGAACCTGTGCGGGTAGAACCCAATGGATTTTAAGTCCACCTTCTTAACCACTCGGATACCGCAGCTATATTTTTCAGTTTGCTAAACTACTCAGTTAATGCGTTATTAGTGTTTAGATGTTTGTTTGTAAGAAAATGAGGGCACTAAAAAATTAATAAAAATAATTCTCCAATGGATTTCAAGTCCATCTCGGAAAGGATTCGAACCTGTGCGGGTAGAACCCAATGGATTTCAAGTCCACCTTCTTAACCACTCGGATACCGCAGCTATATTTTTCAGTTTGCTAAACTACTCAGTTAATGCGTTATTAGTGTTTAGATGTTTGTTTGTAAGAAAATGAGGGCAATAAAAAATTAATAAAAATAATTCTCCAATGGATTTCAAGTCCATCTCGGAAAGGATTCGAACCTGTTCGGGTAGAACCCAATGGATTTTAAGTCCATCTCGGAAAGGATTCGAACCTGTGCGGGTAGAACCCAATGGATTTCAAATCCATCTCGGAAAGGATTCGCACTTGTGCGGGTAGAACCCAATGGATTTCAAGTCCACCTTCTTAACCACTCGGATACCGCAGCTATATTTTTCAGTTTGCTAAACTACTCAGTTAATGCGTTATTAGTGTTTAGATGTTTGTTTGTAAGAAAATGAGGGCAATAAAAAATTAATAAAAATAATTCTCCAATGGATTTCAAGTCCATCTCGGAAAGGATTCGAACCTGTGCGGGTAGAACCCAGTGGATTTTAAGTCCATCTCGGAAAGGATTCGAACCTGTGCGGGTAGAACCCAATGGATTTCAAGTCCATCTCGGAAAGGATTCGCACTTGTGCGGGTAGAACCCAATGGATTTCAAGTCCATCTCGGAAAGGATTCGAACCTGTGCGGGTAGAACCCAATGGATTTTAAGTCCACCTTCTTAACCACTCGGATACCGCAGCTATATTTTTCAGTTTGCTAAACTACTCAGTTAATGCGTTATTAGTGTTTAGATGTTTGTTTGTAAGAAAATGAGGGCAATAAAAAATTAATAAAAATAATTCTCCAATGGATTTCAAGTCCATCTCGGAAAGGATTCGAACCTGTGCGGGTAGAACCCAATGGATTTTAAGTCCATCTCGGAAAGGATTCGAACCTGTGCGGGTAGAACCCAATGGATTTCAAGTCCATCTCGGAAAGGATTCGAACCTGTGCGGGTAGAACCCAATGGATTTTAAGTCCACCTTCTTAACCACTCGGATACCGCAGCTATATTTTTCAGTTTGCTAAACTACTCAGTTAATGCGTTATTAGTGTTTAGATGTTTGTTTGTAAGAAAATGAGGGCAATAAAAAATTAATAAAAATAATTCTCCAATGGATTTCAAGTCCATCTCGGAAAGGATTCGAACCTGTGCGGGTAGAACCCAATGGATTTTAAGTCCATCTCGGAAAGGATTCGAACCTGTGCGGGTAGAACCCAATGGATTTCAAGTCCATCTCGGAAAGGATTCGCACTTGTGCGGGTAGAACCCAATGGATTTCAAGTCCATCTCGGAAAGGATTCGAACCTGTGCGGGTAGAACCCAATGGATTTTAAGTCCACCTTCTTAACCACTCGGATACCGCAGCTATATTTTTCAGTTTGCTAAACTACTCAGTTAATGCGTTATTAGTGTTTAGATGTTTGTTTGTAAGAAAATGAGGGCAATAAAAAATTAATAAAAATAATTCTCCAATGGATTTCAAGTCCATCTCGGAAAGGATTCGAACCTGTGCGGGTAGAACCCAATGGATTTTAAGTCCACCTTCTTAACCACTCGGATACCGCAGCTATATTTTTCAGTTTGCTAAACTACTCAGTTAATGCGTTATTAGTGTTTAGATGTTTGTTTGTAAGAAAATGAGGGCAATAAAAAATTAATAAAAATAATTCTCCAATGGATTTCAAGTCCATCTCGGAAAGGATTCGAACCTGTGCGGGTAGAACCCAATGGATTTTAAGTCCATCTCGGAAAGGATTCGAACCTGTGCGGGTAGAACCCAATGGATTTCAAGTCCATCTCGGAAAGGATTCGAACCTGTGCGGGTAGAACCCAATGGATTTTAAGTCCACCTTCTTAACCACTCGGATACCGCAGCTATATTTTTCAGTTTGCTAAACTACTCAGTTAATGCGTTATTAGTGTTTAGATGTTTGTTTGTAAGAAAATGAGGGCAATAAAAAATTAATAAAAATAATTCTCCAATGGATTTCAAGTCCATCTCGGAAAGGATTCGAACCTGTGCGGGTAGAACCCAATGGATTTTAAGTCCATCTCGGAAAGGATTCGAACCTGTGCGGGTAGAACCCAATGGATTTCAAGTCCATCTCGGAAAGGATTCGCACTTGTGCGGTTAGAACCCAATGGATTTCAAGTCCATCTCGGAAAGGATTCGAACCTGTGCGGGTAGAACCCAATGGATTTTAAGTCCACCTTCTTAACCACTCGGATACCGCAGCTATATTTTTCAGTTTGCTAAACTACTCAGTTAATGCGTTATTAGTGTTTAGATGATTGTTTGTAAGAAAATGAGGGCAATAAAAAATTAATAAAAATAATTCTCCAATGGATTTCAAGTCCATCTCGGAAAGGATTCGAACCTGTGCGGGTAGAACCCAATGGATTTTAAGTCCACCTTCTTAACCACTCGGATACCGCAGCTATATTTTTCAGTTTGCTAAACTACTCAGTTAATGCGTTATTAGTGTTTAGATGTTTGTTTGTAAGAAAATGAGGGCAATAAAAAATTAATAAAAATAATTCTCCAATGGATTTCAAGTCCATCTCGGAAAGGATTCGAACCTGTGCGGGTAGAACCCAATGGATTTTAAGTCCATCTCGGAAAGGATTCGAAACTGTGCGGGTAGAACCCAATGGATTTCAAGTCCATCTCGGAAAGGATTCGAACTTGTGCGGGTAGAACCCAATGGATTTCAAGTCCATCTCGGAAAGGATTCGAACTTGTGCGGGTAGAACCCAATGGATTTCAAGTCCATCTCCGAAAGGATTCGAACCTGTGCGGGTAGAACCCAATGGATTTTAAGTCCACCTTCTTAACCACTCGGATACCGCAGCTATATTTTTCAGTTTGCTAAACTACTCAGTTAATGCGTTATTAGTGTTTAGATGTTTGTTTGTAAGAAAATGAGGGCAATAAAAAATTAATAAAAATAATTCTCCAATGGATTTCAAGTCCATCTCGGAAAGGATTCGAACCTGTGCGGGTAGAACCCAATGGATTTTAAGTCCATCTCGGAAAGGATTCGAACCTGTGCGGGTAGAACCCAATGGATTTCAAGTCCATCTCGGAAAGGATTCGCACTTGTGCGGGTAGAACCCAATGGATTTCAAGTCCATCTCGGAAAGGATTCGAACCTGTGCGGGTAGAACCCAATGGATTTTAAGTCCACCTTCTTAACCACTCGGATACCGCAGCTATATTTTTCAGTTTGCTAAACTACTCAGTTAATGCGTTATTAGTGTTTAGATGTTTGTTTGTAAGAAAATGAGGGCAATAAAAAATTAATAAAAATAATTCTCCAATGGATTTCAAGTCCATCTCGGAAAGGATTCGAACCTGTGCGGGTAGAACCCAATGGATTTTAAGTCCATCTCGGAAAGGATTCGAACCAGTGCGGGTAGAACCCAATGGATTTCAAGTCCATCTCGGAAAGGATTCGAACCTGTGCGGGTAGAACCCAATGGATTTTAAGTCCACCTTCTTAACCACTCGGATACCGCAGCTATATTTTTCAGTTTGCTAAACTACTCAGTTAATGCGTTATTAGTGTTTAGATGTTTGTTTGTAAGAAAATGAGGGCAATAAAAAATTAATAAAAATAATTCTCCAATGGATTTCAAGTCCATCTCGGAAAGGATTCGAACCTGTGCGGGTAGAACCCAATGGATTTTAAGTCCATCTCGGAAAGGATTCGAACCTGTGCGGGTAGAACCCAATGGATTTCAAGTCCATCTCGGAAAGGATTCGCACTTGTACGGTTAGAACCCAATGGATTTCAAGTCCATCTCGGAAAGGATTCGAACCTGTGCGGGTAGAACCCAATGGATTTTAAGTCCACCTTCTTAACCACTCGGATACCGCAGCTATATTTTTCAGTTTGCTAAACTACTCAGTTAATGCGTTATTAGTGTTTAGATGTTTGTTTGTAAGAAAATGAGGGCAATAAAAAATTAATAAAAATAATTCTCCAATGGATTTCAAGTCCATCTCGGAAAGGATTCGAACCTGTGCGGGTAGAACCCAATGGATTTTAAGTCCACCTTCTTAACCACTCGGATACCGCAGCTATATTTTTCAGTTTGCTAAACTACTCAGTTAATGCGTTATTAGTGTTTAGATGTTTGTTTGTAAGAAAATGAGGGCAATAAAAAATTAATAAAAATAATTCTCCAATGGATTTCAAGTCCATCTCGGAAAGGATTCGAACCTGTGCGGGTAGAACCCAATGGATTTTAAGTCCACCTTCTTAACCACTCGGATACCGCAGCTATATTTTTCAGTTTGCTAAACTACTCAGTTAATGCGTTATTAGTGTTTAGATGTTTGTTTGTAAGAAAATGAGGGCAATAAAAAATTAATAAAAATAATTCTCCAATGGATTTCAAGTCCATCTCGGAAAGGATTCGAGCATGTGCGGGTAGAACCCAATGGATTTTAAGTCCATCTCGGAAAGGATTCGAAACTGTGCGGGTAGAACCCAATGGATTTCAAGTCCATCTCGGAAAGGATTCGAACTTGTGCGGGTAGAACCCAATGGATTTCAAGTCCATCTCGGAAAGGATTCGAACTTGTGCGGGTAGAACCCAATGGATTTCAAGTCCATCTCCGAAAGGATTCGAACCTGTGCGGGTAGAACCCAATGGATTTCAAGTCCATCTCGGAAAGGATTCGAACCTGTGCGGGTAGAACCCAATGGATTTTAAGTCCACCTTCTTAACCACTCGGATACCGCAGCTATATTTTTCAGTTTGCTAAACTACTCAGTTAATGCGTTATTAGTGTTTAGATGTTTGTTTGTAAGAAAATGAGGGCAATAAAAAATTAATAAAAATAATTCTCCAATGGATTTCAAGTCCATCTCGGAAAGGATTCGAACCTGTGCGGGTAGAACCCAATGGATTTTAAGTCCATCTCGGAAAGGATTCGAACCTGTGCGGGTAGAACCCAATGGATTTCAAGTCCATCTCGGAAAGGATTCGAACCTGTGCGGGTAGAACCCAATGGATTTTAAGTCCACCTTCTTAACCACTCGGATACCGCAGCTATATTTTTCAGTTTGCTAAACTACTCAGTTAATGCGTTATTAGTGTTTAGATGTTTGTTTGTAAGAAAATGAGGGCAATAAAAAATTAATAAAAATAATTCTCCAATGGATTTCAAGTCCATCTCGGAAAGGATTCGAACCTGTGCGGGTAGAACCCAATGGATTTTAAGTCCATCTCGGAAAGGATTCGAACCTGTGCGGGTAGAACCCAATGGATTTCAAGTCCATCTCGGAAAGGATTCGCACTTGTGCGGTTAGAACCCAATGGATTTCAAGTCCATCTCGGAAAGGATTCGAACCTGTGCGGGTAGAACCCAATGGATTTTAAGTCCACCTTCTTAACCACTCGGATACCGCAGCTATATTTTTCAGTTTGCTAAACTACTCAGTTAATGCGTTATTAGTGTTTAGATGTTTGTTTGTAAGAAAATGAGGGCAATAAAAAATTAATAAAAATAATTCTCCAATGGATTTCAAGTCCATCTCGGAAAGGATTCGAACCTGTGCGGGTAGAACCCAATGGATTTTAAGTCCACCTTCTTAACCACTCGGATACCGCAGCTATATTTTTCAGTTTGCTAAACTACTCAGTTAATGCGTTATTAGTGTTTAGATGTTTGTTTGTAAGAAAATGAGGGCAATAAAAAATTAATAAAAATAATTCTCCAATGGATTTCAAGTCCATCTCGGAAAGGATTCGAACCTGTGCGGGTAGAACCCAATGGATTTTAAGTCCACCTTCTTAACCACTCGGATACCGCAGCTATATTTTTCAGTTTGCTAAACTACTCAGTTAATGCGTTATTAGTGTTTAGATGTTTGTTTGTAAGAAAATGAGGGCAATAAAAAATTAATAAAAATACTTCTCCAATGGATTTCAAGTCCATCTCGGAAAGGATTCGAACCTGTGCGGGTAGAACCCAATGGATTTTAAGTCCATCTCGGAAAGGATTCGAAACTGTGCGGGTAGAACCCAATGGATTTCAAGTCCATCTCGGAAAGGATTCGAACTTGTGCGGGTAGAACCCAATGGATTTCAAGTCCATCTCGGAAAGGATTCGAACTTGTGCGGGTAGAACCCAATGGATTTCAAGTCCATCTCCGAAAGGATTCGAACCTGTGCGGGTAGAACCCAATGGATTTTAAGTCCACCTTCTTAACCACTCGGATACCGCAGCTATATTTTTCAGTTTGCTAAACTACTCAGTTAATGCGTTATTAGTGTTTAGATGTTTGTTTGTAAGAAAATGAGGGCAATAAAAAATTAATAAAAATAATTCTCCAATGGATTTCAAGTCCATCTCGGAAAGGATTCGAACCTGTGCGGGTAGAACCCAATGGATTTTAAGTCCATCTCGGAAAGGATTCGAACCTGTGCGGGTAGAACCCAATGGATTTCAAGTCCATCTCGGAAAGGATTCGCACTTGTGCGGGTAGAACCCAATGGATTTCAAGTCCATCTCGGAAAGGATTCGAACCTGTGCGGGTAGAACCCAATGGATTTTAAGTCCACCTTCTTAACCACTCGGATACCGCAGCTATATTTTTCAGTTTGCTAAACTACTCAGTTAATGCGTTATTAGTGTTTAGATGTTTGTTTGTAAGAAAATGAGGGCAATAAAAAATTAATAAAAATAATTCTCCAATGGATTTCAAGTCCATCTCGGAAAGGATTCGAACCTGTGCGGGTAGAACCCAATGGATTTTAAGTCCATCTCGGAAAGGATTCGAACCTGTGCGGGTAGAACCCAATGGATTTCAAGTCCATCTCGGAAAGGATTCGAACCTGTGCGGGTAGAACCCAATGGATTTTAAGTCCACCTTCTTAACCACTCGGATACCGCAGCTATATTTTTCAGTTTGCTAAACTACTCAGTTAATGCGTTATTAGTGTTTAGATGTTTGTTTGTAAGAAAATGAGGGCAATAAAAAATTAATAAAAATAATTCTCCAATGGATTTCAAGTCCATCTCGGAAAGGATTCGAACCTGTGCGGGTAGAACCCAATGGATTTTAAGTCCATCTCGGAAAGGATTCGAACCTGTGCGGGTAGAACCCAATGGATTTCAAGTCCATCTCGGAAAGGATTCGCACTTGTGCGGTTAGAACCCAATGGATTTCAAGTCCATCTCGGAAAGGATTCGAACCTGTGCGGGTAGAACCCAATGGATTTTAAGTCCACCTTCTTAACCACTCGGATACCGCAGCTATATTTTTCAGTTTGCTAAACTACTCAGTTAATGCGTTATTAGTGTTTAGATGTTTGTTTGTAAGAAAATGAGGGCAATAAAAAATTAATAAAAATAATTCTCCAATGGATTTCAAGTCCATCTCGGAAAGGATTCGAACCTGTGCGGGTAGAACCCAATGGATTTTAAGTCCACCTTCTTAACCACTCGGATACCGCAGCTATATTTTTCAGTTTGCTAAACTACTCAGTTAATGCGTTATTAGTGTTTAGATGTTTGTTTGTAAGAAAATGAGGGCAATAAAAAATTAATAAAAATAATTCTCCAATGGATTTCAAGTCCATCTCGGAAAGGATTCGAACCTGTGCGGGTAGAACCCAATGGATTTTAAGTCCACCTTCTTAACCACTCGGATACCGCAGCTATATTTTTCAGTTTGCTAAACTACTCAGTTAATGCGTTATTAGTGTTTAGATGTTTGTTTGTAAGAAAATGAGGGCAATAAAAAATTAATAAAAATAATTCTCCAATGGATTTCAAGTCCATCTCGGAAAGGATTCGAACCTGTGCGGGTAGAACCCAATGGATTTTAAGTCCATCTCGGAAAGGATTCGAAACTGTGCGGGTAGAACCCAATGGATTTCAAGTCCATCTCGGAAAGGATTCGAACTTGTGCGGGTAGAACCCAATGGATTTCAAGTCCATCTCGGAAAGGATTCGAACTTGTGCGGGTAGAACCCAATGGATTTCAAGTCCATCTCCGAAAGGATTCGAACCTGTGCGGGTAGAACCCAATGGATTTTAAGTCCACCTTCTTAACCACTCGGATACCGCAGCTATATTTTTCAGTTTGCTAAACTACTCAGTTAATGCGTTATTAGTGTTTAGATGTTTGTTTGTAAGAAAATGAGGGCAATAAAAAATTAATAAAAATAATTCTCCAATGGATTTCAAGTCCATCTCGGAAAGGATTCGAACCTGTGCGGGTAGAACCCAATGGATTTTAAGTCCATCTCGGAAAGGATTCGAACTTGTGCGGGTAGAACCCAATGGATTTCAAGTCCATCTCGGAAAGGATTCGAACCTGTGCGGGTAGAACCCAATGGATTTCAAGTCCATCTCGGAAAGGATTCCAACCTGTGCGGGTAGAACCCAATGGATTTCAAGTCCATCTCGGAAAGGATTCGAACTTGTGCGGGTAGAACCCAATGGATTTTAAGTCCATCTCGGAAAGGATTCGAACCTGTGCGGGTAGAACCCAATGGATTTCAAGTCCATCTCGGAAAGGATTCGCACTTGTGCGGTTAGAACCCAATGGATTTCAAGTCCATCTCGGAAAGGATTCGAACCTGTGCGGGTAGAACCCAATGGATTTTAAGTCCACCTTCTTAACCACTCGGATACCGCAGCTATATTTTTCAGTTTGCTAAACTACTCAGTTAATGCGTTATTAGTGTTTAGATGTTTGTTTGTAAGAAAATGAGGGCAATAAAAAATTAATAAAAATAATTCTCCAATGGATTTCAAGTCCATCTCGGAAAGGATTCGAACCTGTGCGGGTAGAACCCAATGGATTTTAAGTCCACCTTCTTAACCACTCGGATACCGCAGCTATATTTTTCAGTTTGCTAAACTACTCAGTTAATGCGTTATTAGCGTTTAGATGTTTGTTTGTAAGAAAATGAGGGCAATAAAAAATTAATAAAAATAATTCTCCAATGGATTTCAAGTCCATCTCGGAAAGGATTCGAACCTGTGCGGGTAGAACCCAATGGATTTTAAGTCCATCTCGGAAAGGATTCGAACCTGTGCGGGTAGAACCCAATGGATTTCAAGTCCATCTCGGAAAGGATTCGCACTTGTGCGGTTAGAACCCAATGGATTTCAAGTCCATCTCGGAAAGGATTCGAACCTGTGCGGGTAGAACCCAATGGATTTTAAGTCCACCTTCTTAACCACTCGGATACCGCAGCTATATTTTTCAGTTTGCTAAACTACTCAGTTAATGCGTTATTAGTGTTTAGATGTTTGTTTGTAAGAAAATGAGGGCAATAAAAAATTAATAAAAATAATTCTCCAATGGATTTCAAGTCCATCTCGGAAAGGATTCGAACCTGTGCGGGTAGAACCCAATGGATTTTAAGTCCATCTCGGAAAGGATTCGAAACTGTGCGGGTAGAACCCAATGGATTTCAAGTCCATCTCGGAAAGGATTCGAACTTGTGCGGGTAGAACCCAATGGATTTCAAGTCCATCTCGGAAAGGATTCGAACTTGTGCGGGTAGAACCCAATGGATTTCAAGTCCATCTCCGAAAGGATTCGAACCTGTGCGGGTAGAACCCAATGGATTTTAAGTCCACCTTCTTAACCACTCGGATACCGCAGCTATATTTTTCAGTTTGCTAAACTACTCAGTTAATGCGTTATTAGTGTTTAGATGTTTGTTTGTAAGAAAATGAGGGCAATAAAAAATTAATAAAAATAATTCTCCAATGGATTTCAAGTCCATCTCGGAAAGGATTCGAACTTGTGCGGGTAGAACCCAATGGATTTCAAGTCCATCTCGGAAAGGATTCGAACCTGTGCGGGTAGAACCCAATGGATTTCAAGTCCATCTCGGAAAGGATTCGAACTTGTGCGGGTAGAACCCAATGGGTTTCAAGTCCATCTCAGAAAGGATTCGAACCTGTGCGGGTAGAACCAAATGGATTTCAAGTCCATCTCGGAAAGGATTCGAACTTTTGCGGGTAGAACCCAATGGATTTCAAGTCCATCTCGGAAAGGATTCGAACCTGTGCGGGTAGAACCAAATGGATTTCAAGTCCATCTCGGAAAGGATTCGAACCTGTGCGGGTAGAACCCAATGCATTTCAAGTCCATCTCCTTAACCACTCGGATACCGCACCTATATTTTTCAGTTTGCTAACCTACTCGGTTAATGCGTTATTAGTGTTTATATGTTTGTTTATAATAAAATGAGGGCGGTAAAAATAATAATAAAAAATTAATAAAAATAATTCTCCAATGGATTTCAAGTCCATCTCGGAAAGGATTCGAACCTGTGCGGGTAGAACCCAATGGATTTCAAGTCCATCTAGGAAAGGATTCGAACCTGTGCGGGTAGAACCCAATGGATTTCAAGTCCATCTAGGAAAGGATTCGAACCTGTGCGGGTAGGACCCAATGAATTTCAAGTCCATCTCCTTAACCACTCGGATACCGCAGCCATATTTTTCAGTTTGCTAAGCTACTCAGTTAATGCGTTATTAGTGTTTAGATGTTTGTTTATAAGAAAATGAGGGCAAGAAAACTAATAATAAAAAATTAGTAAAAACAATTCTCCAATGGATTTCAAGTCCATCTCGGAAAGGATTCGAACCTGTGCGGGTAGAACCCAATGGATTTCAAGTCCATCTAGGAAAGGATTCGAACCTGTGCGGGTAGAACCCAATGGATTTCAAGTCCATCTCGGGAAGGATTCGAACCTGTGCGGGTAGAACCCAATGGATTTCAAGTCCATCTCCTTAACCACTCGGATACCGCAGCTATATTTTTCAGTTTGCTAAACTACTCAGTTAATGCGTTATTAGTGTTTAGATGTTTGTTTATACGAAAATGAGGGCAAGAAAAATACATAATAATAAAAAATTAATAAAAATAATTCTCCAATGGATTTCAAATCCATCTCGGAAAGGATTCGAACCTGTGCGGGTAGAACCCAATGGGTTTCAAGTCCATCTAGGAAAGGATTCGAACCTGTGCGGGTAGAACCCAATGGATTTCAAGTCCATCTCGGAAAGGATTCGAACCTGTGAGGGTAGAACCCAATGGATTTCAAGTCCATCTTCTTAACCACTCGGATACCGCAGCCATATTTTTCAGTTTGCTAAACTACTCAGTTAATGCGTTATTAGTGTTTAGATGTTTGTTTATACGAAAATCAGGGCAAGAAAAATACATAATAATAAAAAATTAATAAAAATAATTCTCCAATGGATTTCAAGTCCATCTCGGAAAGGATTCGAACCTGTGCGGGTAGAACCCAATGGATTTCAAGTCCATATCGGAAAGGATTCGAACCTGTGAGGGTAGAACCCAATGGATTTCAAGTCCATCTTCTTAACCACTCGGATACCGCAGCCATATTTTTCAGTTTGCTAAACTACTCAGTTAATGCGTTATTAGTGTTTAGATGTTTGTTTATGAACAAATGAGGGCAAACAAATTATTAAGCTTTTGTTCTATTTATTCAATTGAAAATGTTACTAAATTTTTGCTGATGACGATTATTTGCAAATTAACTTGGCCTGAGCTGTGGCGATATCGATTCAAACGTTTTACATTTTAATCAAACTATTTACAACTTGTTTGAGAAGATTGTTGCTAAACGTAAAATAACATATGATCATCCAACGCAAGCTTGGTTTACTAAAGAGCTTATGATGCTGAAAAATAGAAAAACGCGTTCTTTCAAATTATTTAAGAAATCGGGGTTAAACAAACACTACTTGTTGTATTCTGGTTTAGGAAAGAGGTACATCGACTTAAATAAAAAGTGCTATACAGCCTATATCTCTAAAACAAAAAGAGACATTATTCGCAATCCGAAGTCATTTTATGATTTCGTAAATTCTAAACGAAAAGTAGTGGGATTTCCCTCAGCCATGAAATATAAAGACATTTTATCTAGCGATAATCAAGATATCGCAAATTTCTTTGCGCAATTTTTCAATTCTAACTATTCTGCAGTCACTAATTCTGACTTTCTAAATTATCCATATGAGCTACATGGGAACAATTTAATTAATTGTCCATCTATATGCGCCAATGATGTTCTTGTTTGTCTGAAAACCTTGAAAGAATCTTTTAAATGTGGTCCTGATAGGATTCCTACATGCTTCTTGAAGAAGTGCGCTAACAATATTTACAAACCCCTTACCAATTTGTTCAATCTGTCACTAAAGTGTGGTGTTTTTCCAACAGCATGGAAAGAGTCGTTTCTTCTACCGCTTCATAAAAGCGGAAGCAAGGCTTCTATAGAGAACTATCGTGGCATAGCAAAGCTATTGTTACCAATCAGCTTACGAATTCTATCTCTACCTTGATTTTTGACTGTCAACACGGGTTCTGTAAGGGAAAGTCCACCGTTACAAACTTACTTGAATTTACAAATCATTTCTCAAATGGCTTTAGAAAAAATCTGCACACCGACGTTATTTATGTATACTGATTTCAGCAGAGCTTTCGATAAAGTGTGTCACTCGTTACTTATTCATAAACTACATCAGGTGGGTTTCCAGCCGGGTCTCAATCGCTCTCTTCTTACCTTAGGGACAGAACACAAAAAGTAGTGTTTAAAAACTGTGTATCCGATGTTATTAATGTCTCCTCTGGAGCTCCTCAAGGAAGCCATCTGGGCCCGATTCTATTCTTGTTGTTTATAAATGACATTTCTACAGTAATAGAATTTTCGAAAATGTTAATGCATGCCGACGATGTAAAGCTTTTCATGTCATTCGCATCATCCGAAGATAGCAATAAGCTTCAATCAGATCTAAATACACTAGTTACTTGGTGCTATTTAAATTATATGCCGCTTAATCTAAAGAAATGTAAATACATGCGTTTTTCGAGAGGAATTTCACAGCCAGCTTCCTATACAATTAACAATTATAGTCTTGAGCAAATGTATGATTTTGTTGACCTTGGGGTTACTATGGATTACAAACTCAGTTTCAACTGCCACATTAACGTAACAGTCAATAAAGCTAGAGGCGTTCTAGCATTTGTTAAACGATGGTCTAAAGAATTTAGCAACCCTTATGTAACTAAAACTCTCTTTAGTACATTAGTCAGACCGATACTTGAATACGGTTCTATTGTTTGGATCCCGCGTTACCAGGTACACGTGGATCGCTTAGAATAAGTTCAAAAACAATTTTTACTATTTGCCTTAAGAGATCTTCACTGGGATCCCTTGTATAATTTGCCATCGTATACGAGTCGCATAAAACTAATTAATCTTCACAGCCTTTCTAGTCGGAGGGAAATGCTTGGAATTGTCTTCATGATTAAATTACTAAATGGTTCAATCGTAAGCCAGTTTCTTTTGAACGAAGTGAACTTCAATGTACCTTCTCGTCCATCAAGACATTTTAAACCACTTATCTTGAAACAGTGCCGAACTAATTTTGAATTAAATCAGCCTTTTCGTTGATTGTGTCAAGGTTATAACTCTCATTATGGTACGTTTGATATTTCAGACTCACTATGCAGCATAAAAAAGTCAATTCTTTCTATCCTAAATACATAGCAACAATTTTTTTCATATCCTTTGTTTCTTATCTTTATTCTTCATAATTAACTTTTCACTGTCAACTAATGATTTATTAATTGTGTAATCTTTTTTACTTAGCTGATGAGGTTTTCTCTGTAGCTGAGCAGTTTAAGATCTCGACGATTAACAAACCAAAGCCTTTCAAAGACTCGGCACGAAAGAACAATCCGCGCGTCATGCGGATGCGCCCCTCGCGCCGGTCGGCCGGGATATGGTGGGTAATCCGTTGGGAATTATTATTATTATTATTATTATTATTATTATTAATATTATTATTATTGACGATGTGAAACAAGATTATTGTTTGTATCAAATTTTCTGCTAACCTCACTTTTATCTCCCTCATATTAAGACACACCTCATAACACTTTAGTTTATGCGCTAACTCAAAATTCCATTCAACTGAAAATAATGAAATAATAAAAAATTAATAAAAAATAATTCTCCAATGGATTTCAAGTCCATCTCGGAAAGGATTCGAACCTGTGCGGGTAGAACCCAATGGATTTCAAGTCCATCTCGGAAAGGATTCGAACCTGTGCGGGTAGAACCCAATGGATTTCAAGTCCATCTCGGAAAGGATTCGAACCTGTGCGGGTAGAACCCAATGGATTTCAAGTCCACCTTCTTAACCACTCGGATACCGCAGCTATATTTTTCAGTTTGCTAAACTACTCAGTTAATGCGTTATTAGTGTTTAGATGTTTGTTTATAAGAAAATGAGGGCAAAAAAATAATAATAAAAAATTAATAAAAATAATTCTCCAATGGATTTCAAGTCCATCTCGGAAAGGATTCGAACCTGTGCGGCTAGAACCCAATGGATTTCAAGTCCATCTCGGAAAGGATTCTAACTTTTGCGGGTAGAACCCAATGGATTTCAAGTCCATCTCGGAAAGGATTCGAACCTGTTCGGGTAGAGCCCAATGGATTTTAAGTCCATCTTCTTAACCACTCGGATACCGCAGCTATATTTTTCACTTTGCTAAACTACTCAGTTAATGCGTTATTAGTGTTTAGATGTTTGTTTATAAGAAAATGAGGGCAAAAAAATATAATAAAAAATTAATAAAAATAATTCTCCAATGGATTTCAAGTCCATCTCGGAAAGGATTCGAACCTGTGCGGGTAGAACCCAATGGATTTCAAGTCCATCTCGGAAAGGATTCGAACCTGTGCGGGTAGAACCCAATGGATTTCAAGTCCATCTCGGAAAGGATTCGAACCTGTGTGGGTAGAACCCAATGGATTTCAAGTCCATCTCGGAAAGGATTCGAACCTGTGCGGGTAGAACCCAATGGATTTCAAGTCCATCTCGGAAAGGATTCGAACCTGTGCGGGTAGAACCCAATGGATTTTAAGTCCATCTCGGAAAGGATTCGAACCTGTGCGGGTAGAACCCAATGGATTTTAAGTCCACCTTCTTAACCACTCGGATACCGCAGCTATATTTTTCAGTTAGCTAAACTACTCAGTTAATGCGTTTTTACTGTTTAGATGTTTGTTTGTAAGAAAATGAGGGCAATAAAAAATTAATAAAAATACTTCTGCAATGGATTTCAAGTCCATCTCGGAAAGGATTCGAACCTGTGCGGGTAGAACCCAATGGATTTTAAGTCCATCTCGGAAAGGATTCGAACCTGTGCGGGTAGAACCCAATAGATTTCAAGTACATCTCGGAAAGGATTCGAACCTGTGCGGGTAGAACCCAATGGATTTCAAGTCCATCTCGGAAAGGATTCGCACTTGTGCGGGTAGAACCCAATGGATTTCAAGTCCACCTTCTTAACCACTCGGATACCGCAGCTATATTTTTCAGTTTGCTAAACTACTCAGTTAATGCGTTATTAGTGTTTAGATGTTTGTTTGTAAGAAAACGAGGGCAATAAAAAATTAATAAAAACAATTCTCCAATGGATTTCAAGTCCATCTCGGAAAGGATTCGAACCTGTGCGGGTAGAACCCAATGGATTTCAAGTCCATCTCGGAAAGGATTCGCACTTGTGCGGGTAGAACCCAATGGATTTCAAGTCCATCTCCTTAACCACTCGGATACCGCAGCTATATTTTTCAGTTTGCTAAACTACTCAGTTAATGCGTTATTAGTGTTTAGATGTTTGTTTGTAAGAAAACGAGGGCAATAAAAAATTAATAAAAACAATTCTCCAATGGATTTGAAGTCCATCTCGGAAAGGATTCGAACCTGTGCGGGTAGAACCCAATGGATTTCAAGTCCATCTCGGAAAGGATTCGAACCTGTGCGGGTAGAACCCAATGGATTTCAAGTCCATCTCGGAAAGGATTCGCACTTGTGCGGGTAGAACCCAATGGATTTCAAGTCCACCTTCTTAACCACTCGGATACCGCAGCTATATTTTTCAGTTTGCTAAACTACTCAGTTAATGCGTTATTAGTGTTTAGATGTTTGTTTGTAAGAAAATGAGGGCAATAAAAAATTAATAAAAATAATTCTCCAATGGATTTCAAGTCCATCTCGGAAAGGATTCGAACCTGTGCGGGTAGAACCCAATGGATTTTAAGTCCATCTGGGAAAGGATTCGAACCTGTGCGGGTAGAACCCAATGGATTTCAAGTCCATCTCGGAAAGGATTCGCACTTGTGCGGGTAGAACCCAATGGATTTCAAGTCCATCTCGGAAAGGATTCGAACCTGTGCGGGTAGAACCCAATGGATTTTAAGTCCACCTTCTTAACCACTCGGATACCGCAGCTATATTTTTCAGTTTGCTAAACTACTCAGTTAATGCGTTATTAGTGTTTAGATGTTTGTTTGTATGAAAATGAGGGCAATAAAAAATTAATAAAAATAATTCTCCAATGGATTTCAAGTCCATCTCGGAAAGGATTCGAAGCTGTGCGGGTAGAACCCAATGGATTTCAAGTCCATCTCGGAAAGGATTCGAACCTGTGCGGGTAGAACCCAATGGATTTCAAGTCCATCTCGGAAAGGATTCGAACCTGTGCGGGTAGAACCCAATGGATTTTAAGTCCACCTTCTTAACCACTCGGATACCGCAGCTATATTTTTCAGTTTGCTAAACTACTCAGTTAATGCGTTATTAGTGTTTAGATGTTTGTTTATACGAAAATCAGGGCAAGAAAAATACATAATAATAAAAAATTAATAAAAATAATTCTCCAATGGATTTCAAGTCCATCTCGGAAAGGATTCGAACCTGTGCGGGTAGAACCCAATGGATTTCAAGTCCATATCGGAAAGGATTCGAACCTGTGCGGGTAGAACCCAATGGATTTCAAGTCCATCTTCTTAACCACTCGGATACCGCAGCCATATTTTTCAGTTTGCTAAACTACTCAGTTAATGCGTTATTAGTGTTTAGATGTTTGTTTATACGAAAATCAGGGCAAGAAAAATACATAATAATAAAAAATTAATAAAAATAATTCTCCAATGGATTTCAAGTCCATCTCGGAAAGGATTCGAACCTGTGCGGGTAGAACCCAATGGATTTCAAGTCCATATCGGAAAGGATTCGAACCTGTGCGGGTAGAACCCAATGGATTTCAAGTCCATCTTCTTAACCACTCGGATACCGCAGCCATATTTTTCAGTTTGCTAAACTACTCAGTTAATGCGTTATTAGTGTTTAGATGTTTGTTTATACGAAAATCAGGGCAAGAAAAATACATAATAATAAAAAATTAATAAAAATAATTCTCCAATGGATTTCAAGTCCATCTCGGAAAGGATTCGAACCTGTGCGGGTAGAACCCAATGGATTTTAAGTCCATCTTCTTAACCACTCGGATACCGCAGCCATATTTTTCAGTTTGCTAAACTACTCAGTTAATGCGTTATTAGTGTTTAGATGTTTGTTTATACGAAAATCAGGGCAAGAAAAATACATAATAATAAAAAATTAATAAAAATAATTCTCCAATGGATTTCAAGTCCATCTCGGAAAGGATTCGAACCTGTGCGGGTAGAACCCAATGGATTTCAAGTCCATCTCGGAAAGGATTCGAACCTGTGCGGGTAGAACCCAATGGATTTCAAGTCCATCTTCTTAACCACTCGGATACCGCAGCCATATTTTTCAGTTTGCTAAACTACTCAGTTAATGCGTTATTAGTGTTTAGATGTTTGTTTATACGAAAATCAGGGCAAGAAAAATACATAATAATAAAAAATTAATAAAAATAATTCTCCAATGGATTTCAAGTCCATCTCGGAAAGGATTCGAACCTGTGCGGGTAGAACCCAATGGATTTCAAGTCCATATCGGAAAGGATTCGAACCTGTGCGGGTAGAACCCAATGGATTTTAAGTCCATCTTCTTAACCACTCGGATACCGCAGCCATATTTTTCAGTTTGCTAAACTACTCAGTTAATGCGTTATTAGTGTTTAGATGTTTGTTTATACGAAAATCAGGGCAAGAAAAATACATAATAATAAAAAATTAATAAAAATAATTCTCCAATGGATTTCAAGTCCATCTCGGAAAGGATTCGAACCTGTGCGGGTAGAACCCAATGGATTTCAAGTCCATATCGGAAAGGATTCGAACCTGTGCGGGTAGAACCCAATGGATTTCAAGTCCATCTTCTTAACCACTCGGATACCGCAGCCATATTTTTCAGTTTGCTAAACTACTCAGTTAATGCGTTATTAGTGTTTAGATGTTTGTTTATACGAAAATCAGGGCAAGAAAAATACATAATAATAAAAAATTAATAAAAATAATTCTCCAATGGATTTCAAGTCCATCTCGGAAAGGATTCGAACCTGTGCGGGTAGAACCCAATGGATTTCAAGTCCATCTCGGAAAGGATTCGAACCTGTGCGGGTAGAACCCAATGGATTTTAAGTCCATCTTCTTAACCACTCGGATACCGCAGCTATATTTTTCAGTTTGCTAAACTACTCAGTTAATGCGTTATTAGTGTTTAGATGTTTGTTTATACGAAAATCAGGGCAAGAAAAATACATAATAATAAAAAATTAATAAAAATAATTCTCCAATGGATTTCAAGTCCATCTCGGAAAGGATTCGAACCTGTGCGGGTAGAACCCAATGGATTTCAAGTCCATATCGGAAAGGATTCGAACCTGTGCGGGTAGAACCCAATGGATTTCAAGTCCATCTTCTTAACCACTCGGATACCGCAGCCATATTTTTCAGTTTGCTAAACTACTCAGTTAATGCGTTATTAGTGTTTAGATGTTTGTTTATACGAAAATCAGGGCAAGAAAAATACATAATAATAAAAAATTAATAAAAATAATTCTCCAATGGATTTCAAGTCCATCTCGGAAAGGATTCGAACCTGTGCGGGTAGAACCCAATGGATTTCAAGTCCATATCGGAAAGGATTCGAACCTGTGCGGGTAGAACCCAATGGATTTCAAGTCCATCTTCTTAACCACTCGGATACCGCAGCCATATTTTTCAGTTTGCTAAACTACTCAGTTAATGCGTTATTAGTGTTTAGATGTTTGTTTATGAACAAATGAGGGCAAACAAATTATTAAGCTTTTGTTCTATTTATTCAATTGAAAATGTTACTAAATTTTTGCTGATGACGATTATTTGCAAATTAACTTGGCCTGAGCTGTGGCGATATCGATTCAAACGTTTTACATTTTAATCAAACTATTTACAACTTGTTTGAGAAGATTGTTGCTAAACGTAAAATAACATATGATCATCCAACGCAAGCTTGGTTTACTAAAGAGCTTATGATGCTGAAAAATAGAAAAACGCGTTCTTTCAAATTATTTAAGAAATCGGGGTTAAACAAACACTACTTGTTGTATTCTGGTTTAGGAAAGAGGTACATCGACTTAAATAAAAAGTGCTATACAGCCTATATCTCTAAAACAAAAAGAGACATTATTCGCAATCCGAAGTCATTTTATGATTTCGTAAATTCTAAATGAAAAGTAGTGGGATTTCCCTCAGCCATGAAATATAAAGACATTTTATCTAGCGATAATCAAGATATCGCAAATTTCTTTGCGCAATTTTTCAATTCTAACTATTCTGCAGTCACTAATTCTGACTTTCTAAATTATCCATATGAGCTACATGGGAACAATTTAATTAATTGTCCATCTATATGCGCCAATGATGTTCTTGTTTGTCTGAAAACCTTGAAAGAATCTTTTAAATGTGGTCCTGATAGGATTCCTACATGCTTCTTGAAGAAGTGCGCTAACAATATTTACAAACCCCTTACCAATTTGTTCAATCTGTCACTAAAGTGTGGTGTTTTTCCAACAGCATGGAAAGAGTCGTTTCTTCTACCGCTTCATAAAAGCGGAAGCAAGGCTTCTATAGAGAACTATCGTGGCATAGCAAAGCTATTGTTACCAATCAGCTTACGAATTCTATCTCTACCTTGATTTTTGACTGTCAACACGGGTTCTGTAAGGGAAAGTCCACCGTTACAAACTTACTTGAATTTACAAATCATTTCTCAAATGGCTTTAGAAAAAATCTGCACACCGACGTTATTTATGTATACTGATTTCAGCAGAGCTTTCGATAAAGTGTGTCACTCGTTACTTATTCATAAACTACATCAGGTGGGTTTCCAGCCGGGTCTCAATCGCTCTCTTCTTACCTTAGTGACAGAACACAAAAAGTAGTGTTTAAAAACTGTGTATCCGATGTTATTAATGTCACCTCTGGAGTTCCTCAAGGAAGCCATCTGGGCCCGATTCTATTCTTGTTGTTTATAAATGACATTTCTACAGTAATAGAATTTTCGAAAATGTTAATGCATGCCGACGATGTAAAGCTTTTCATGTCATTCGCATCATCCGAAGATAGCAATAAGCTTCAATCAGATCTAAATACACTAGTTACTTGGTGCTATTTAAATTATATGCCGCTTAATCTAAAGAAATGTAAATACATGCGTTTTTCGAGAGGAATTTCACAGCCAGCTTCCTATACAATTAACAATTATAGTCTTGAGCAAATGTATGATTTTGTTGACCTTGGGGTTACTATGGATTACAAACTCAGTTTCAACTGCCACATTAACGTAACAGTCAATAAAGCTAGAGGCGTTCTAGCATTTGTTAAACGATGGTCTAAAGAATTTAGCAACCCTTATGTAACTAAAACTCTCTTTAGTACATTAGTCAGACCGATACTTGAATACGGTTCTATTGTTCAAAAACAATTTTTACTATTTGCCTTAAGAGATCTTCACTGGGATCCCTTGTATAATTTGCCATCGTATACGAGTCGCATAAAACTAATTAATCTTCACAGCCTTTCTAGTCGGAGGGAAATGCTTGGAATTGTCTTCATGATTAAATTACTAAATGGTTCAATCGTAAGCCAGTTTCTTTTGAACGAAGTGAACTTCAATGTACCTTCTCGTCCATCAAGACATTTTAAACCACTTATCTTGAAACAGTGCCGAACTAATTTTGAATTAAATCAGCCTTTTCGTTGATTGTGTCAAGGTTATAACTCTCATTATGGTACGTTTGATATTTCAGACTCACTATGCAGCATAAAAAAGTCAATTCTTTCTATCCTAAATACATAGCAACAATTTTTTTCATATCCTTTGTTTCTTATCTTTATTCTTCATAATTAACTTTTCACTGTCAACTAATGATTTATTAATTGTGTAATCTTTTTTACTTAGCTGATGAGGTTTTCTCTGTAGCTGAGCAGTTTAAGATCTCGACGATTAACAAACCAAAGCCTTTCAAAGACTCGGCACGAAAGAACAATCCGCCCGTCATGCGGATGCGCCCCTCGCGCCGGTCGGGCGGGATATGGTGGGTAATCCGTTGGGAATTATTATTATTATTATTATTATTATTATTATTGACGATGTGAAACAAGATTATTGTTTGTATCAAATTTTCTGCTAACCTCACTTTTATCTCCCTCATATTAAGACACACCTCATAACACTTTAGTTTTTGCGCTAACTCAAAATTTCACTCAACTGAAAATAATGAAATAATAAAAAATTAATAAAAATAACTCTCCAATGGATTTCAAGTCCATCTCGGAAAGGATTCGAACCTGTGCGGGTAAAACCCAATGGATTTCAAGTCCATCTCGGAAAGGATTCGAACCTGTGTGGGTAGAACCCAATGGATTTCAAGTCCATCTCGGAAAGGATTCGAACCTGTGCGGGTAGAACCCAATGGATTTCAAGTCCATCTCCTTAACCACTCGGATACCGCAGCTATATTTTTCAGTTTGCTAAACTACTCAGTTAATGCGTTTTTACTGTTTAGATGTTTGTTTGTAAGAAAATGAGGGCAATAAAAAATTAATAAAAATAATTGTCCAATGGATTTCAAGTCCATCTCGGAAAGGATTCGAACCTGTGCGGGTAGAACCCAATGGATTTTAAGTCCATCTCGGAAAGGATTCGAACCTGTGCGGGTAGAACCCAATGGATTTCAAGTCCATCTCGGAAAGGATTCGAACCTGTGCGGGTAGAACCCAATGGATTTCAAGTCCATCTCGGAAAGGGTTCGCACTTGTGCGGGTAGAACCCAATGGATTTCAAGTCCATCTCGGAAAGGATTCGAACCTGTGCGGGTAGAACCCAATGGATTTCAAGTCCATCTCGGAAAGGATTCGAACCTGTGCGGGTAGAACCCAATGGATTTCAAGTCCATCTCGGAAAGGATTCGAACCTGTGCGGGTAGAACCCAATGGATTTCAAGTCCATCTCGGAAAGGGTTCGCACTTGTGCGGGTAGAACCCAATGGATTTCAAGTCCATCTCGGAAAGGATTCGAACCTGTGCGGGTAGAACCCAATGGATTTCAAGTCCATCTCGGAAAGGATTCGAACCTGTGCGGGTAGAACCCAATGGATTTTAAGTCCATCTCGGAAAGGATTCGAACCTGTGCGGGTAGAACCCAATGGATTTCAAGTCCATCTCGGAAAGGATTCGAACCTGTGCGGGTAGAACCCAATGGATTTCAAGTCCATCTCGGAAAGGATTCGAACCTGTGCGGGTAGAACCCAATGGATTTCAAGTCCATCTCGGAAAGGATTCGAACCTGTGCGGGTAGAACCCAATGGATTTCAAGTCCATCTCGGAAAGGATTCGCACTTGTGCGGGTAGAACCCAATGGATTTCAAGTCCATCTCCTTAACCACTCGGATACCGCAGCTATATTTTTCAGTTTGCTAAACTACTCAGTTAATGCGTTATTAGTGTTTAGATGTTTGTTTATAAGAAAATGAGGGCAAACAAATTATTAAACTTTTGTTCTATTTATGCAATTGAAATGTAAATAAATTTTTGCTGATGACGATTATTTGCATTATTCACCATCTGAAACAAGATTATTGTTTATATCAAATTTTCTGCTAACCTCACTTTTATCTCCCTCATATTAAGACACACCTCATAACACTTTAGTTTTTGCGCTAACTCAAAATTTCATTCAACTGAAAATAATGAAATAATAAAAAATTAATAAAAATAACTCTCCAATGGATTTCAAGTCCATCTCGGAAAGGATTCGAACCTGTGCGGGTAGAACCCAATGGATTTCAAGTCCATCTCCGAAAGGATTCGAACCTGTGCGGGTAGAACCCAATGGATTTTAAGTCCATCTCGGAAAGGATTCGCACTTGTGCGGGTAGAACCCAATGGATTTCAAGTCCACCTTCTTAACCACTCGGATACCGCAGCTATATTTTTCAGTTTGCTAAACTACTCAGTTAATGCATTACTAGTGTTTAGATGTTTGTTTGTAAGAAAATGAGGGCAATAAAAAATTAATAAAAATAATTCTCCAATGGATTTCAAGTCCATCTCGGAAAGGATTCGAACCTGTGCGGGTAGAACCCAATGGATTTTAAGTCCATCTCGGAAAGGATTCGAACCTGTGCGGGTAGAACCCAATGGATTTCAAGTCCATCTCGGAAAGGATTCGCACTTGTGCGGGTAGAACCCAATGGATTTCAAGTCCACCTTCTTAACCACTCGGATACCGCAGCTATATTTTTCAGTTTGCTAAACTACTCAGTTAATGCATTACTAGTGTTTAGATGTTTGTTTCTAAGAAAATGAGGGCAATAAAAAATTAATAAAAATAATTCTCCAATGGATTTCAAGTCCATCTCGGAAAGGATTCGAACCTGTGCGGGTAGAACCCAATGGATTTTAAGTCCATCTCGGAAAGGGTTCGAACCTGTGCGGGTAGAACCCAATGGATTTCAAGTCCACCTTCTTAACCACTCGGATAACGCAGCTATATTTTTCAGTTTGCTAAACTACTCAGTTAATGCGTTATTAGTGTTTAGATGTTTGTTTGTAAGAAAATGAGGGCAATAAAAAATTAATAAAAATAATTCTCCAATGGATTTCAAGTCCATCTCGGAAAGGATTCGAACCTGTGCGGGTAGAACCCAATGGATTTTAAGTCCATCTCGGAAAGGATTCGAACCTGTGCGGGTAGAACCCAATGGATTTCAAGTCCATCTCGGAAAGGATTCGCACTTGTGCGGGTAGAACCCAATGGATTTTAAGTCCACCTTCTTAACCACTCGGATACCGCAGATATATTTTTCAGTTTGCTAAACTACTCAGTTAATGCGTTATTAGTGTTTAGATGTTTGTTTGTAAGAAAATGAGGGCAATAAAAAATTAATAAAAATAATTCTCCAATGGATTTCAAGTCCATCTCGGAAAGGATTCGCACTTGTGCGGGTAGAACCCAATGGATTTCAAGTCCACCTTCTTAACCACTCGGATACCGCAGCTATATTTTTCAGTTTGCTAAACTACTCAGTTAATGCGTTATTAGTGTTTAGATGTTTGTTTGTAAGAAAATGAGGGCAATAATAAATTAATAAAAATAATTCTCCAATGGATTTCAAGTCCATCTCGGAAAGGATTCGAACCTGTGCGGGTAGAACCCAATGGATTTTAAGTCCATCTCGGAAAGGATTCGAACCTGTGCGGGTAGAACCCAATGGATTTCAAGTCCACCTTCTTAACCACTCGGATACCGCAGCTATATTTTTCAGTTTGCTAAACTACTCAGTTAATGCGTTATTAGTGTTTAGATGTTTGTTCGTAAGAAAATGAGGGCAATAAAAAATTAATAAAAATAATTCTCCAATGGATTTCAAGTCCATCTCGGAAAGGATTCGAACCTGTGCGGGTAGAACCCAATGGATTTTAAGTCCATCTCGGAAAGGATTCGAACCTGTGCGGGTAGAACCCAATGGATTTCAAGTCCACCTTCTTAACCACTCGGATACCGCAGGTATATTTTTCAGTTTGCTAAACTACTCAGTTAATGCGTTATTAGTGTTTAGATGTTTGTTCGTAAGAAAATGAGGGCAATAAAAAATTAATAAAAATAATTCTCCAATGGATTTCAAGTCCATCTCGGAAAGGATTCGAACCTGTGCGGGTAGAACCCAATGGATTTCAAGTCCACCTTCTTAACCACTCGGATACCGCAGCTATATTTTTCAGTTTGCTAAACTACTCAGTTAATGCGTTATTAGTGTTTAGATGTTTGTTCGTAAGAAAATGAGGGCAATAAAAAATTAATAAAAATAATTCTCCAATGGATTTCAAGTCCATCTCGGAAAGGATTCGAACCTGTGCGGGTAGAACCGAATGGATTTTAAGTCCATCTCGGAAAGGATTCGAACCTGTGCGGGTAGAACCCAATGGATTTCAAGTCCACCTTCTTAACCACTCGGATACCGCAGCTATATTTTTCAGTTTGCTAAACTACTCAGTTAATGCGTTATTAGTGTTTAGATGTTTGTTTGTAAGAAAATGAGGGCAATAAAAAATTAATAAAAATAATTCTCCAATGGATTTCAAGTCCATCTCGGAAAGGATTCGAACCTGTGCGGGTAGAACCCAATGGATTTTAAGTCCATCTCGGAAAGGATTCGAACCTGTGCGGGTAGAACCCAATGGATTTCAAGTCCATCTCGGAAAGGATTCGCACTTGTGCGGGTAGAACCCAATGGATTTCAAGTCCACCTTCTTACCCACTCGGATACCGCAGCTATATTTTTCAGTTTGCTAAACTACTCAGTTAATGCGTTATTAGTGTTTAGATGTTTGTTTGTAAGAAAATGAGGGCAATAAAAAATTAATAAAAATAATTCTCCAATGGATTTCAAGTCCATCTCGGAAAGGATTCGAACCTGTGCGGGTAGAACCCAATGGATTTTAAGTCCATCTCGGAAAGGATTCGAACCTGTGCGGGTAGAACCCCATGGATTTCAAGTCCATCTCGGAAAGGATTCGCACTTGTGCGGGTAGAACCCAATGGATTTCAAGTCCACCTTCTTAACCACTCGGATACCGCAGCTATATTTTCAGTTTGCTGAACTACTCAGTTAATGCGTTATTAGTGTTTAGATGTTTGTTTGTAAGAAAATGAGGGCAATAAAAAATTAATAAAAATAATTCTCCAATGGATTTCAAGTCCATCTCGGAAAGGATTCGAACCTGTGCGGGTAGAACCCAATGGATTTTAAGTCCATCTCGGAAAGGATTCGAACCTGTGCGGGTAGAACCCAATGGATTTCAAGTCCATCTCGGAAAGGATTCGCACTTGTGCGGGTAGAACCCAATGGATTTCAAGTCCATCTCGGAAAGGATTCGAACCTGTGCGGGTAGAACCCAATGGATTTTAAGTCCACCTTCTTAACCACTCGGATACCGCAGCTATATTTTTCAGTTTGCTAAACTACTCAGTTAATGCGTTATTAGTGTTTAGATGTTTGTTTGTAAGAAAATTAGGGCAATAAAAAATTAATAAATATAATTCTCCAATGGATTTCAAGTCCATCTCGGAAAGGATTCGAACCTGTGCGGGTAGAACCCAATGGATTTTAAGTCCACCTTCTTAACCACTCGGATACCGCAGCTATATTTTTCAGTTTGCTAAACTACTCAGTTAATGCGTTATTAGTGTTTAGATGTTTGTTTGTAAGAAAATGAGGGCAATAAAAAATTAATAAAAATAATTCTCCAATGGATTTCAAGTCCATCTCGGAAAGGATTCGAACCCAATGGATTTTAAGTCCATCTCGGAAAGGATTCGAACTTGTGCGGGTAGAACCCAATGGATTTTAAGTCCATCTCGGAAAGGATTCGAACCTGTGCGGGTAGAACCCAATGGATTTTAAGTCCACCTTCTTAACCACTCGGATACCGCAGCTATATTTTTCAGTTTGCTAAACTACTCAGTTAATGCGTTATTAGTGTTTAGATGTTTGTTTGTAAGAAAATGAGGGCAATAAAAAATTAATAAAAATAATTCTCCAATGGATTTCAAGTCCATCTCGGAAAGGATTCGAACCTGTGCGGGTAGAACCCAATGGATTTTAAGTCCATCTCGGAAAGGATTCGAACCTGTGCGGGTAGAACCCAATGGATTTCAAGTCCATCTCGGGAAGGATTCGCACTTGTGCGGGTAGAACCCAATGGATTTCAAGTCCATCTCGGAAAGGATTCGCACTTGTGCGGGTAGAACCCAATGGATTTCAAGTCCACCTTCTTACCCACTCGGATACCGCAGCTATATTTTTCAGTTTGCTAAACTACTCAGTTAATGCGTTATTAGTGTTTAGATGTTTGTTTGTAAGAAAATGAGGGCAATAAAAAATTAATAAAAATAATTCTCCAATGGATTTCAAGTCCATCTCGGAAAGGATTCGAACCTGTGCGGGTAGAACCCAATGGATTTTAAGTCCATCTCGGAAAGGATTCGAACCTGTGCGGGTAGAACCCCATGGATTTCAAGTCCATCTCGGAAAGGATTCGCACTTGTGCGGGTAGAACCCAATGGATTTCAAGTCCACCTTCTTAACCACTCGGATACCGCAGCTATATTTTCAGTTTGCTGAACTACTCAGTTAATGCGTTATTAGTGTTTAGGTGTTTGTTTGTAAGAAAATGAGGGCAATAAAAAATTAATAAAAATAATTCTCCAATGGATTTCAAGTCCATCTCGGAAAGGATTCGAACCTGTGCGGGTAGAACCCAATGGATTTTAAGTCCATCTCGGAAAGGATTCGAACCTGTGCGGGTAGAACCCAATGGATTTCAAGTCCATCTCGGAAAGGATTCGCACTTGTGCGGGTAGAACCCAATGGATTTCAAGTCCATCTCGGAAAGGATTCGAACCTGTGCGGGTAGAACCCAATGGATTTTAAGTCCACCTTCTTAACCACTCGGATACCGCAGCTATATTTTTCAGTTTGCTAAACTACTCAGTTAATGCGTTATTAGTGTTTAGATGTTTGTTTGTAAGAAAATTAGGGCAATAAAAAATTAATAAATATAATTCTCCAATGGATTTCAAGTCCATCTCGGAAAGGATTCGAACCTGTGCGGGTAGAACCCAATGGATTTTAAGTCCACCTTCTTAACCACTCGGATACCGCAGCTATATTTTTCAGTTTGCTAAACTACTCAGTTAATGCGTTATTAGTGCTTAGATGTTTGTTTGTAAGAAAATGAGGGCAATAAAAAATTAATAAAAATAATTCTCCAATGGATTTCAAGTCCATCTCGGAAAGGATTCGAACCTGTGCGGGTAGAACCCAATGGATTTCAAGTCCATCTCCGAAAGGATTCGAACCTGTGCGGGTAGAACCCAATGGATTTTAAGTCCATCTCGGAAAGGATTCGAACCTGTGCGGGTAGAACCCAATGGATTTTAAGTCCACCTTCTTAACCACTCGGATACCGCAGCTATATTTTTCAGTTTGCTAAACTACTCAGTTAATGCGTTATTAGTGTTTAGATGTTTGTTTGTAAGAAAATGAGGGCAATAAAAAATTTATAAAAATAATTCTCCAATGGATTTCAAGTCCATCTCGGAAAGGATTCGAACCTGTGCGGGTAGAACCCAATGGATTTCAAGTCCATCTCGGAAAGGATTCGAACCTGTGCGGGTAGAACCCAATGGATTTCAAGTCCATCTCGGAAAGGATTCGAACCTGTGCGGGTAGAACCCAATGGATTTTAAGTCCACCTTCTTAACCACTCGGATACCGCAGCTATATTTTTCAGTTTGCTAAACTACTCAGTTAATGCGTTATTAGTGTTTCGATGTTTGTTTGTAAGAAAATGAGGGCAATAAAAAATTAATAAAAATAATTCTCCAATGGATTTCAAGTCCATCTCGGAAAGGATTCGAACCTGTGCGGGTAGAACCCAATGGATTTTAAGTCCATCTCGGAAAGGATTCGAAACTGTGCGGGTAGAACCCAATGGATTTCAAGTCCATCTCGGAAAGGATTCGAACTTGTGCGGGTAGAACCCAATGGATTTCAAGTCCATCTCGGAAAGGATTCGAACCTGTGCGGGTAGAACCCAATGGATTTTAAGTCCACCTTCTTAACCACTCGGATACCGCAGCTATATTTTTCAGTTTGCTAAACTACTCAGTTAATGCGTTATTAGTGCTTAGATGTTTGTTTGTAAGAAAATGAGGGCAATAAAAAATTAATAAAAATAATTCTCCAATGGATTTCAAGTCCATCTCGGAAAGGATTCGAACCTGTGCGGGTAGAACCCAATGGATTTCAAGTCCATCTCCGAAAGGATTCGAACCTGTGCGGGTAGAACCCAATGGATTTTAAGTCCATCTCGGAAAGGATTCGAACCTGTGCGGGTAGAACCCAATGGATTTTAAGTCCACCTTCTTAACCACTCGGATACCGCAGCTATATTTTTCAGTTTGCTAAACTACTCAGTTAATGCGTTATTAGTGTTTAGATGTTTGTTTGTAAGAAAATGAGGGCAATAAAAAATTTATAAAAATAATTCTCCAATGGATTTCAAGTCCATCTCGGAAAGGATTCGAACCTGTGCGGGTAGAACCCAATGGATTTCAAGTCCATCTCGGAAAGGATTCGAACCTGTGCGGGTAGAACCCAATGGATTTCAAGTCCATCTCGGAAAGGATTCGAACCTGTGCGGGTAGAACCCAATGGATTTTAAGTCCACCTTCTTAACCACTCGGATACCGCAGCTATATTTTTCAGTTTGCTAAACTACTCAGTTAATGCGTTATTAGTGTTTAGATGTTTGTTTGTAAGAAAATGAGGACAATAAAAAATTAATAAAAATAATTCTCCAATGGATTTCAAGTCCATCTCGGAAAGGATTCGAACCTGTGCGGGTAGAACCCAATGGATTTCAAGTCCATCTCGGAAAGGATTCGCACTTGTGCGGGTAGAAACCAATGGATTTCAAGTCCATCTCGGAAAGGATTCGAACCTGTGCGGGTAGAACCCAATGGATTTTAAGTCCACCTTCTTAACCACTCGGATACCGCAGCTATATTTTTCAGTTTGCTAAACTACTCAGTTAATGCGTTATTAGTGTTTAGATGTTTGTTTGTAAGAAAATGAGGGCAATAAAAAATTAATAAAAATAATTCTCCAATGGATTTCAAGTCCATCTCGGAAAGGATTCGAACCTGTGCGGGTGGAACCCAATGGATTTTAAGTCCATCTCGGAAAGGATTCGAAACTGTGCGGGTAGAACCCAATGGATTTCAAGTCCATCTCGGAAAGGATTCGAACTTGTGCGGGTAGAACCCAATGGATTTCAAGTCCATCTCGGAAAGGATTCGAACCTGTGTGGGTAGAACCCAATGGATTTCAAGTCCATCTCGGAAAGGATTCGAACCTGTGCGGGTAGAACCCAATGGATTTTAAGTCCACCTTCTTAACCACTCGGATACCGCAGCTATATTTTTCAGTTTGCTAAACTACTCAGTTAATGCGTTATTAGTGTTTAGATGTTTGTTTGTAAGAAAATGAGGACAATAAAAAATTAATAAAAATAATTCTCCAATGGATTTCAAGTCCATCTCGGAAAGGATTCGAACCTGTGCGGGTAGAACCCAATGGATTTCAAGTCCATCTCGGAAAGGATTCGCACTTGTGCGGGTAGAACCCAATGGATTTCAAGTCCATCTCGGAAAGGATTCGAACCTGTGCGGGTAGAACCCAATGGATTTTAAGTCCACCTTCTTAACCACTCGGATACCGCAGCTATATTTTTCAGTTTGCTAAACTACTCAGTTAATGCGTTATTAGTGTTTAGATGTTTGTTTGTAAGAAAATGAGGGCAATAAAAAATTAATAAAAATAATTCTCCAATGGATTTCAAGTCCATCTCGGAAAGGATTCGAACCTGTGCGGGTAGAACCCAATGGATTTTAAGTCCATCTCGGAAAGGATTCGAAACTGTGCGGGTAGAACCCAATGAATTTCAAGTCCATCTCGGAAAGGATTCGAACTTGTGCGGGTAGAACCCAATGGATTTCAAGTCCATCTCGGAAAGGATTCGAACCTGTGTGGGTAGAACCCAATGGATTTCAAGTCCATCTCGGAAAGGATTCGAACCTGTGCGGGTAGAACCCAATGGATTTTAAGTCCACCTTCTTAACCACTCGGATACCGCAGCTATATTTTTCAGTTTGCTAAACTACTCAGTTAATGCGTTATTAGTGTTTCGATGTTTGTTTATAAGAAAATGAGGGCAAAAAAATTATTAAACTTTTGTTCTGTTTATTCAATTGGAAATGTTCCGCTCATGTGCCGCTAATCATAAGTGTTATGAATTATTAATACCTTTCTACCTGTCATAACAAATTTGCTAACTCTGATTATGGTAGTCTAAATAATTTACTAAATGATGTCGACTGAAATACTCTTTTATCTAATGTAAATGTTGATAGTATTTAGTTTTTGTATTTTCAAGACATTTATGAAAGACTTTTGTTTGGCTAATATGGCAGTTAAGAAAAGGCGCCCACATAAAATTCCATCGTACAATAAGGACTTGAAAAAGCTTAAAAATTTAAGAAATAAGTTTCAAAAAACGATTTCAATATACTAGAAATCGCTATTTTTATTATAAATATAAACGTTTTTGCGTTGAATTTAATCGGTTAGATAAATATCTATACAGAAACATCATTCGTTGCGCTGAGTTAAGCATTAAGGGTAATGCTAAATACTTTTGGACTTTCATAAAATCAAAACGGACACGGTCAGATATTCCCACATCAGTTTTTCTGGACGACAAGTTTGCCGATCGTTCCAAGGATGTGGCTAATCTGTTTGCCGAGTTTTTCAAGTCAAACTTTGCAGATTACAATGATGCTAAATCGGCAAATTTTGCATCTTGGGTTTCCTCAAATACTACCTTTGGTGCACTTATTATATCGGCGGCAGACATTTCGAAGGGTTTGGCTTCGCTGAAGCCCTCATCTGAAACTGATGTAGATGCCCTGTCAGCCCTAATTCTGAAGAAATGCTCTGAACTCATTGAACCATTAAAAACGATTTTTAACAAATCCCACGCCTCGGCTACCTTCATTAATGATTGGAAGGTCACTTCTATAACCCCAATCTAAAAATCCGGGAAGAAAAATGATGTTCGAAACTATCGACCTATCTCCAAAATCTCTACTATTTATAAACTTTTTGAGTGTATAGTTAAAGATAAAATATACTTTGCCACCAAGTCGGTCATTATTAATAATCACACACCACAAACCCATGTGCCGGGGCGGTCCACTACCTCAAACTTAGCTGTGTTTACAGACTACTGCAATTCAGCTTTCTCGGCTGGATTTCAGGCTGACTGTGTATACACAGACTTCTCGAAAGCCTTTGATAAAGTTTGTCACGTAGTTCTTATTGAAAAAGTAGCGTCTTTGGGATTCCACTCTTGCTTTTTGAAATGGATAGAATCATACCTATCTAATAGACGCTGTGTCATCAAAATTGATGGTGTGTCCTCTGAACCGTTCATTGTCTCATCTGGGGTTCGACAAGGGAGTGTTTTGGGGCCTCTTTTATTTGTTCTATTCATTAATGACATAAGTAGCTGTTTTTCGTTTGCAAATTTTTTGCTATATGCTGATGACCTTAAAATATTCGCACAGTGTTCGCGCTTTACTTTATATATAAAAAAATGTTTTAAGATGACATTTGGCACAATCTTAAATGCTCGTAATACGTCCTATTGCATTTCCGATATTTTTCTTAATAACGTTGATGAGGTAAACGACTTAGGAGTTATTTTTGACCCTAAGCTGGCTTTTAATAAACATGTTGACTATATTATTGTAAAGGCCTACTCAGTCCTTGGCTTTATTCGAAGGAGCTGCAGTAAGTTTTCAGACCCATACACCTTAAAAACCGTATATATAACCTTTGTTCGATCGCACCTTGAATACGCCGTTTTTATTTGGAGGCAAGTTTCAATAAACAGACTCTTAATTTCGATTACCCTGTTTCATCGTAACTATCTCGTCTTATGCTTATTGATCTACAATATCTAGAAACTCGTAAATCAATTTTGTCATTGACTTTCATGTTTAATATTATTCAAGGTTTTAATGTTCCTCGCCGGAATCTTCGGGTCAATTTCCCTTTTTATTGGAAGCGGGTAAGAACTAAATTTTGCCAGCAATGCTCCTCTTGCAAGAGCTATGCGAGAACTTAATATTTTATCTCAGAGTATTACTATTGATTTTTTAATTACCAAACCGGCTTTTTTAAATTTTTTGCTCTCTTATTACTTATATTAGAATTTGAAAGTCTTATAACTACAACTATGTACTCTTCTGAATTATAATTTAAATATACAGTATTAAGTAATAGTCTGTAAGAAATGTTCTTTCATAAACGGTTAAATAAATAAATAAATAAATTTTCTGCTAACCTCACTTTTATCTCCCTCATATTAAGACGCACCTCATAACACTTCAGTTTGTGCGCTAAATCAAAATTTCATTCAACTGAAAATAATGAAAAAATAAAAAATTAATAAAAAATAATTCTCCAATGGATTTCAAGTCCACCTCGGAAAGGATTCGAACCGGTGCGGGTAGAACCAAATGGATTTCAAGCCCATCTCGGAAAGGATTCGAACCTGTGCGGGTAGAACCCAATGGATTTCAAGTCCATCTCGGAAAGGATTCGAACCTGTGCAGGTAGAACCCAACGGATTTCAAGTCCATCTCCTTAACCACTCGGATACCGCAGCTATATTAATGATTAAACTTTTGTTCTATTTATTCTATTGAGAATGTTAATAAACTTTTGCTGATGACGATTGTTTGCATTATTGACGATGCGAAGCAAGATTGTTGTTTGTATCAAATTTTCTGCTAACCTCACTTTTATCTCTCTCATATTAAGACACACCTCATAACACTTTAGTTTATGCGCTAACTCAAAATTTCATTCAACTGAAAATAATGAAAAAATAAAAAATTAATAAAAAATAATTCTCCAATGGACTTCAAGTCCATCTCGGAAAGGATTCGAACCTGTGCCTGTAGAACCCAATGGATTTCAAGTCCATCTCCTTAACCACTCGGATACCGCAGCTATATTTTTCAGTTTGCTAAACTACTCAGTTAATGCGTTATTAGTGTTTAGATGTTTGTTTATAAGATAATGAGGGCAAAATAATTATTAAACTTTTGTTCTGTTTATTCAATTGGAAATGTTAATAAACGTTTGCTGATGACGATTATTTGCATTATTAACGACATCAATGTAAGCCATGCCTAAAACTCTGCTACGACTTTTATAACGAAACTATTTAGATGTGCAGCCACCTTGTATTATTATCTTATCGAAGTAGTTTTTTGGGTCTTGAAGAAGCTGTAAACGCCATTATGGAGGAAGAAGGTGACCAGTAATATGACATCATTATACTGCCGCCAGATCCTCATGAAGTAACCGACGAAGAAAGTGATGAAGAGGATTTGCAAACGTCAGCTTTACCAACAGACATTCCTGGGACTGCACCGTAATGCGAATTTTAATAAAGACTCTGAATGGGACGATAGTGATGACGAACACTTGTGTAGCAAACTACGACGTTTAAATCCGTCTGACTCACGGCCAAAATGAAAAAAATGCACGGCGTCTTACTCCTCCCAGTTTATGAACAATGATTGCTCATCGCGAAATGTCGAAGTTATTGAACAGCTACGTAATCTTTCGAAGGGAGAGATGTTTGAAAAAATATTTGATGAGGAGGTACTCTATTTGATCAAGCAGAACACTAACCTGTATGCTGCCCAGAATAATAGGCATGACTTTGTACTGGACGATGATGACCTACAGAGATTCTTGGGTAGCCTTATACTATCTGTCTATCATAGACTACCACGTGAGCGCCAATATTGGAGTTATGACGAAGATCTTGAAGTTTCTATTGTGTCGAAGGGGATATTTCATGAGAACATTTCGATCGACGAATCCATGATAAAATATTATAGCCACCATCTCTCTAGCAATTCATTCGAGGTTCGCTTACAAAAACTGGGTAGCAGCCAGTTCTAATGGTTACTGCTATGTTTTTGATGTATTTTGCGGAAAAACAACTGTCAGCTCAAAAGAACCTCTTGGTCATAGAGTTGTCAAATCGTTGTTACTAAAAATGCCTTCGATACCTCAGGAACATACAATTTATGTATTTTGGCAATTTTTTTACTAATTGTGATTTACTGCGAGACTTGAAAGAAACTGGAACAATGCGTGAAAATAGCGTGGCGTATACATACTTTATCTAGCGAAGATAAGTTTGACCAATTGGCTCATTGCTCGGAGCTATCTTAAGAACCGTAACGTCAACAAAGCTCGTCCATCCGGCTCTGTCGTAGAAGGAACAACGGACATAACCCTGGAAAGCTTCCCAAACAGCTTCGATGTGTTTTGTGTCATACGCGAATAAAATGGCAATGTACAGGATGCCAAAAAACGTTATGCATTGACAAAGAATATTTTAAAATATATCACTCATAAGTGCCCGCTGAGGGTGTACTTCCCTCAAAAGTCAACTTTTATCACTTTTTTTAATTTCTAATACTAACCTTAATTAAAGTGATTTGTAAGATGACAAATATGCAAATAAACATAAAAAAGTACTAACGGCCTTTATTTGGGCGTAAACGGGTTAAGATGCACCTCATAACACTTTAGTTTGTGCGCTAACTCAAAATTTCATTCAACTGAAAATAATGAAAAAATAAAAAATTAATAAAAATTATTCTACAATGGATTTCAAGTCCATCTCGGAAAGGATTCAAACCTGTGCGGGTAGAACCCAATGGATTTCAAGTCCATTTCGGAGAGGATTCGAACCTGTGCGGGTAGAACCCAATGGATTTCAAGTCCATCTCCCAGAACCCAAGAACCCAGTGGATTTCAAGTCCATCTCCTTAGCCACTCGGATACCGTAGCTATATTAATGATTAAACTTTTGTTCTATTTATTCTATTGAGAATGTTAATAAACTTTTGCTGATGACGATTGTTTGCATTATTGACGATGTGAAACAAGATTATTGTTTGTATCAAATTTTTTGCTAACCTCACTTTTATCTCCCTCATATTAAGAGACACCTCATAACACTTTAGTTTGTGCGCTAACTCAAAATTTCATTCAACTGAAAATGTATGAAGAAATAAAAAATTTATAAAAATAATTCTCGGTGCGGAAAGAATTCGAACCTGCGCGGGTAGAACGCAATTGAGTTCAAGTCCATCTCGGAAGGGATTCGAACCTGTGCGGGTGGACCCAATGGATTTCGAGTCCATCTCCCAGAACCCAAGA
>OX608081.1:27848212-27865712 GCA_951509765.1 Sphenella marginata | reverse complement strand
CGCGACATTTAAAGTTTTCAATGTTTTCTTGCAAATGCAACGCTGACAGTAAATGGCCTAAAGTGTGTTGTCTTGCAGTGTCTGCCAGCGCGCGTCACACCAAAAAAAAAGAGCCAAACGGGTGGGCCATCCAAGGCGAGTACTCATATTGAGTGCAGAACGTCTTTGCTTCGTAAAATCCCGCAGCAGCAGCATTGACTTGTGCGCGCAGTAGCACGTTCTATGATGGAACTCGTGGGGTTCTGGCGTTGTTCTGCATACTTCATACCTTCGCCGGTGCGACAGGTGGAGAAGCAGCTTGTTGTGCTGTGCGCGCTTCGATGGCGCCGTAATGTCTTCGTTGCAAATTTTTATGTCTCGACTTTTGTCAGCCGAATATCGTCATATTTGCTTTAGCTTTCTTTTTCGTATTTTATTCTGTTATTTCACATTTATTTCTTGTAATAAACAATTATTCACTAAAACAACAACAACAATGCAAACTATAAAATTGAGGTTAAGGCGAGCGTGCAGTGTTTGTGTGTGGGCTGTTGCAGGCTTTTAAGTAGAGGCTTGAAGTGTTACCGTGTTGGCGATAAGAATATGACAACTTGAACTTTGCTTGAGATATCAGCAAGATTATGGCACTTCAAGTATTTAAATAGTAGCGCTGTGGTGAATTAATTTATTTGTTTTAATGTTTAATGGAAGTAAAAGCGCTGGAGGGATGAGACGTGAGATTTTAGTACAATTTTTTTGACGCAAGGGGAGACCTTTAGTTCCTAGATACTGGCTGATAGACAATTTTTTGAAAAGCTCGCCAAAAGCTCCAACTGTTTGAATAAAGAGAAGGAAGGGTTAAAAAAGCAAGGTTCGATGTTAGTAAGTCTTAAGAGTGATCTGCAAACTTCATATTGAAGGCGATCTCTCAAATCGGCCTACTCACAAAGGACACTAGCTGGAAATTGATATGTAAAGAGCTATTTCGAAACAAAATAAAGTAATAACAGAATGAAGGTAGAAACTAGGCATGGGACTATTCGAATAAAAATTATTCGAATAAATACAATTTTTATTCGACGGGTACAAAAAATTCGAATAGTTTATTCTAATTATTTATTCCTTTATTCGAATAGTGTTTATTCGAATATTATTCGGGAAAAATCCCACTCTTAGTGGCAACATAGATACACGTGAATGAGATCTCCGATAAACTCCAGCGTCTGAGAGACCTCACAGTATTGGGATAAGGAGTCTATTTCAGGCTTTCTTCAGGATTTCAGTTCTCCACATGAAGAAATACTTCCTTCGGCAATTAGAAAGATGACTATAGGGGCCTTGCAGCTCTATACCTCAAGACACGGGGGACAAAATCTGACTTGCCACACAAATCAATCAACCGGAAGCCATAGACGAGAGAGCATATAAGCTGAGAGCTAGTGCTGGAAAAGTGAAGCCCAACCATACATAAGTTAAATGATATGAGCTTAAGAATATGGAGTTTTGTTGGCTCACATAGGACGCTGAGCTATACATTTTCTCAACTCAAGTCCAGAAGAATAAGGAATTGGGGCCAAATGCGATAAAGGCCTAATCGAGCTTCCAAAGCATATTTTGACCGAAACTTTGTCCCTATTTCGGTCTCAAATTGAGTGATTGAGAATGATGAACTCATCCCCTAGAAATAAATCAATGCGGCATGAATACGAATGTAGCGACAATTCTTGTTGCGTTTTAGTTTGATTGACACTCGCATTCAATGTGCTGACTCTTGATAGACAGACACAGCGGTGCCAGTAAGCTATTACCGCAGAGCTCTTAGGGATTTCATTGCATTTACACGGCAACAATCGTAAGCACTTGCGACTGAAATAACGCCCGTTTGTTGCATTTGTGCGAGTGATGCACGGAACCGGCACTCCCACTGAAGCTAATGGAGCCGTTATTTACAAGACTCCAAAATAAATGGGTACTCAATTAAGAAAAGAGCACGATTGTATCAATAAGAGGTCTAAAAGAATCCAAACCAAGACCAGAACTGGGTTAAATACAAATCGTATTCTTGTCACCTCTCCATCTCTGAAGAATGTACATACGTTCTTCCCATGACTGAAACATAAGCTCTCGAGATTGAACGACTCTCCGAAAGTTTTGGGAATAATTTATTGACTCCTGCTTCGGTTCTTTTTTGGGATGTTTTGAGACTTTTTTTGCATTATTTAGGAGTAACAACAGACTCACTGCGGGATTATTTTCGGGACTTTTTGGATCAAATTTTGGAGCTTTAGGTGATAGTTACCAAAATTTTTCAGCATAATTTCGGGACCTTATGGGGATGGTTTTTTATGATCGTTTCGGAATTGCTTTAACACATTTTTGAGAGCTTTCGGGACTTTTTCGGTATTATTTCGGAGTTACTTGCGGATTTTTTTAGGATAGTTCGGCACCCTGTAGAAATAATATTGTGTTGGTTTTCGTGACTTTTTTAGGACAATTTCGGGACTTTTTTTAGGAATCTGTCGGAAATTTCTCGGTATTATTTCGGAGTCAATACAGGACCGATTCAGGATTTTTCGGAACTTTTTAGATTTTATTTTCGGAGCTTAAGGGGCCATTCTGGATTTTTTTTAGGATAGTTTCGGGGCCTTGTCGGAACAATATTGTGCTGGTTTTTTTGACTATTTTAGAATAATTTTGGGACTTTTCAAGATCATTTCGGGATTATTTTCGCGATCTTTTCGGAATCTTTCGGAACTTTTTCGGTATCACTTCGGAGTCATCACAATATCACTTGGGTATTTTTTTCGGAAACGTTTACTGTTTTTCTATTTTTTTTTGTTCTATTGACTTTTGTAGGAACATTTTCGGGAACTTTTTATCATCATTTCGGGATTATTTTCAGGACCTTTTAGGGATCTTCCGAAACTTTTTCGATATCATTTCGGAGTTATCACAGGAGGACTTTAGGATTATTTTCGGAACTTCTTTGGGAACGTTTTCAGGATTTCTTCAGTATTTTTTGGAACAATTTCGAACTGTTTTCGGGTCTTGCTGCGTTAATTTTTAGTCCTTGTTCGGCATCGATTCAGCATTATTTTAAGGTTCCTTTTATTAATCAACAAAATTGTATTGTTTATATGAATCACTAAAAGATAAAAAAAAGTATGTGCACTCTAATGTACATAACTAAATACATAATTTGACTGGCGCTTCAAGTCGACAAGCTTCACGGCCACTCTCCGACTGACGATGCCATTGATGATGCTGACAGGACAACAATGACATTGACAACTAGAGGACTCACGCGAACACGAGCACATACAAACAAACATTTGGAAGCACTAAAATGCAAGTGTTTACCTACCATCCATCTATGCGCAAGATGCAAATTAAAGCGGCGAGCTCGTAATACGCGCGGTCAACATTACACTGCGTAATGAAGCATTCACTGCGTCCCAACCACATGCTGCACTGCGCTGCTAAACACTTTGACAACCCTTGGCCCCAATAGTAAAACCGCCGTTTGGCATTGGTAGGCACGTAATTACGACAGCAACATTGTCGTTACTGCCACTCGCCACATCATTATCGCTGATGACGACAAGCAACTCAACCCCCCTCCACCCATCGCCTCTATTTCAACGGCATTGTAGGCTCCGACTTTTGTCGCATCAAGTGCGCACTCTATGACCAACATGTTTTACCACCACCACCCTACGGCGATCCGATGTCACACTTGCGCTGATGCGACCTTTGAGATTCGTTTTGTGAAATTTTTCAATTTCATTTTCAATTGGCAAAATATTTGATTGCCTTTCGTGAGCAAAATCGATGCCACACAGAGTTGCAAGTACGTTTGGTGGATAGATAAGTTGTGATCAGCGTCTATAAACTATTGAATGAACATTGTTTGGATAGCTTGATTGACTGACAGACGCATCGAGGCCGGACAGTGTGAAGCGACATGAGAGCGGTTTGCCGCATATGGTCGGCCGACAAAACGAAAGCTGCGTATTGTCTGTGTCAGCTATTCGCATGTGCTCTCATCAGCGCAACGTTTTATGGATGTTTTTGTTATTTCAATGTGAGCGATGTGTGAGCTGACATAATAGACTCCAATTAAGGATGTCAGCGCGTCACTCTTACGTTTCATTGCATTGAAATGCTGTACATCAATAGTGAATGGACGAAAATGGGCTCCCACTAAAGGGTTTTTGAACAGACATTTTATTTGCTGATGTTTGCATAGGTGAAGGAACTTTGATGAAAATCAGCGGTAAGTAGCCAATGAGCATAGGTCAGGTAAATTAAAATGAAATGAAATAAAATAAAATAAAATAAAATTAAAATAAAATAAAATAAAATAAAAAATAAAATAAAATAAAATAAAATAAAATAAAATAAAATAAAATAAAATAAAATAAAATAAAATAAAATAAAATAAAATAAAACAAAATAAAATAATAAAATAAAATAAAATAAGACAAAACAAAATCAAATAAAGTAAAATAAAATAAAATAAAATAACATTAAATAAAATTAAATAAAATAAAATAAAACAAAATAAAATAAAATAAAATAAAATAAAATAAAATAAAATAAAATAAAATAAAATAAAATAAAATTAAATAAAATAAAATAAAATAAAATAAAATAAAATAAAATAAAATAAAATAAAATAAAATAAAATAAAATAAAATAAAATAAAATAAAATAAAATAAAATAAAATAAAATAAAACAAAACAAAACAAAATAAAATAAAATAAAATAAAATAAAATAAAATAAAATAAAATAAAATAAAATAAAATAAAATAAAATAAAATAAAATAAAATAAAATAAAATAAAATAAAATAAAATAAAATAAAATAAAATAAAATAAAATAAAATAAAATAAAATAAAATAAAAAAATAAAATAAAATAAAATAAAATAAAATAAAATAAAATTAAATTACATTAAAAAAAATTAAATTAAAAAAAAATAAAATAAAATAATATAAAATAAAGTAAAATAAAATAAAACAAAATAAAATCAAATAAAGTAAAATAAAATAAAATAAAATAATATTAAATAAAATAAAATAAAATAAAATAAAATAAAATAAAATAAAATAAAATAATATTAAATAAAATAATATAAAATAAAGTAAAATAAAATAAAATAAAATAAAATAAAATAAAATAAAATAAAATAAAATAAAATAAAATAAAATAAAATAAAATAAAATAAAATCAAATAAAATAAAATAAAATAAAATAAAATAAATAAAAATAATATTAAATAAAATAATATAAAATAAAGTAAAATAAAATAAAACAAAATAAAATCAAATAAAGTAAAATAAAATAAAATAAAATAAAATAAAATAAAATAAAATAAAATAAAATAAAATAAAATAAAATAAAATAATATTAAATAAAATAAAATAAAATAAAGTGAAATAAAATAAAACAAAATAAAATCAAATAAAATAAAATAAAATAAAATAAAATAAAATAAAATAAAATAAAATAAAATAAAATAAAATAAAATAAAATAAAATAAAATAAAATAAAATAAAATAAAATAAAATAAAATAAAATAAAATAAAATAAAATCAAATAAAATAAAATAAACTAAAATAAAATATAATGAAATGAAATGAAATAAAATGAAATGAAATGAAATACAACTGATTCCCGGATAAAAGTAGCACTCTAAGTCAATCTAAGCTTTTCTCGTTCTACGCCGCATCTTAAAATATTTTTAATATTAGTAAAACAAGCTTCGTTGCTCATTTATTTGCTGTCACAATATAATTTTCACTTCTAAACAACTTTTTTTTTTTACATTTCCCATTATTGAAGGACATGTCAGATGCAAAGTTATTATGTCCTCTTTTTCTTGCTATTTCACTTTGACTCACCCGCAGAGTTGACAGAAAATGCCAACAAATTATGACACATCATTTTTCTTGGCGCCATCTTGGATAAATTTCGGGCTAAACTTGCATTTTGCAGAAATGAAAAGTGCAACCAAAATAATCGTAACAACAAAAATAATAGAAACAATAACCAAACCGACAAACAAAGCCGCATAAAACTAAGCTGACAAAGGAAGGAAGGAAGGACGGAAATATGTTGCATAAGTAAAGGAAACGTACAACAAGAAATCAAGAATTGTAACCGACACGCAAGACGCGTCATCGTCACTGTGAGGAAACAAGAAAAATGAATCAGCGACACCAAAAAGAACCTCAATTTGGATGGCATAAAGTGTGTTGCAAGCAAGTTGAGGGCGTCAAAGTGGCGAGCATACAAATAGCAAGTGGATGCAGTTGTAAGGGTTGCCAGCTAAATTTTTATTTTTTGTAGTACCAAAAAATTTGTTTGAAAAGTGCCAGAAATGCCAAATTAAATGTCGAGCCGTGTTTAAAGTATTGGGGAACTGGCCAGATCTGCGAGAAAGCTTTCTGCTTATTCGATGGAGTCGTCAGTGCCTTTCTCAAAATTTGAATAAAACTCACATAAAATTAAAAATTATAGATTTAAAAAACAAAAAAAAATATGCACATACATATATAATTTAAAAAAAGTTACAAAAATTTTTTTTTTTTACTTAACTGAGTAAAAACCAACAAAAATAAATAATTTACCAAAAAAAAAAAAAAAAATTTTTTTACTCAAAATCTCAAAAAACTAAATATCTTAAGTTGTTAAACAAAAAAAATTTAATTGAAAAAAGTTGCAAGCAAAAAAAATTTTTTACACAAATTTAACAAAAATTAAAAAACGATTTGAAAAATCTTAAGTTAAGCAAAAACAAACAAAAAAACAAAACAATTAAAAAAAAAAATTTTACTCAAAATTTAAAAACAAGCTGAAAGAAAAACAAAAAAAAGTTTAAAAAAAAATACAAACAAAAAAAATTTAGAAAAAATTAATATCAAAAGATTAAAAATTTAAAAATTTAAAAAAAATACAAGAAAAAAATTTTTTTTTATTCAAAATTTTAGAAAACTAAAACCAAAAAATTAAAAATCTAAAGTTACCAATTTGTAAGCTATTACGATATATACGAAAAAATATGTTTAAAAAAAATACAAGCAAACCAAATTTTTTACTCAAAATTTAGAAAAAATTAAAATCAAAAAATTAAAAATTTAAAAAAAAAATTACGAAAAAAAAAAAATTTTTATCAAAATTTTAGAAAGTTAAAACCAAGAAATGAAAAATCTAAAGTTAGCAATTTGTAAGCTATTTCGATAAGATTTTGAATAATGGTCACTTTTGAACCCTTCCTGGCCCACTGTGAGCCCCAGTTGCTGCACTTTGCATCTGCGTTAAGCTCATGGAGCCCATGGGTCAATTTCCCGGGGTAATCCCGGTACGCGCTACCACCATTTACTATATTTCGAAGAACTTTTCTGTCGGGTAGCTCAAGGGATATCTCATCTTATTTCGATTGGGCGGTTTTAATTTGAATAAAAATGTGTCGTTTCGTGTAAAGATCGCTCTAGCCTACAAGAGATGTGTAGACCCCAAGCAGGACGATACAATTTTGAGACAAGAAAACACCATAAGGCAACAGGCTAAATTTATTTAGTTAATCTTAAACATCCAGCAAAAAAAATCCAACAAACAAAAAGCATCATTTTTAATTCAATTCGAAACAAAGTGGCAACCATATCCACAATGGACATATGTACACGAGGTGTAGGCGAGCTGTGTGCCGGCGTGAGGAGTTGGCTAAGAAAAATTACCAAATTAAAGTGAACGCCATGAACAAAGCGAACCGAAATGTCAAAGTGCCAAAAGATTTTCTGAAAATTATTAATTTTTCAGCGGCTCCCTCCCCCCGCCGAAACCCGACACCACAGCACAGAGGAAGGCGTCAGAGTTTAGTTGAAATTACGCTAGTGTGACAACCACTTTTCTTGCTTGCATTATTTGCGATTTTAGTGAAAATCATTTGACAAGCTTTTATGCGAGACTTCTTGGCATGGTGGTGCATGTGTGTGTGTGGGTGAGTGTGCGCCGCTTTGCATGTTGCAAGGTTAGGCTGCCACAGCTCATTATGGCGTTTAATAAATATGTAAACTGCGCATTTAAATTACTAACACATCCTTATGCGTATGGGAAATTTCATATATTCAAATATAACAACAAAACTTCACGCCACATGCTGCGCCTACTTGCAACGAAACTAACAAGATGACTCAATTAGCTTTGTAACTTGCAACATTTCGCTGCATTTAGCTCAAACGATAATTTTGTTTACTTTATATGCAACATAAAGTATGTTGGTGGCTATTTCTTGCAACGTTTGCACATGGTAGGATGGGCGCTAGGTTTAAACGGGCGTAGTTAGATGGCGCATAAGGGATTTACTTTTTGTCTAAGACTTGTTGTTGTTGTTTTAGCAGCGTCTTGAAGTTTTCACTATTGTTAAGATTGCAATAATAATGCAATATAAAAGAAAAAATGTCGATAGGTGGCGCGCAAGTAGTTTCCTTAAAAAATGCCGCTAGGTGTCGGAAATAGTTGAAACCTAAACTCGTATTTATAGACCTATTTGTCTGATTAGTAGTTCGTACTACTTAATTAATATCATCGGATGAGCTAAGATCTTGAAAGTGTCGTCATTGTTTGGGCCTCGATGGCAAAGAAAAAAATTCCACAAAAAAAGTCTTGATGACAAACGATATCAGGAGGGGAAAGGGGGAGGTGGCGCGCTGGTATTTTTAAAAATTGCATTTATATTTTTATTTTCATTAGTTTTTAAGCATTTCTTACCTCTTAAAGAATTTGTTTCTAAAAAAAATTGAGTCGGGGCAGAACAAATATATATATTTTTCTAAAATAAAAAAGATATTGAATAGGAAAGCGAGAAAGTCTCAAGTTGCTTTATAAGAAAATAAACAGAGGAAATTAAAATATTCAAAAATATTTTATAACAGAAAAATTTTAATAATTTCCACAATTTAAATCACACGAATTTTATGCTTTTAAAGGTATTTCTAATATCGAAATTCGTGGAATTACACGAAAAAAAAATTTAAATAAACAACAAAAAAAAAATTGTCCAAAAAAAATTAAAAAAAATCAAAAACAATGATAATGTTAAAATAATAAAAAAAAATTTAATAATACTAAAAAAAAATTAAAAATTATAAAACTAATCAAAAAATTGAAGAAGAATAGAAAAACAAATTGTAAAAAATTATAGGAATAATCGAAAAAAATAAAAATTTTATAAAAAAATTTAAATGATCAAAAAGAAATAAAAAAAATAAAAAAAATAATGAAAATTTCTAAAAAAAATTAAAGGTAATCAAAAAAAAAAAAAAACTAAAAAAAAATTAAAAGTAATTAAAAATAATAAAAAAATCTAAAAAAAATTTTTTTTTTTAAAATCAATACTTCAACTACCTAACTATAAAAACAGTACTGGTCGTATGCAAATACTGTAACCCAATATTTCCACCAGTGTTGCCATTAAAAAGTCCCTCAAATCTAAGAAACTAACCAAGAGAAATATCAACTGCCAATAATGAAGTTAATTCCGAATTAGATTGATGTACGAAGGTATACGAAGTTTCAAATTTGGGAATACTTTTCCGTAGAGATTACGAGTTAAATCTCGAACTTCGGGTAGTAAAAATTTGATTAAAAAAGTTCTGCCATGATCACAAATACCCTCTTGCTCCACCCTTGTCTAAAGTGTGGCTACACCCCTGCTTTGGCTGTGGCGATTTTTTGTTGTAGATAATGCGCTCATGTTGGTCATAAAAACGCACATAAAAAGCAATAAACAATCGGTCAACAAGACGCTCAATGACAGCAGCAACAACATAGCAACACGCATGCGAGTGCTTTTGTTGCTCGAGGGAAAAAGATGTTGCAGATATTTTCATATTAGTTTGAGTTGTTGGTTTTTTTGCTTTTACGTGGGAGCATGTTAAAGCACTGAAAATAAAACCAAAAAAAAAAAATTATAAGAAGGTTAAAAGAAATAAAAAAAAAATTAAAATTTAAAAAAATGAAATAAACAAATTTTTTGGGAACGGAAATCGAACACGCATTGCCTGTTTAGTAGCTGAGGGAACACTATGATATTTCAACATGCAAAATTAGCATTAGTATTGACTATTGAGTATTGATTGAGTGATAAAAAGCCGCTTAGTTGCATGATCATCCTCGGTTAGCTACAATCGGGCTTTCATTGACGTTCGCTTAGCTGTCAAAATAATCGTCGAATAGCGTCAGCTGGCTTCTATGAAAGGGGCCCGTAACGAAATTAAGGGAAATTTCGATTGCAACACTGTTGCAAATACAGGGTTTTCATCAGTCTTACACTGGAAGTAGCACGAGAGCGAGAGAGCACAACTACGATGCAGTTCAAAGGTCGATTCTATTGTCTAAACATTTTTTTATAATTTTTTTTTTTGAGTTTTTTAATTTAATAAAATTCTCATGATATTATTTTTCCCCTTTTTCACTTTTTACTAGCAGTTCAGACTACTGTGTATATTTTCTGTGATCTCAGTCTAACCTTGCTTCCCTTACTTGTTCTCATTTGCCCTCCTTCATGCACTTAATCATTCACTGGAAATCACTGCAAAACGTTCACAATTCATTTGCAAAACAAGCGTTCGCATTCGCTAAACCTCCATCAATTGCTGTAGGCTCAAGCGCACGTTTGGCGCACTCAACGCGCTCAGCATGAAACATTTTGCCAGGCAAAAAAGATTATCTTACTTCACGTTGTGGGAGACAAGGTTGCGATGAAAACGCAACACTACTAATGAGTGCTAAACTCGGCGCGCATCGTCATTATCGCAGTGCGCAAGCTCGGTTAAGTTGGTGGCTAGTGAACTGAATTGATGGGCTTTTAAACGACTTACTGACTGATTGGATTGATGTTTTGAATATTTAAAAGACTGAAATGTAGCATAAGAGTTAAGGATAAGATATTGGGGCTTATTGCGTATGTATAAAAGAACAACTAAGGAATCGGCTGAAACCTATAATATATATTCAGCTTCGTATATCGGCAACACAGAGCAACGGGATATGACATCACAAAAAAAAAATTTCATATGTCTTTCGTTTATTCAGCGCAGAAAGATCAATTGCAATAAAACTTACCAAAAGTAAAAAAAAATGTTGTGCTCGGATCAGCTGAGTATAGACATTTTTGAGTGCTTTGAAAATATCGAGAGAAATTTATCCATTTTTACTTGTCATCGAAGTGAAAATATGAGTCAAAGAGGAACGAATTTGATATCGTTTAATTTGGAATGAGGTAAACGGTTGTGGAGAAGGAGTGCTTTCGATATCTTGAATAAGCAAATTTTTCATTTCCTAACGGCTTAATATATTTATATTGTGTTGGCTAAATATATAAAACCAGCTTCAATAAAATAGTGACAATTAAAATTAGTTGGAAGTCATGTTTTCATTCATAGACATGTTTTCAAACCGTTTTACCGACTTTTAGCTACATATCTGTTTTATCATCCCTTTGAGGAACAGTGCTGCCAAGTATTTTTATGGACAGATGTGTATTCATGTAATATAAATAAAATCTGAGAATATTAATACGACTGGAATCCACATTTTCTATAAAGCAAGCTCACATATAATTTAGGCCTCAATATCAGTTTTTTGAGGTACAGGAAAAAATCAAATTTTTTCTATTTTATAAAAGTCCTGGGTTATTTTCTATCCCTGAAAAAAATAATTAATTTCCTGTCACCCTGTCACTTCCACGTTGAAAATCCTCGATTCACTCTATTTATGTAGATATTGCTGGGCAAGTATACAGTCTTCTATGAACTGGTGGTATTAAATTAAATCAGGACAGCCATTTTCAAACTTTTTTACCGACCTTCACTAATCTGCTTTAACATCCTTTTGAGAAGTACAGTGCTGCCAAGTAGTTTTATGGATTATGAGCAATTGCCGATGACCGTTTTTTTAATTTTAAACAGAGGTGTATAAAATAGTTATACTAGTAAAGAGAATAGATAGAATCAGGGGCGGATGCACGGATGGGTTTTCAGGTTCAAACCCTCCTTTCGGAATCCAAAAAGAAATACTTTTCAGGAAGTGTAGATAAAAAAAACCTCGAAATTCCATTAAAAAAATTGGACCCCCCTTTCTAAAATGCTGGTTCCGCCACTGGCTACATCGGATCCACTTTATCTATAAAAGAAAAATTAAATTTATTTTTTCCATTGGATAAAGGTCATCGCAGGATCAAAATCTTTTCAACAATTAATTTTTCTGACTTTTTGGAAAATAGTTGGTTAGCAACTACTTTGCACTTTTACTTTAATCGACGAGAATAATAGGTCCACCCGGCTTTTCATTTGTTCTCTCCCTCAAAAAAGGACCAAATAAAAGTTCTTCTGAAGAATTTCCAAAGAATTAGTATTATTTAAATAAGTTTGGCGTCAATTAACAAGCTAGGCTATTGGTTTGTTAGTGATTGATTTCTTTGTGCTTAAAAAAGAGCTCGTCAGAAAAAATTAAAAACCGGGTGGATCGATGAATTTTGTCCGAATATAATAAAGTTCCAGAAATACATTTTTTTTTTTTGTTAAACGAATTAAAGTCATGGTTCAAAAATTAAAAAAAAAAACATCGTGCAAAGCTATTCTTAAATACTATTTTTTTAGTTTCGAATCCATCAACTCAACTTATGACTTTCGCTTGAGCATCCATACACGTGCAAGCGAGCGTAATTTTCATCAAACACAAATCACCTTTTGGACGTTCACACGCACAATGCGACTGGGAAGGCGTTGCAGCAATACCTCAAGACACATTTAGGAGGAAGGGTAAGCAGCTGGAATCACATAAATACTAACGCCTGCTATTCACGCACAGATTCGTTTTGTTGTTGCAAAGGATTATGGTTATTTTCAGGATGTCAAAATAAATGTAAAAAATGAAAGAAATAAATGGCTCCTGAAGTACATATGTAGGTCCATATATGTACGCTATTCAAGTACGCATGTATGTGTGCAGTAATGAGCCACGAGGTAAGCAGCCAAATCATCACAAGATGAAATGAAATCGACCCACACAAAAAATGCCCAACAAAAAAGCATCGCAGCGCCAAGAAAAATGCAAGTGAAGTAAGAGTTGCGCTCGAATGTTGCAAGCAGCACACATACACACAAACAAAACTTTGCGCACCCCCGAATATCATTAGCGAGCAAAAGCTTTTTAACATGCACAAACATAAAATACATAAATTTGGTGAGGGTGTGTTGTTTTCAGCTGCGTGTCCTTAATCCTTAGAATGGTAGTATGCAGAGTGTGGGTGGGGCTATAGCAGCGACATCATCATGTTCTTTGTCATCATCATATTCGCCATCATCAACAGTGGAATTCATCAATCTTTGCCAAAAACTTGCTGCCACTACGATGGGGCCTCCGTGGCGCATCGTCTGTCTTGCTATGGCTGAAATGTTCGTAGCGCCACCAGGTTGGCGTGAGAAAATCTTAATGAGATGAAAACAAAAAAATACTGCTCTCGAGTCGTAAAGGCAAAAAATCTGAGCTTTGTTAAATTAGTTTTCTTAGACACTCACACAAGTTCATGCCTAGCAGATCGAAGATCACATATTCAAAATTATTTATTGTTGCACCTGCAGATCTAGAGAGATCTGGCTCTCTTCTCATTATAGTCCATCATCTAGGTCGAGCTGCTTTACAAAGTTCAGGATTATGTTCGGTTTCATGGAGTTTATATCCATATTCTCTGGCTAATATGCTCCACATCTCTTCTGCATTGTCGTACCCTGGTGTTTTTGTTCTTGTTTTTAGCTACAAAAACCTTATCCAAAAAGGGTTCGGGTAGTGTTGTCGAAAGTGACAGTCCTTTTCCGGATATAAACCTCGAATGTTGCGGGAATGATTTGGTACGACCAGTGGAACTTCGTAGCCCAACTCATCACCTCCTTCCGGAAGAAAGGAGAAGTTGGGTAATGAGAGGTGAGTCGCATCATATCGATAGATCAACCATCAAGATGCATGTTATACATTACCTTTGAGCATTTTACTCTGTCAGGCTCTGACCCGATAAATCTTTCGGCGACGATCTTCCTGACCAGAATATCCCTTGTTTATGCCCGTTAATCCCTTTTTAAATAACCGGCTCAAATGTTTCAGCAAGCGAGAAAAATAGCCTAACCTAACCTAACTCTTGGTCATAGTTAATTTTTAATAACTCGTTACCGAATAAGATCATGAATGAGTCATGCTTCCGTAGGTGTTATAACCAGACCTGTTAAATCTGGATTAAATTTAAAAATAAATTATATTAAATTACATAATTTCATTGATTAATTATGATAATCCAACATTTTTAGAATAATTAATCAATTAGGATTAAATCTTGTGTTCGATTAATGAGATTTTGTTTCGTTTTCAAATTTAATCCTAATTAATAAAAGTCTCAATTTGCTAATCATTTTTGATTATTTGTGATTAACGAGGATTAATAACAAATTTTAAATATTTCAATATTGACTAAAATTAAAAAAAATTACAATGTTGTGTTATTTTATAAATTCATAAATTCATCCAAAAAATATATATATACTCCCAGCAAACCATAGGAGTCATATATGAGTCAGAAGGGAGTTCTAAATGGGAGCGTTATACCCTTTTTGAGCTCGTTTATGAGTCTGAAATGATTGTATTTCCCTTCTTGTGATGATCGTGCGATATAGGACACCTCTTTTTTCTCATAAACGCCACTTATTGGACTGTTATTAATAGTCGTAAATCAAAATTAATCAAAAATTTTAATCAAATTGAAATTTTGATTAACTTGATTAATCCTAGGATTAAATTTGAAAAGAAAATGAATCCTCATTAATTGAACACAAAATTGTATCCTAATCGATTAATTATTCTAAAAATGTTCTATCATCATAATTAATCAATTATTACAAAAATACCAAATAATTTAATTTGATTATCAATGATTAAGATTATTAATCATTATTTAAAGCACTGGTTATAAATTGATCAGCTCTCACTAAATCGTTCCGAAGTAGCCGCCAAAAAGATTAAAGCAGTTTCAAATATGTTCGGAGTGCCTCAAGAATCGACTTGCAGGTACCAAAAATGCTGTCTAAACAAAATGGCCACTTCAGGCTTTACATTTTTTTAGCACTCCCCATTCCCTTCCTATCTCACTCCTCAAGCGCTTTCTTCTTCTCATTGCATTCCACTAGGCTCACTGCGTAGACAAACACGTCATGCAGCTCTACAAACAAACTCAATCAACGTGCATATGTATGTATCTACGAGGTTATATGAATAAAAAAATAAACTATTCAACTGGGTATGCCTAAATGCACCCTTGTGATGCACACGTACGTATGCGCATATCCTTGAAGTACTCCTTTTTTGAGTTGGATGCTGATTTTTTGGTAATCTTGCCACATGCGGCAGTACAACCAACAACTCAAAACGAAAATATAAATGCAAAACAAGAAAGAAAAATAAAAAACAACAACAACAACTGTAACGCCCATGCAATTTGCAGTTATGCGATTTTTTTCTGTTAAAAAAAAATTGTTTTTGTACCCATTCAACATCCGTCAGACGTTTGTGCGTTGGTCTCTTGTTTGGTGCCGGTGAATTTGCTTCAGCTTCGTATTGCTGAATGTTGCGTTGTTCTATGCGCAGGACATGCACATACAATATGCAGAGAAATGAAATGACAACAACAACAACCAAGCAACAACACTGAGCCAACTATAGCGCTAAGAGCCATACAGAAATATTGCTTTTGGTTGCAGCAAAGAAAGAAAAACTAATTCGATTAATCATCAGCAAAGACTATGGGCAATTTTTTTGCTTGTTTGTGAATGGGTATTTTGCATATGTATGTGTATGTGTGTGTTTGTAGCAATGAAAAAAATATATTGCAAACTAAGGATCATACAGGAAATCAACTCCGACAGCATTCATTTGCGCCAATGCGATGCAAAAGTTGCTCATACGCCCCATCCACCCAGCCACCCACCCAACCAAACACTCGGTGCTGTTGGCTGCAGGCACAATTTTGTTGGTGGTGGTGCGACGCATTTCGTGTCCATTGACGATGGCACGTTTATTCGATTGTCTCGTGCCTATCTCGTGCTTCTGTGCATGTGTATGCGCATGTGTGTGTGTGTGTTGTCATGCAAGTAAACAAACAAGTTTTTATGCGTTTTTCATTTGAGGTTGCACCAACGAGACAAGCAGTCAGGCAGGCAGCAAAGGTGGAGCGCTGTAGGGTTGTTTGTGCTCTTTGTTTTTGTGTGCAGCTGTAACAATAACAACAACAACTATATCTGCAGTTTTTGTTTGTTTTAGTAGTCCTTCCGCTTTCTTTTTTTGTTTGATTTTGGCGCTTTAAGATTTTCTTGAAATTTTTTTGTTTGTTTTTTTTTTTGTTTTTTCTTTCGCTTTTGTTTTGCTTCGCTACTCCTTTGATGGACACTATAGTTAGTCTCAACATCAAAAAAAATGTGCAAAAATGTGGAAATTGCCAGCGGCCTTTGACCAGTGGTCACTTCCGTTCGACTTTGCCTTGATTTTTTTTTTGTTTTTTTGCTGAACTCGCAATTGGTTGGCTCACACAGGTTCGGTTGGTTGCGCTCCATTTTTCATCCATTTACGTTTGCTTTCTTCTCATGCTCCAAACATATTTATGTATATTTGTACGTTACTTTGTCATCTGCATTTGCATATGTGCGACGAACTGCTCTGGTCCATAGGCGATTGCGTTTCCTTTGCAATTTTTACTCAAACTCCATTCAAGTTTTCCATTGGTGCTGTTTGGGAGGTTTTGTCGTTTGTGTTCTGTGTAAATTGTAGCAGCGTTGACATTTTGGATTATTTCATTTTTATTATCGTCTCTAGGTGTTCTTAGTGTGCTGCAACCTAAACGCAAAGTAAAAATGGCATCAATGAAAACTCAAACTCAAAATCGGTATAGTCTCCTAAGATCTTCAAAAATGGTCTGAGAAACTTCGTCGAGCTCCTAGCAGACCTGTTAAATAATGATTATTAATCTTAATCATTGATAATCAAATTAAATTTTTTGTTATTTTTGTGATAATTGACTAATTATGATAATCGAACATTTTCAGAATAATTAATCGATTAGGAATAAATTTTTTGTTCGATTTATGAGGAATTACAACGATTTATTCCTTTTTCAAATTTAATCCTAGGATTAATCAAGTTAATCAAAATTTCAATTTGATTGAATTTTTTAATTAATTTCGATTAACGAGGATTATAAGTTCCATTGATGAGAAAAAAAGGCTTAGGATTAAATTTGAAAACTAAATAAATCTTCATTAGCCGAACACAAAATTAATCCTAGTTAATCAATTAACTATTTTAAAAATGTTCCATTATCTTAATTAATCAATTAAATGAATTGAGCAGTTTAATATAATTGATTTTTAATTTTAATCAGTCAGGTTGATGCAGAAACTCTGTCTTTGCTATATACCG
>OX608081.1:27758212-27843212 GCA_951509765.1 Sphenella marginata | reverse complement strand
GAAAGACAAACCAATATACAACAAAATACATGCAGGCAGACAAAAAGATAGCACGACTCAGACTTTTTTTTGTTGGTAATCAATAGTGATGAACGAAGGCGTGTCTGAGAGCTGAGTCGAAAGAACCGGGTAAGTGTTAAGGCTGGTTTCAATAGCTTTAAATGACTGGCAACAAAAACTGTTCCAATTGACCTTGTGGTCGTTCGGTGTAAATAGGGGTTTCATTACATTTCATTAACTTACGCAAGGCCGATAAAGCAGTGTATGCCAAAAACAGCTGATAATTTTTTCCCACTCGATATCATTATGGTTAGTTGTTTGACAATTTTTTTTTCTCTGCTAACAACAACAACAACAACAACAAGTTTTTTTTTTAACATTTGACGCAATTTGTTGGCCTTTGAGAGTTCGTAGCAGAGGTGGAGTCGGGCTCGCATCCCAAATTTTGGTGATTTTTTTTTGTACTTTGTACTTTTTACTTTTTACTGTTTTTTTTTTCTTTTTTATTATTGATTTTTTTTTAATTCTATAATATTACAACTAAGCATTAGTTTAAAATTTTTTTTTTACTTTTTAATTGCCACTCTGTTTTTTAACCTTGTCACTATGGTTTCTATCCAATACACAAAAAAAAAAAATAGAAGGCATGCATGTAACATAGCCGACCAAAAACAATTGTATTGTCACAAAAAAAGTAGTATTAAAAAAATAAACACAAAAAAATAATTAAAGGAGTAAAAAAGAAAAATTTAACTTAATATGGGGTGCGAACCCGGGCACCACATTTGCACAAACTGCTTTATCGGCTTTGATCTATTTCCGGAAATGTAATAAAAAAGATTCGACCAGAAATTTCCAAAGCGGAGAAACAAGCAGTTTTTAGTGTCAGTCGCTTTGACCTAATTAAAACCCGCCATAAGAGTATTCGAAGAACGGGTCTAAATTATTCGAACCACTTTCAAAAGAAAAGCCCGTTCATCATTGTTTTCTAGCCATTCAAAAAAAAAAAAACAAAAGGAAGGAAGAACAGGGAAACGAAAGGTCAAACCAGCTACATGTCTACCCCACAACGCAAAGAACTGGTTTTAAAATCTCAAAAAATTACATCCCTAATCGAGCATTCGTAGGCTGTTGTGATGCTAACAACAAGTGACAAGCCACAAGTGGTGCAGGTGAGTTCCAATGGCATCACTAAAGTTACACACAGCATGTGTAATGAAGGCATGAGGGTGAAAGAGAGTACGAAGTTGAACGCAGATTGTCATGCAAAAATAAAATAAAATCATATTAAATACGAATAAAAGCCAAGTAAGGGAGTCTAAACTCGGGTGGAAACAATTAATTTATGCTCAGCTGTGATGGAGATATTTCTTTTGATATATAATATCGGTTAGTCAATCCTACCCACTCTGAGCTCCACTTTGATTGAGTCCAACTGCTTTACTATGGTTTTATTAGCAATGTGGGCGTGGCAATCATTATTTCTGAAAGTGAATATATAACTTGAAGAACTGATCAGTTTCGATAATATCACAGCTGAGTATAAAAAAGGTGTGCAAAGCAGTCAATTCGATTATCGGCCAACTGTATCATGCGCATTTGTTGTTGCTGTTTTTTTTTTTCTTATTTTATTTTATTCGTTTGTTGAGCAGCGCATGTCGCACATGCGCATGCGCAGAATGTGCGAGTTTTGATTGGTGATTTCATGGAAACAACGTGCCAATCTCAACAGCCAAAACAACATTCAGACTTCCGCACTGCATTCCCACCGACGCCTGCCTCAGCCATCATCAATCAACGCATGCATGAAGTTCTTGTGCTGCCTGCGTGACTGGCTGTTGCATATGGAACACGATATGTATATATATATATTTTTTTTTTGTTTTGGTTGTTAGCAATTCCATCAAGTGAAAACTGGATTTCGCACGCTGTGCCATGCTGCTGCCAAAGAACCAAAGCTAAAATTGCATGAAAAAGTTGCAATGCATTCTGCTACGAGCGTGTTGCATGCGCACGCAATTTTGTCTGACACCAGCAACAACAACAACAGTAAACGTCATAAGCTCGCCATTCTGATCATTCATTGCAATTGAATTTATGAACAACTTAATTACATTTGACCAATTAAATAACCGAAATGCAATTAATCAAAAATCCCCAATTGAACCATGCAACACATTGAGCGTTTGTGCAACAAGTGTTTGTTGTTGCACGCATGCGTTATATGGTTTGTTGGGCGCGTGTGGCATGTTGCAACATGTCAGCTGCTACTTTGGCTGATTCAATATTTGCGGTAGCTGACAGCCGCTATTAACTGCAAAGGAGCGTTCGTGCTGCAGCTGGGGCAACATCAACAATAGCTGATGTTCCATGGCACAGCTTCTGCTTGCGGCCATCGATTGGTCGTAAATATATTTCAGTGGCAGTGGGGATCAGTGGCAATTTAGTTACACCGTACAGTGGTTTCACATCGTCAATTGCGTACTCGAGCAGACGTGCGTGCATTGAAGGCGCACTTCCAGCACAGGTGATGTCATCCTTTTGGCGCGAGCGCGATTGGTGAACTTTTTGTGTTGCTGGGGTAACACCAAGACGCTAGTGGCATGCAAACGATTCTTTGGGGTTTGAATAATTCAATTGCGTGCAAAGGGGGAGAAACAACAACAAATTTTGTTCGAATTCGTGGCTATCGGAGGGGAGCATCTTGTAAGCCATTATATGTTCGTGTTTTTGTATTGCTCACTGATAAGCACTGAAATAAATTTAAAAGCGTAGGGATGGTTTTACGCAAAAAGCGCTTCTCAGTCAACCAAATACATATCGAGGGCTGAGTGGGAAAAATTCAAAATTTAATATATTTCTAATACACGCCCTTTTTCAGACTTTTTTTAAAAACGCACTATTTCAGAATTTTTTTGAAAAAACCATATCTTAGAATTTTTTCCAATAAAGCTCTATTTCAAAATTTGATTCAAAATAGCTCAATCTCAGCTGAAAATGTAGAAAATTTTTGCGTTTTTGAATCTCTTTGAGATATAGCGTTCTTCAAACGAATTTTGAAATAGGGTGTTGTTGGAAAAATTGTGAGATAGAGCTTTTTTTTTTTAAATTTCGGAGATTTTGAAATAGTATTATCTTCCCCTCAGCAGTGGATATATCCCATGATTCACTAACGAGTTGCTCTAGGTTTTTAATTTTATGCAGTTGGTTGTAGGAAGATATTCATGTCTCAAACTTTTACGTTTCTTTTATGGCGAATAAAATAAAAAAGCAATAACCAAAATCAAAAAATTATTTGCAGTTCAAAAAAAAATAAAAATTTTAAAATTTCAAGTAAAAAAATTTTTAAGAAAAAAGTTGGGGTGCGAACTCGCAACTCTGCATTTGATAGTGAAATAGGTGGCAAATAGCTGAACATACGTAATGGGATGCTAAGAAATTTTTTATTAAAAATTGAAAGGGAGTTTTTAGTTGCACTACATTATGAGCATTGGACCAATTTATGAAATGTTATGAAAATCGCGTTGACACCAAATAGCCAAAAACGAACTGAATGTCATGCAAAAACCAGAAAGAGAATTATAAATAAAAAAATATGTCGATAAAGCAGCTCACATTAAATTTAGTTATACGAAGGTAAAGCAGTTCCCAGCAATTGAGTACACATTTTGCTCACCCAATGAATAAAATTCCATATATAAACACATACATACATACATATATCCATTGTCATACCGAAAGCGCGCTCAGGTGGTTGATTGAGTAGAGCGACAGTGGTTGTTTTGTTGTTTCACTGAATACACATCCATACATATTGCGAGAGCCATTTGGTTTAGCGCTCCGCTTATATATGCCATTTGCGCTACAAACAAACAAGTCTTCTGTAGCCGTGATCGTCTAGTGGTTAGGACCCTACGTTGTGGCCGTAGTAACCCAGGTTCGAATCCTGGTCACGGCAATGTGCGAAAAACACATTGTCACGGAGGGAGACTGTTTTTTTTTTTTAAATATTAAAAAAAAAAATAAATAAAAATTAGTGTTACTGCGAATTCATAGAAGAAAATAAGAATTGTTATTTGTGGCCTTGAGCTCTTATTTTCTAGTCTTGGCATTTTAAATTTATTTTTTCTCTGTAAAATATTTTTGGTGCAAGGTAAAATAGTATTATGTACATACAAAAAAATTAAAACAACAAATTTCTTAATAAACATTGCTGACTAAGTAAACAGTATAGCAAGTGAAAACTGTTGATATCGGCTATTTATATGGGGCAACCTTGAGAACGATTTCTCGCCAGGGAGCGGAATGAATCATAATTTTTGTTTTTACTAATTCTTGAATATTTTTTTATTTTGCATAATAAAACTCAAAGCATCATACTCTCAAGTTCGCATCATAAAGATAAATTATTAAAAAGTCTACTTTAAATGGTGACAAAGGCTACTTAAAACTGAAAATGGGTATAAATATATGAGAGGGCACGTATGTATAATTTCATACCAATTTTCAACAATTTGTAGTTAAATTTTAAATAAATTTTTGCTTGGCATAAACAATTAGTTTTATTATGAAAAATAAAATAATACTCAAGAAAGAGCGGAACATAAAAATTTTGATTATTTTCGGTCCCTCTTTATGCCACTAATACTGCCGACATATGGCTACTTGTAATTTGAATTAAAAAAAAATAATGCAAATTGAAATTTTAAATCTGAATTTTACAGCTGATTTTGGAGCTTGTCAAAATTGTGCCATAATTCGTTATACTAAAATTTTCAAACTCACATTTAAAAAAAAAAATTTTAATGGAAAAACGACAATAAATAAAAAAGTTGATTCATTGCTAGTCATGCGATGAATTCTTTGATTTTTTTTTCGGGATCGTCATATATATTATTTATTTTTATTTATTTATTGACACTTTTCTTTTTGATACTAAAAATTGCAATACCTTGAATAAATTTTTTTTTTGTTAACACATGTCATTTAAAATTTTGCTTCTTACTAAATTTAATGGTTACCTGTCAGTAAAATAATTCCCTTGATAATTTTAAAGTTAAATTTCCATTGACTGATTTTGTTTAAATCAACTAGTCAAGCAACACAGTGGACATGGATAACACTGCGTGGTGAAAATGAGCTCGCAGTTTAGCCGGAGCGGTGTGTGACAATTGCAAAGCTATCGCATAGCTAATTTAGACGACCTGAAGTTTATACTAACCGTACAGAAATATTGTACAGGGAAAGTACCCGGCTGATGAAGCTTCAAGTCAGCTCAACTTGCTTACCTGTTTAGTTACTTAACAAATAGCTGAAGGCTAAGCAAAGAAAAGGGGTATAACAAAAAACAAAAAGCAAGATTTAGTAGTATACATAGTCTTTAAAGCTTAATTGAGAACTCTCTCTCTCCCTCTCTCCCTCTCTCTCTCTCTTTCTTTATTTCTCTTACTAATGACAACTATGGTAAACGTTTAGAAAATAAGCAAAAGTTTTTTTGATTTTCAAAAGAATTATCTCACAACCGTGTATTGCGCTGTAGATTTGCGTTGTCATCTATTGCATTGGCGTTACTGCGCCAGCGCCAGAATTGTTGCGCTATTACCCATGCCTAAAGTATACTACATATCGAATTCACAGGAACACCGCGAGAATCACTGATGCAAGTGAAGTGTCTTTTAATTGGATTCATTTATCAATGTGCAGCATAGAGGAAAAATTGATGGAAATTGCAAAAATAACAACAACAACAACAAAAACTGTAATTACACTAACAGCAACAAGAATAATAAAATGCAATTTTTCTCTACTGCAAAGTACACAACAACAACAAGAAAAAAAACTATTTAGCAAATGAATAAGGTAAGATATTTGCTTTTGATTTGTTTGTTGTTTTTTGTTTTTGTTTAGCTTGTTTCAGCGTACGCTTGCATGGATGGCGCATATGTGAGCGCCGAAGCGCATATTCAAATATTCAATACACTTTAGTACACTACAAATACAATAACAACAACAATAACAACTGATTTGCAAATGAAAGCATAAACTATGTGGAATTGCATATGTGTGCATGTGTGTGTGTGTGTGTGCAGGTAAATTATTTGTGTTGTTTCTTTTTGCATGTCCTGTCCTGCTTTCAGTGCACTCAACATCAGAAGCATGTCCTGTTTAATTACGATATTTTTTCCATAGCGAAGAACAAAAAAAAAAAAATTGAATGAAAATTAGAAGGAAAAAAGTAATTGTGGAAAAGTATTGAAGGCAACCATAAAGCATTTTCTGCGCTTCACTTTGTACTTTCCAATTCAATTATTTTGCCGCAAAACATGCACATGCAAATCAAAGCGGAGGGGTTACGAGAGGATATACATACATACATATGTAGATTGGTATGTTGGACATAGGGAGAGAGTGGAGTATGAAAGGCGTTTTTGAATATGAAAACAAGCAAAAAAAAAAAAACAAGAAAACATATCAAAAGCGAAAAACAAAACGCGAAAAAAATAAAAAACGAACAAATCAAGCGCAATGGCCAAACCCACACTGCAAGTTGTTGTTGTTGTTTTTACTGATTTTTTTTAGTTTTCTATTTATTTATGTATGCTTTGCTGTCCAAGTTCATATTATGTATGTATGTACATATGTAAGTGGAAAATGGACATAAAAGAATTCATACACATGTATGTACATATGTAAGGATATTCTTGTAGGTGAAGTTGTAATTACTTAAGAATTCATACTTCCCTCAATTGCACATTACAAATAATTGAAAAATTAATGAGCACAGGAATTGATTACCAAGTCCTTAACAAATATTAGCAGCACTTTTCTCTTATAGTTTGCAAAAATTACTTTTGAAAGCTCTGTCAATGTGTTAGAATTCGAAAACCGAACATGGGAAAATTCGTTAAATCATGATTGGGCACCAAACATCGAACATCAAACTTTTCAATATTGTCTATCAAACTGTCAAACCTTGTCAAACCTCACATAAACCAAATATCAAACTGTTACATATCAAACATCATAGTGTCAGTCAAACTTGTAACATCGCACATCAAACTGTCAAACAACAGACCGTATACATTAATGGGCTTAGTCGTCGTAGATCGAACATCGAACTATAAAGAAACCAAACATTAAACTGTCAAACATCCTCAACAGATACCAAACATCTAACTGCGAAATATCAAACTTTACAACCTTGAGCACCAAACGGTCAGACATAAAAATGTTAGAACTCCACCATGTCCAACAAGTCAAAAATATCAAAAGTACAACATTGAACATCAAATTTTAAACTGCCAAACAAAGTACATCAAACATCATGCATCATTCAGTAAACATCAAACTGTCAAGTCTTCATCAAAAATCAAACTGTCAAACACCATCAACAGTTACCAAACGTTGGTGATAACCAAGAAAAAATGCAAACATCAAACTGTCAAACAAACGAGATTAAAGTGTCAAAATTCCAAAATGAAACGGTAAACACTAAAGTGTCAAATATCAAACTTCGAGATATCAAACTTTACAACACTGTGCATCAAACTTTCAGACATCAAAGTGTTAAAATTCCACCATGGAAATCCAACTATCTAACATTACCTCCACACCAAATGTTCAACTGTCAAACATCATAATCAGGCCACAAACATCGAACATAGTACTGTCAAACACCAATCAGTGAGCCTCCAAACTGTCTAAAGTACAACATTGAACATCAAGCTTTCAACTGTCAAACAATGTACATCATGCATCAAATAGTCATTCATTAAACATAAAACTGTCAAACACCTTCAACAGTTACCAAACGTTGGATATGTAACTATGAAAAAAATGCAAACAAACGAGATTAAAGTGTCCAACTTCCAAAATAAAACAGTAACCATCTAACTGACAGACATCAATGTGTAAAAATTTCACAATGGAAATGAAACCTGCACACTAAACATTCAACTGTCAAACATCATAATCAGGCCCCAAACATCGCACATAAAACGGTTCAATATCAAACTGTCGAACACAAATTAGTGAGCCTTCAAACTGTCAAAAGTACAACATTGAACATCAAACATCATGCATCAAATAGTCATTCAGTAAACATCAAACAGTCAAGTATGAGGTATGAAAATGTCAAACATATTGACGTAAGATTTTCACCAATTTTCGAAATATAGACCTAGTTACTCTCGCCACACTTCGGCTTCAAAACATGGTGGTGAAGAACCCATTTGCCATTATAGCACGATCCCAACCGCAAGACGCTGTGACTACTACATCTGGTATATGCTGCTCTTTAAGTTAAAGTTCTCAAATTATTGTTCTTTGTTGGAATGAATACGAGTACCTAGTTTTTGGAGTTAGCTTTCCTGGGTTATATACTTAGTGCGCTGTTAGATGTTCTCACCAACATTTTAATGTACACATATGGAAATAAAGATATTGGCGAATATGCAAACTATTAATGCATATAGAGGAGGTCCTGTTCCCTACTACCGAACCCACATCCTTATATGTATATTTAGCATTTTTTGCATCTGAGCATCAAGCCACATACCACATTTTTCGTTGCTTTAGGTTATTTTCACGATTTTATCCCCTCCAACTCGCCAACTTTTTATTTGATGATTTTTTCTTTTCCATCCTCTTTCATGCTGATAGAGATTTTAAAATTGATGAACGGACATTCGTTTGTATCGAATATTAAACTAGAAAACGCCAAAGGAGGCGCGAGTGGATGCAATGCTGGTCAGTTGCCACAACGACTAAATACAAGAGTAAGTAAATGAGGGGTGAGTATAGTGAATGCGAGATAGAACGAAAATGAAAAGAAGTAACTTATAGTAAAATGGTTAAAAAAACGTAAAACGATTTTTTTCTAAAGGCGCATGCAGGATGGAGGGGATAGAGGGGGACCGTTGCCACATCCCTAGAGCTAAGAGAATATTTGTCTTGCACTCCAGAGCCATTTATTTTTTGTACGCGTAAAGATATAGTGCCGTGCCTGGATTGAGCTGGCGCATCGAATTTTTAAATTGAAGATATTCTTGTGTAAATTTAGTAGATTTTAATATTTTTGGAGAGTTTGGAGACTTGTGAAAATTGTAAAAAAATTACATTTCAAATGTTTGTAAACTGACTTGGGTTCATTACAAAGGTTGTAGAGTAAGCTAGTTTATCGAAATCGCATTTTGAATACATTGGAAAGTGCGGAGACTTTTTGAAAACATTTGCAAATGTATTTAAAAAGCTTGCAAAAAAGCTGTGGCTCATTTATCAAACACAATGTATTTTTGTACTAGCGGAGAGTTTGGAGACTTTCTTTAAATTTTAGAAAATTGCATATTTATGTTTTTGGCGAGTTTGGAGACTTTTTGAAAAAGTAAAAAATTTGTCTAAAATGTTTAAAAACTTGCTTGTAATTAAATGGTAGATGTTGCTAAGTTTTAAAGTTTTGGAAAGTTTGGAGACTTTTTGAAAAAGTTAAAAAACGTAGCTAAAATATTTAAAAACAAACTTTCGCTAATTAAATAAGCCATTTATAGTTTTTTTGTCAACATAAAGTTGGTAAATTTTTGAAAAATTTCATATTTATATGTATGTTTTTGTAGAGTTTGGAGACTTTTTGAAAACCTCAAAAATGTAATGCAAATGTTTTAAAACTAACTTTGAGCTATTAAAAAAGCATAACATGATTTTTGGCGAAGTGGAGAGTTTGGAGACTTTTTTAAAACGTCAAAAAATTGCACATATAGAGTATCACACGCAACATAAGCTTAAGTAAATTAAGAAAAATAAATTTCTAACAACTTTTTCCATGTTAATACCAACTTTTACGCCACCCCTTTGCCAACGTCTAACTACGCACCTGCTTTTTGTGCATATTTTTTTCATCCAATTCTACAGAAAGTTGATTGCATTTGTAGTTGTTTTTGCATTTCGCTGTTATCGGTTATTGGTTATTGCCGTTGTTGCAGCAACTACAAATAAGAAGCAGAGTAATACAAAAAAAAAAAAAAAATAAGAGGAAACTAACCAAATGAACGAATACCAGCGCGCATATCCTTTTGTGTGGGCTACAGTAATTAACGTGCAACACCGCAACGTGTGCGCCAAAGTACATATGCAAAGAGTGAAATGAAAAAACAAAAAACAAAACGCCCACATGTGTCCATGGATGTACATACATATGTACACGCTTGTGATTGATGACAAATGCGGCTGTGTAGCAAAGGCCGAAGAGAAGGAGTGCGATAGGATAAGCATTGCAGGTTGCATATTTTTGCCACCACTGCCCCCCCTCTACCTCCCGCAAGGACTAAGCTTTCCAGCATGTATGTATGTAAATGACAGCCAGCATGCGTGTGCTGGTGTGTGTGCTCATGCACCCATCGTTGCCATTGGTTAGTGTGGCTTTTATCGATGAGCGTTTGGCAAAAAGCAATAAAAACAATAACAAGAACGTCAAAAAAAAAGAGGACGGCAATGTTTTGCATATTAAACGAACGAATTGGATGCAGGACTATGCGCACACACACATACACACATACACACCTAAATGCAGTTAATAACGAAATAAAAGTGGGAATGAGCGCAACAAACGAATTCAAGCGCCAGTAATCAAATCCGTACGAAGTGGAGTGAGGGACACTTTGAGCAAACGGAAATGAAACGGCCGCATAGCGCATAAGGTAGTTTTGGTCAGTTTCGCATTGGAGGCAAAAAAAAGTAAAACCAACAACACTTGGAAAAAAATGCAGCACATCTACATCACATCAGCGCTGAGCAGGCATACGAGCTCTTATACCCTCACAAAAGGCGTGTACCTACCTCCCTAAAAAATATCGCCGCATTGAGTTCTTTCGTGTTGCAGCAACATCATCACTTCGTCAGCGTACAAAAACAAAAAAAAAAACAAAGTGGTGGAGGTTTCGCACAGCCTTGTTTAGGGATAGGCTGTGTGCACCCACATCGTTAATATCCTGGTCGCTAGGCTAACGAGCATCGAATATTGCGATGACAAAAACAACAACAACACACAACGTACACTCATTTGTAGTTATTTATTCATTTGTATGTGACTATGGATGCTTGTGTGTGTGCTGTGTGCTCATCGCATCGCATATAGAGCATGCAACGTAAGGACCAAGTGATATCTTGAGCAGCATGAAAGTTAATGGGTTCCAAAACCGATTACTCGATACGGCGAGCGTATTTGAGTAACTTTTTAAAGAAATGCAAAACTTTTAACTTTTGATGGCAGTTCGAAATGTTTTAAAGAACTAGAAAACCCAACCATGCTTCGCTGCGTTTTGGAACTTACCTTCTTAATATCTCCATAACCAGTTGAGCTATCGTGCTGAATTAAATTATTGTAGCACTCATTAGCAGCTTTCATTTGGTACCCATATTGAAAAAAAAAAATTTTTTGGTCAAATGTTCGTCGATAACTCTAAAACCATTTGAGCTAAACATCTAGCTAAACATCTAGTAATTCAACAGTGAAAACTGTTTTTAATTCTTGCAAGCAGCTTTGATGTGATGCGCGTACAAATTTTCACACATATTGATGCAAATTTTAAAAAATATTCTTTTGGTTTTTTTTGGCTCAATAATGGTCTCTATTTTCTATTTATTAGATGTAGCGCTGTCCTTTACATCTTAAAGCCAGCATGTTGAACCCCTCCACGCTTTGTGTTCGTACGAAACTTGGCTTTGTAGGTCGTTTTCTTCACTCTTCGGTGGATGGAACATTACCCATGGTGTTAGTAATTTCTGCCGGCTTAAATTTAATTCCATCTTCTTCTCCCACCTATCAAGTGCCCTAATTCTTGGCTTTCTAGCAGATCTTGATGAGCGTGGTCGGACCACAAAAGCCTTGCGATATTTTAGTGAAAGCTTTTTCTTAAAAATCTCTATGAACTTTACTCGCATATCGCCAATTTTGAGCCAGGATATTGCTGATGCCATAAATCTGAGCATTCAAACAGACATGCCTTTGGCTAAGATCTACCTTCTAAGGACAGAAGGCATCATCTCCGTTAGCACTATGACGAAACCCAGCATCACATCACTCAGGCGTTTGATTCTCGGAACCGAAAGCCAATCTCCACAATGAGTCGGTATGTATCTTGCTCAGGTCTAAGGCTCTGAAACACAACAAAAAACGCACGAAGAGCACAGGAGAGGTTTGGATTATGTTGGGGTCCAATTACCACTTAAAGACGAGGTTCAATTCGATTGAGTTTGACCGCCCTTAAAACACTTCGCATGGATAATAAATCAGCTTCTATTGGCTTTCACCCAGCAACTTCACAAGAAAAACCGATTACCAACTACTCATCGCTAAATTTCAAACAAACCCAAGGATGCATAAAACATCAAACATGCACCCTTGTGGCACGTACACATGCGACCAAATTGCCACAGCGTACGAGGATGTTGTATTTGTCGATATGCAAAAATAATGCAATAAAACAAACGCACTAACGGCACCAATGAGTGGCAGGCACGGCGATACGGGCAATAGCAATATCAAAAAATACAGCAATACAACAACACAACAAACAACAAAAAAAGCTATCAAAATATTTTAGAAAAAAAGTGGGCGAAAACTGCATTGAACGCATTGAATGTCAGGCGTTGAACGCACAACAAAACCCGCCGCAGAATGTGGCAGGATGACCAACCCGGCAACCAACCAAAGTCCAAGTTGAATAACGAAATAAAAAATAGGCAGCGAAATTACCAATAGGGAGCTGTATTTGAATGAGGCGTAAATGAAATTTTGCAGCTGAGTGGGTAGACTGGGTTGGGCGAGAAGTTGAAAGAGGCACAGATTGCAGCAAAACTGGGTAAGCGGAAGTGGCATGCAACATTGGATGGGTGTGTGTGTGAGTGTGTAGAGTTGTATGTGATGCGAGGATTTGAGTGGCTGCAATTAAAAAATCTAAGCAAGCAAGCAAGCAAAGTGTGGTGCAGTATTTGAGGGTTGTTGCAACACGCACCTGCAACGCCATTTTTTTTTTTTTTTTTTTTTTTGAATTTGCAACGCACACAAAAGCGGCAAAGTGATTGAAAGTAGAGAAATTTATTTGAGTTTTATGTCAACAAATATTTTGGGCAATTTTGAGAGCTTTTAAAGCATGCCACACATAAGTGTTGTTGCAACATTTTGTGTGCCGCATTTTGTGTATAACTTGCCACAGCTGTAAAAGCGAGGTTAAAAATTTAAAATATCGATTATTTTGTTTAAGCACAAAGTAACGCTCTGACTTTCGATGATTTTTTTTTTAACTTTTTGTTGTTGTTGTTGCTTGTTTTTGTGTAGCCCTGCTGACTGTGTTCTTGCCACAAATGTGAGTTGAAATGGCCCGCATGCCTCTAACTAAGTTTGGGTAAATAGCAATTGTTGTTAAAATGATGGCCAGCAAATGCTTGAATAACTGAAAAACAATAATAATAACAACAACAAAAAACATTAGAAAAACAACAACAACAACAACACATTACAACGCAATAAAAGGCAGACATCGAAAAAAATCTGCCAAACAAATTTTGTGGTATGAAGTTGAGTTGGGCGAAAAAAAATATTTAATTTCTCTATTGAAAAAGAGTTATTCAAAAGCACTAGAGCGCCACCTCCTCCTCTCCAGCGCTCCTTTGCGGTGGCGGGAAATGCTTGTAAAAACATCAGCATCCGTTATTGATATTCCAATGATGTGTAGATGCCACATGCCACACCAACGTACACCACGGAAACGGAATTGCTGCCAGTCAATGCCAACAACAGACGACAGCAAAACCTATAACCTACAACAAATCAAAAAAAAATTACAACAAAAAAATACAAGCAAAAACAACAACATAATATGTGATAATAAAAAACTGGCACCCAAAAAAAATAAGTCGCCAAAGCAGTACTGAGCGACACAGCACATGACATGAGGCTCCATCGTTATCGCCGCCACCGCCACCGCTACCATTGAGCAAAGGAATTTAATTTTGATAAAGGTAAAAATTTCATTTTTTGGTAAATGGTAAAATATTGACGATACATCGGAGACCAACTGGCGGCGACCACAAAAAAATACGAATGCCTTAAAAGTTAGCGCACGTGCAACGGAGCAGAATGAGCTAGAACGACATAAAAGTGCAGCTACCTAGCTAGGGTGAGCGGGGGTACATTTTTTAATAGATAAAAAATAGATGGCACAACTCTTAAACTCAAACTCGCGCTGCCTGTCACATCTCACTCAACTACACCAAGCCAACAGTGCAGACAAAGCACAGACGCTCGTTGAGGCTGTTTTTGAGAACAAAGAGTTTATGTGCTTTGTATTGGTAATATTTTTAAATTTCGGTTTTAAAGTGAGTTATAAAATTATGCTCCAAAAAATTATGTGTATTCAAGGCTCCGAACCTAACACTTCGATTACATTAGCGATTAATTGATATTTAAGAGATCGCTAAGCCCTCTAACTATTTGCGTATAAAACTAGAGTCTTCGATTTGCAAATTACCACCCTTACTCTGTAGTTCTATTCGAAAGACTGTTTTAATCGAAATCAAAAAGCGTTAACAATTCGTACACATAGGCACTCTGTAGTTCGTTCGAATTTGCTTTAGAATTTATTCGATTAAAGTAGGCGACACTGTTTCACGTTTCACAAATTTCAAACTCAAAAGAAAATACAAAAACACATCATAAGTTTAGTATTAGACAACGCTGCATTGTATGACGCGGTAGCACAGCTGATTAGCATCTCAACAACCACACGTTCGCAGGTTCGAACTAAAGTACTCGAACAGTAATTTTTGATTTTAATTAATAAGTTTTGTTTTTGAATTTTTAAATATTTTTAATGACAAAATCATTTCTTTTTTTTAATTTTTAATTATTAACCTAACATTCTTCAATTAATTCGGACAGTAGCGATTGCTTATTTTGCGATAAAAAATTTTTTTTAAATTTTTTAAGTTTAATTTTATTATAAGAAATTGAATTTATGTGGATTTCCGTTTACTAAATTGTATTCGAATAGAAATTTCTAACTTTCGAAATAGGGAGTACCAACTTTTCTACAATCGAAGGGAGGGTTGATCAAATTCGAAAGAAACTCGAACAACGAATAGGTTCACTTCCGGCTTTACCAAAAACGTGTGTGAGAGGAGCTTCCAATCCGTTTGAAGGTTACTCTTCACAATTCAAAGGAAAGGTAAACTGTATGGACCTAAGGAAAGACGTTAAGTAACAACACCAACTTACTTAGAACCAGACCTGTTAAATCTGGATTAAAAATAAAAATCAGTTATATTAAACTGCTCTATTAATTGATTAATTATAATAATAGAAAATTTTTAGAGAGTTTAATCGATTGGGGTTAAATTTTATGTTCGGTTAATGAGTATCTATTTCGTTTTCAAATGTAATTCTACGATTAATCAATTTAATCAAATGAGCTTGAATAAGAGTCATATAGGACACCTTTTTTGTGTCATAAACGCCACTTATTAATCCTCGTTAATCGCAATTAATCAAAAAATTTAATCAAATTGAAATTTTGATTAATCCTAGGATTAAATTTGAAAACGAAATAAATGCTCATTAGTCGAATACAAATTTAATTCAAATCGATTACTTATTCTAAAAATGTTCGATTATCATAATTAATCAATTATTACAAAAATATTAAAAAATTTAATTTGATTACCAATGATTAATATTAGGGCTGTGCCTTTATTCGATTACTCTAGTAAATTGATTAATCAATTTTAAATTAATCGATTACTTGATTAATCAAAATTCTGAGTAATCAAAACGAGTGTTACTCGAGTATTTTCAAAAATGTGAAAGTTTGCCTTGAAATATATGAAAATAAAAAAAATTAAAAACCAAACATACTTCAAAATATTAAAAAATAAAAAAATTTTAGAGAATTTTGAGATGTTGTCCGATCGCGAATGGGCAAAATGTCGAAGATGCAACAAATGGTTGAAGTATTAAGGAACTTCTAAATTTGAGCCGTTTTAATACATATATAATTAATCATTTTATTCAAAAAACGATTAATCAAAAAGGCGATTAATCAATTAAGTTTCATTTTGATTAATCAAAATCTTGATTAATCGAGTAAACACCCTTTTTGATTAATCAAAAATCATAATTAATCGATTAATTGAGTAGATAATCGAAAGTATGAATAATCAAAATTTTGATTAATCAATTAATCGCACAGCCCTAATTAATATTAGTAATCATTATTTAACAGGTCTGGTTAGAACAACTCCGTTCGCGGATAGCTTTTAAAGTATTCGAGAAAAATTCTCTTTAAAAGACTTGCAAACATTTCTACCCATTGTTAAGTAAGAATAGCGAAGGTATCTTTTCCTCTCCACTGCAAACCATAATTGCAATGTTCTTTTCTTAGCCATAAATCAACCAAAATCGCCCAAAATACAGATTTTGTGTCTGAAAGAAAAACCATTTTTTTAAAGTAATCTCCAAGTTGTGCTCGGACTTAAAGTCACCTCGAATGTGCTACTTACGCTTCCAAAAATACATATAAAATTGTAAATCCAACAACAATCACACAGTGCAGACCATTGGAATATTTGATTTTTAGCAAAAATTGAAGCGACAGCATAAATAAACCATGGCAAACAACACTCATACGCACCGGACCCATTGTGACTCTGGGCAGTAAGAGTGGCTACATACATACGTAGATGTCAGACGACATTACGCCTCATCGGACAACACATTGAACGCAACAGGATTTTGGGGCACCAAACACACAACCACTCTCACTGGCTCGTTCAGATTTTGATATCAACTCAAGCAGTCCAACAGCAAGATAGCCAAATGTTGAGCCTTACCAATAACTGGCAGCACACACACGCACACACACACACACACACACACGTATGCTTGGCATATGAAATGAGCTTAGTTGTGTATGAATTATTTGAAACAATATCCTGTAGAAAATACAATTTTCACAATGTAAAGGTAAGCCGACGTATGGGCCTGGGTAGTGAGTGAGTGGTACGCCTTTGCCACTTGATTTTGGTTTTTGGCCAAAAAATCGACAGACAGTTGAAACTAAAAGAAGGACAAATAAAAAAAAACATTTTGTGTGCACTAAAAATCGTCCAGACAGGTGTGCGCCCCCAGAGCCAACACATAAAAAGCAGTCAGGCAGGCAGGCTTACTCCACGACCAGCAGCACCTGGGGAGTTTGAGCAAATTTAAGTTTCAGTTTTATCTCGCAATCGTATATTCGGCTTATTGTATTTGTACACATACGAATATGTAGTTAAATTCTAATAGAATAGCGCAAACAAAATCTTGCCTACCTATTCAGATATGCAAAAATGTATTTTAGCCGAAATGTGTGGCAGATTGTTGGGTCACCACCACAAGACGGCTGAGTGGCGTTGGGGTTTTTTTGTTTTTGTTTTGTGTTTTTTTGTGCTGGTTTTTGTTGGTTGTCCGTCAAGCCGTCTGGAATCACAGCACACACACATTCATACATTCATACATTCACACACTTTCAAATAAATTTATAATTTTTTTTTTTTCTTTTTGCCATTGAAGGGTTGGGAAAGGGTGTTCATTTTGTGTGCGTAAAGTGTCAATGAACGATCAACTGATATATTACAAATTCAAATAGTCTCGCTATCCACAATTTTACTCCTTTTCGCCTCGCTCCTCTACATTGTTGTATATGTCTGCAACAATTTTGTCCAGGCTCAAATATAAATGTTAAATTTACTACGCAGACAACAAAATTGCATATATTTCTTTTTCAGACAATTTCGTGTTGATTTAGGTGTTACTTCCGTTATTGACATTTTGAATTCATTAAATTTTAAGCTCTCAATTTAAATATGTCGTGGCACTTTTAAAACGAACTCCAATGGCTTTCAAAATTGGATGAAGCCCTTTCAGCCACAAATGGAAAAACAAGAAAAATTTCGCAATTTTTTTAAAGTAAAATTTATGTTTATTGGCAATTTCTGCACACACAAAAACAATTTAAATATTTTGTAATTTTAAAATATTTTTTTTTTAAATTACGGAAACTAAAAAAATGTTTAAATTTTTAAAGTATACTTTTTTAATACTTGGGAAACTATTGTATTCAATTTAAAAATTTTGAAAATATTTTTTTTTTTAATATTACGGAGACTAAAAAATTGTATTAGTTTTTAAAGTTTATCTTTTTAACTTTGGCACCTTTAGAGATAGAAAAAAAATTTTGAAAATAAAAATTAAATAGCATAAGAACAATTTTAATTTTTAAAAATTTCCTAAAAATTCAAGTTTATCATTACAACTTGTTTGCATTATATTCAACGTATATCTAAATATAACCTGAAATTTCACAAGTATGTTATTTGTTTTTTCAAAACTGAAATTTTTCGAATTATGTAGTATGCCCTCAAAAAGTTTTTTTAATTTCCTTTAACTTTTTAGCAGAGTTCCTATAGTCATATACAATAAATGAAGGAAGTGCCGTTTCCCATTTCCATTTATAAATTTCTAATTATTAAAAAAAATGGTTTCGACAGTCATGCAAACTCATAATTTTTTTATCTCAGGTTTGGAAAGTAAATTTTTTCAATATTTCGGACACTACTCTATTTAAAAAAACTTTTTCATTTATAAAAATATATTTAGGAAAAAAATTTAAAATTTCTCATATAAGAAGATTAAAAAAAAAATTAAAATATGTTATATAAGAAAATTTAAAATTTCTTCAATAGTAAAATTAAATGTTCGCAATAAATTTGTTAAAAAAAAGACAATGTGAATTGTTCGAGCACTTAGCTCTCATGATACACGCGCCCCTTTGCACCCCTTCGCACATTCGCTCTTCATAGCTACACCACTGCACAATACCTCTGCTGTTCTACCTTCGCTGTCGAACCATTGCAGTTGTCGCTGCAAGGTTAGTACGTCTCTCGCCAATGCACCGCTAACCATCAGCTAATAGAAAAGTGCGTGCATAAAAAACATAATTTTCGGACCGTCGCGACTCACACCTACATATATCGTCATCGCTCCAACTCTTCGCTCACCAACAACACTAATCATCACTCATTGACCTTCGATTGGGACATGCTCTTTGTCGCCGTTACGTTTTTTTTACTCATTGTTTTACGATATGAATTTCATAGCATAAGAAATGTAAATTGAATTAACTTTGTACAGTCCATATTGAATACTCTAGAAGTACAGACCAATAAAAATTTACTGATTGTTATCAGCTTAAAGAAGCTGTATTTGCATAAATAAAGGCCAAATAAAAATTATTATTTTGCCCACCCAAAAGGTCCTTCGAGCCGGATCACGGCTAGCTCATACAACAGTCTGGAATCATCGCAATTCAACCAGTTCCAATCAAATTGATAATGGCACAAATCGGCGATCTGGCATTGAATGCAGGAGGAGCAACTTCGTCAGATGAAGAATTTACACCAGCACGGTCAAACACCACCAACAACATACGAGTAAAGGAGCTGCGACGAGATCAGATATGTCGCAGAGTATCCGAACTACGCCAAAACATAGAACACATCCACAATCTGACTGTTTCACAACTAGAGACAAAACTAGCGCTCCTTGAGCATCATTTTTCGACATTCGAGCAACTGCAGTCAGAGCTGGAGTACTTGGATGAGTCGCAGTTTTTGTTGAATCACCGAACAACATTCGAAGAGTCGTTTTGTGATGTGAAGAGTGTCATCGTCGAGCGTATAGCTGCATCCCGCCGGAGTGATGGGTTCAGCAGCACCATAGTCCCTGCAACAAATTCTTCGTCTTCGTCACATTCAACTCTGCACAGGTTACCGAAGCTGCAACTAACCAAATTTAGCGGCAAACATACAGAGTGGTTGGACTTCTACAACATGTTCAAGGTCCTAGTGCACAACAACGGCGGACTGGAAGATGTCGAAAAATTCCAGTACCTGCGCTCCTGTTTGAGTGACACCGCATTTCGCTTAATACAGTCACTGGAAGTCACTCATGACAATTACCAACGAGCTGTGGATTTGCTGGTAAGTCGTTACGATAATAAACGATACATCTTCCAGTCCCACCTACAAGCGATCTTCGAAAATGGTGCAATCAGTCACCCCACCGTGGGGTCTCTTCGTGAATTCATTGATTCAATTAACGCCCATCTTCGTGCCATGCAGTCATTGGCATCACGCCCGCAAATAGCTGACGGTATTTTACTTCAGCTCATCGTAGCAAAATTAGATCACGAGACGCAGCTAAAATGGGAGGAGGAAGTGTCAGCGAAGTGGGACAATGCCACCACTTTCCAACTTCCATCATGGGACGATCTTGTGTCCTTCATTGAGCGCCGCTGTCAAACAATCAACATGGTAAAGGCCAACAACAACACAGCAAGTAGAGTCGTGCCATCTAAAAGTTCAACACGCTTACCGAAGCTAGGGTCGGCATTGGTAACTTCATCGAGCATTAATAAGTGTCCACTGTGCGACGAGATCGCTTCACATAATGCCTTCAAATGTACAAAATTCATCGCAATGGACCCGATGCAGAGGTATGATCTTGCTAAGAAAAATAACCTTTGTTTGAACTGCTTGGGAAAAAACCACGTTTCGAGTAAATGCCCATCAAACAATCGTTGCCAACACTGCAAGGTAAGCCATCACTCTCTTCTTCATCGTTCATCGCCATCAACAGTAGCAACCACAGAATCGATTCAAGCGCCAACAACGTCGTTGCACTCTCATCAACCAAGCAGTGACGTAATCCTTGCTACAGCTGTCGTACAACTACATAACACTCGTGGTAATATAATCATGGCTCGTGCGCTGCTTGACTCGGCATCTCAGCTTAATTTCATATCAGAGCGCATCGCAAACATGCTAAAAGCAAATCGAAATAAAATATCCATAGAAATCAGCGGAATAGGAGCGGTACGAACAAGAGCAAACTACGTTGCTGTCGTTGGAATTAAATCCATGCACACTGGATTCTCATCACTGGTGGAAGCGGTAATTATGCCATCTATTTCGTCATCTCAGCCACGAAGCCTTATTGAGATTGTGGGCTGGGGTATACCGAAAAACATAAACTTGGCCGACAGCACCTTTCACATTCCTGGTGCTATCGATTTGCTGCTTGGCGCTAGCGTCTTCTTCGACATTCTGTCAGTGGGACAAATAAAACTACACAAAAACCTACCCACCCTACAAAAAACACAGCTGGGTTGGGTAGTGGCTGGCGCACTGACTTCCCACTCCCCACTAGCATCATCCTCGGCGCTAATATCATCGTCATCAACGTACAACGAGGCATCGTCATTAGCAAACTCATCGCTGAACTCGCTGGTGGAAAAATTCTGGGAAATTGAAGACAACTGCTACAAGCCATCTGTCGACAAGGAAATAAGTGAGCATGAGTGCGAAAAACACTTTCTCCAGAACACAAATCGCTGCTTGCATACTAACAAATTCATCGTACGCCTCCCCTTCAAGGAAAGTCCTAATGGGTTAGGCAATTCACTGGACATAGCACGTAGAAGATTTTTCGCAATGGAAAAAAGATTGCAGAGTGACCGTATTATGCAGCAAGAATACAAGGCGTTCATGAAGGAATACATCGAGCTCCAACATATGGTGGCGGTTGACGCGAGCGCAGCAGCGGTGAAGGTGGGTACCTACATTCCTCATCATTGTGTGGTAAGGGAAGACAGTTCGACAACCAAACTACGTGTCGTATTTGACGCTTCATGCCGCACGTCAAATGGTAAGTCATTGAATGAAATTCTATATGTGGGGCCCACCATACAAGATGACATAGTAAAAATTCTCCTTCGCTTTCGAACTCATCGCTTCGTTCTAATGGCCGACATTGCAAAAATGTATCGGCAAATCATCGTTCACCCTCATGATGCCAAGTGGCAGTGTATATTGTGGCGCGATTCCCCGTCAGAGCCTTTAACAACATATCAATTGCAAACGGTAACGTACGGCACTAGCTGCGCTCCGTTTTTGGCAGTTCGCTGCTTACAACAACTCGCACATGAAAACCTTGAAGTGTACCCTGTGGGAGCTCAAGTCACTCTTCGTGACTTCTACGTTGACAATCTCATGACGGGGGGATCCACAATAGAAGAGGTTATAAACATCAAGTCTGAAGTCACTGCACTACTAGCATCGGGTGGCTTTCCACTTCGTAAATTCGCTTCGAATAGCAACGCAATCATTGCAGACGTACCTAGCTGTGACGTTGAGGAAATAATCACAGTCGATGAGATGACTTACATCAAGGCTTTGGGATTAAAGTGGTCACCAACAGACGACTACTTTATGTTCTCATACAATACATCCGTATCATCAAAGATCACCAAGCGCACCATATTGGCACAAGTAGCAAGCTTCTTCGACCCCTTGGGCCTACTTAATCCTATCATCGTTAAGTGCAAAATTCTACTGCAACGCCTTTGGAAATTGAACCTAGCATGGGACGAAAGTGTACCGCTATCCGTTCACACAGAATGGGAGATCATTTGTCAACAACTGGCTTTTGTCAATCGCATCAAAGTTCCACGGTATGTATACGTTACTAATAATACTAACCTACATGCCTTTGCAGATGCAAGCACCAAGGCTTATGGAGCGTGCATTTATGCGGTATCTCGCGATGACGATGAAATGCACTCAATTCTAATTTGTGCAAAATCACGGGTGGCGCCAACGAAAGAGATAACCTTGCCAAAACTTGAACTCTGCGCCGCTCTGTTGCTCTCCGAGTTGCTTCATTCTGTCCTGAACACATTCAGTGCTCAGCCTAGTCAAGTACACTGCTGGTCTGACTCAACGATCACATTGTCATGGTTGCAACGTGAACCTCATTACTGGACAACGTTCGTAGCCAACAGAGTTTCAAAAATTCAGCAAATTACTTCTGAGTTCACATGGCATCATGTCCCATCCGAGGAAAACCCAGCAGATTTGGTATCGCGTGGAGCGTTAGTAGAGACGCTCATTGGTAACACCTTGTGGTTTAATGGGCCAGCATTTTTGACTAAGGAAAGCAGTCTTTGGCCAGGAAATCCAATAGACGCCCTACAAGAAGTCCCAGAACAGCGCAAGGTCTGCTTGAAAATAACATCTTCGCCGTCAGACGATATCATAGCTGAACACAAATATGTCAACAGATATAATAAAATTCTTCGTATTTTTGCCTACGTTAAACGTTTCATGTCATCGCTTCGTCATCGCTTTGTGGAATCGGGACCTGTCACCGCCCGAGAACTGGAAGAGTCGCTGTTGACCATAGTGCAACACATACAGAAGGTAGAATTCGCGGATGAATATGAAGCACTACAAAAATCTGAGGTCAGTCGTAGCTCAAGGCTTAATCAACTGTCACCGTTTCTACACGACAAAATAATCAGGGTAGGTGGAAGAATTGCTAATTCATCGCTTCCCTGGTCTTCGAAACATCCAATCCTCCTTCCTAAAAGCCATCCATTCGTGCGCACCCTTATCGAAGCTACTCATCGTCAACACCTACATGCAGGTTGCCAAACACTCTTAAGCATTCTTCGCGACAAGTATTGGATTATCAACGCTCGCAGTATCCTCAAACAGGTAATACATAATTGTATTCTGTGCTTTCGCAATAAACCAAAACTGCAGCAACAGCTCATGGGAGCACTGCCTCGAGAACGTGTTCAACCAGCATATCCGTTTGAATTCACTGGTGTTGACTATTGCGGCCCTTTATCCATCACTCAGCGTATACGAAGCAAAGGCCCTATCAAGGTGTACGTAGCGCTGTTTATTTGCTTCACAACCAAGGCTGTACACTTGGAGTTGGTACCAGATTTAAGTACGGCCGCATTCATTGCCACTCTTAAACGGTTCATTGCTCGCAGAGGGAAATGCCGAACAATCTTCTCAGACAATGCTACTAACTTTGCAGGTGCAAACAGAGAACTCAAAGAAATGTTGTCGGCATTCAAATCACAGCAACATATCAATACAGTTAAATCCTCGTTAGCAGAAGAAGGTATAGAATGGAGATTTATACCACCAAGGTCACCACACTTCGGTGGGCTGTGGGAAAGCGCAGTCAAATGCGCAAAATATTATCTTCGACGAGTCATCGGTTCACACTTACTTACATTCGATGAGCTAAACACAGTATGTTGCCAAGCTGAAGCAATGGTAAACAGCAGACCCCTTACGCCCTTGTCTTCGAGCCCTGACGATCTTCGTGCGCTTACCCCAGCGCACTTCTTAGTTGGCAGAGGGCTCACCACGGTACTCGAACCATCGCTTCTACAAATTCCAACTGGGCTGCTAACCAGATACCAAATTGTTCAATCAATGCAGCAAAACTTTTGGGAACGTTGGCGGCAAGAATACTTGAAAGAACTTCAGCATCGCACAAAGTGGAGAACAACTTGCCAAAATTTAAAGGTCAATGACATGGTCCTGATCAGCGAAGAATCAGCTCCACCGCTAAAGTGGCCGTTAGGTAGAGTGGTTGAAACCTTTATTGGAAATGATGGCCTAGTGAGAGTCGTTCAAGTCAAGACTGCTGAAGGAACTTACAAAAGAGCAGTAACTCGCTTGTGCAAATTACCAATCGAGTCGTCATCACAACAATAACATCATTTGTAAGCAAGCTTCCAAGGGGGGAGAATGTTCGAGCACTTAGCTCTCATGATACACGCGCCCCTTTGCACCCCTTCGCACATTCGCTCTTCATAGCTACACCACTGCACAATACCTCTGCTGTTCTACCTTCGCTGTCGAACCATTGCAGTTGTCGCTGCAAGGTTAGTACGTCTCTCGCCAATGCACCGCTAACCATCAGCTAATAGAAAAGTGCGTGCATAAAAAACATAATTTTCGGACCGTCGCGACTCACACCTACATATATCGTCATCGCTCCAACTCTTCGCTCACCAACAACACTAATCATCACTCATTGACCTTCGATTGGGACATGCTCTTTGTCGCCGTTACGTTTTTTTTACTCATTGTTTTACGATATGAATTTCATAGCATAAGAAATGTAAATTGAATTAACTTTGTACAGTCCATATTGAATACTCTAGAAGTACAGACCAATAAAAATTTACTGATTGTTATCAGCTTAAAGAAGCTGTATTTGCATAAATAAAGGCCAAATAAAAATTATTATTTTGCCCACCCATGAATATTTTGTAATTTTTTAAGTTTTTTTTTTAATATCTATGTATATCGGAATCTACTGTATCCAAAAAAAATAAACTGTGGCACTTTCATAGGTATGAAAAAAATATTTTGAAAACAAAAATTCAATTTCTAATATAGTAAAATATGAAGTTCGCCATAAAATTTGTATTGAAAAAATATTTGAAACCTTTAAAAAGGAAATTTTTAAAAACATATCTACTCTTTGTTTTCCAAAATTAAAAATTTCTGAATTTTGGCAAAAATAATTTTTTTTGTGCTCTACAGAGTTCCAATTACTTAAAAACAAAATTGCGTAGCCTTTTTGCTCCAAATGTTAGGTTAATTGTTATTACAACTTTATTCATATTTTGACATTAAACAATTTCATGAAAAATCGAAACCAATTGAACCAGTTAAAACGACAAACTGGATCAATAAATTATCGCAAATCAACGGTCATTTAAAGCTAGACGCAATCCCATAACTGCAACATGGCAACATAGTTAGAGGAAACATTTAGTGGCATGCAACATATGTAAACAAGGCGGTAAGTAATTAAACTTTATTCATTTATCAACATTTTATTGGGTGACAACAACAAGATTACGTGAAATCAAATAACATTTTGCATGACTACATATGTATGTATGAGGAGACATTAGGCTGGGTCAAAGAGTGGCGAGAAAAATTTTTTTTTAGAAAAATGTCAGAACTTAATTTTAAATTTTAGCGGTATATAATGCAAGTGCTTTTAAAGGAAATTAATGTAGCTCAAAACAAAAAAAAATAATCCACAAAAACAGCTGTAAACGCAAATTTTTAATTTTTTTCTTTGAGGTTAGGACCGAATTGAAACGCGTGAGCAAGACTTATCTAAGGAAAATTTCCATTCACAAGTTTCTTTCTTATCTTAAACTGAGGGTATGGATTGCATTCAAACAGAGAGACGCGCTGGTCATTTTTGGCAAAATAAAAAAAAATAAAAATTGGTACTGTCTAATGCAAATATAAATATTACGAACAGTTGGTTTGTGTAAGAATGATGCAAAAATATCTAACATTCGTAAATTGAACCTATCTTGTCATGCAAGATTTATACCCAACAAAACATTTGCACCTTATATAAGGCTTATTTTCTTTCATTAAAAAATTATGAAATGAATACTCAAAATTCTCTTAGATCAGTCTGGCCGTTGATGGTTTATTGTGTACTTCTGAAAGCCACGCATAGTTCGACTAGCAGGAATCTTAAAACCGACCATTAACATAGACTAGAGTTCGATCGATTAATTGGCATCGGCGTCGGTATCGGTATTGGCATTATCGATCATTGCCCAAAAGAATCGGCATCGGCATCGACATCGTGATCTGCAATTTCTTGGCCAATTCTTTGTGCATTTTAGCTATTTTTTTTTTTTTATTTCGTGGAGTTATCACCCATTGGATCAGCCAGCTTTGCCGTCGCTTTCATTCATTCTAATTCTCATAATTTTTTGTTGTGTATCTACAAATGCGTTAAGAGCCGCATTTGTAGAAACCTGTAGCACTACCAACAAAACATTACTTAGTTTATTTATTTACTCTGACTCTGATTTTCTTCTACAAATGTTATTGCTTTACATATTTGTTGCAACACCTGATAACTTGCCACTAAAATATCGGTTTACTATGCGTTATTTTGATCATTTTGTACGCAGCATGCTGCAACGCCAACGTGACACTAACTTAATTTCGTATTGCACGGCATGTGGCAAATGTTGCGTGTCATTAATGTGCGCCACAATTATTGTTGCAATGTGGCGGCTGTCAAAATAGCCAGTCGAAATATCTAAAACATTTGTTGCATGCGGCTTGCTGCAACGCAATTGAAAGCTTCAATTTACCACCCATTGAGCGGGCTATATGCGGCAAGTAGGCGCATGTGTGTGTGTGCGTGTGTTTGTTGTATTTAGTAATGCGTGATTTACAGGAAAAGTTGAAATGCCACCTGCCACATTTGGCGCAGTGATTTCTTTTGCGGTGGCGTTAAGCGCCTGCACCGTTTGAATGACTGAATTGCAATTTCTTAAATTTATCGAAAGAAATTAGTTTCAATTGAACGAGTTATATGTATGTACGCAATACATGGAGATGATTATTGTAACGGTAAATGCAGTATTTTGACAAATTGTGGTAACGTAGTGTGGTTCGTCGAGCCAGTTATTTAGTATTAATTCATTTGTATACATATAAGCGCTGGAAAAGAAACTATAGTAATAGTAATAATAATAACAATAACAAAAATAGTAATAATAATAATACTAATAATAATACTAATAATAATAATAATAATAATAATAATAATAATAATAATAATAAAAATAAAAATAATAATAATAATAATAATAATAATAATAGTAGTAAAAAAAAAAAAAAATAATAATAATAATAATAATAATAATAATAATAATAATAATAACAATAATAATAATAATAATAATATTAATAATAATAATAATAATAATACTAATAATAATAATACTAATAATAATAATAATAATAATAATAATAATAATAATAATAATAATAATAATAATAATAATAATAGTAATAAAAATAAAAATAATAATAATAATAATAATAATAATAATAATAATAATAATAATAATAACAATAATAACAACAATAATAATAATAATAATAATAATAATAATAACAAAAATAATAATAATGATAATAATCATAATAAAAATAGAAAATAATTGAAAAATCTCTAAGGTTAAGAGTATTTGATCGAATAAAATTATATACTTCTCGGTTGCATTAAAGCGTTTAGATGGCACTGGCTGATGTTGACAACTGCAGAGTAGTATAATATTAATAACAGAGTAGTATAATATTAATAACATTATAATATTAATAATAATAATAATAATAATACTAATAATAATAATAATAATAATAATAATAATAATAATAATAATAATAATAATAATAATAATAATAATAATAATAATAATAATAATAATAATAATAATAATAATAATAATAATAATAATAATAATAATAATAATAATAATAGTAGTAAAAAAAAAAAAATAATAATAATAATAATAATAATAATAATAATAATAATAATAATAATAATAATAATAATAATAACAATAATAATAATAATAATAATATTAATTATAATAATAATAATAATACTAAAAATAATAATACTAATAATAATAATAATAATAATAATAATAATAATAATAATAATAATAATAATAGTAATAAAAATAATAATAATAATAATAATAATAATAATAATAATAATAATAATAATAATAATAATAATAATAACAATAATAACAACAATAATAATTATAATAATAATAATAATAATAATAATAACAAAAATAATAATAATGATAATAATCATAATAAAAATAGAAAATAATTGAAAAATCTCTAAGGTTAAGAGTATTTGATCGAATAAAATTATATACTTCTCGGTTGCATTAAAGCGTTTAGATGGCACTGGCTGATGTTGACAACTGCAGAGTAGTATAATATTAATAACAGAGTAGTATAATATTAATAACATTATAATATTAATAATAATAATAATAATAATAATACTAATAATAATAATAATAATAATAATAATAATAATAATAATAATAATAATAATAATAATAATAATAATAATAATAATAACAATAATAACAACAATAATAATAATAATAATAATAATAATAATAACAAAAATAATAATAATGATAATAATAATAATAAAAATAGAAAATAATTGAAAAATCTCTAAGGTTAAGAGTATTTGATCGAATAAAATTATATACTTCTCGGTTGCATTAAAGCGTTTAGATGGCACTGGCTGATGTTGACAACTGCAGAGTAGTTGTACAACCACTGGCTACTGCTACTGACAGATAGAACAGTTTCATAGTCAGTGGAATGTGACACTTACCAGCTGACCCTGCTTAAAAAGAAAAATAAAGAAGAGTGTAAAAAGAAACAAAGGAATTCGTACCCATCACCCGGATTTACTCTTGAAGACATAAATGCGAACTAATTTTCTCTTCAAACGACATGCTTAGACAAAAGGGAACAGTTCAACCCATATAAAATAATCAACACTGCCATGCTTCTTTGTAACTCCTCTTGGAATCACACTAGCTTAATCACAGGGAATATATCGATGGTGGAATGGAATGGAATGGATTTTCTTCAAAAACTTCCTATCTCTTCGTTCGATGGGACGTTCTTAAACAAAATTTTGGGATGAGGGGCCATTGGAACCAAATTTTAAGCTGGGGCGTTGTTGAAAGAAATTCGAAGTTGTCGATATGTATTCGCACAATAGACATATCTATGGGTCATTCCATGTCAAATATTTACATAGGTGGGCTTCCTGTTTTTTACATTTCACTAGCATGACAAAAAATGTTTCAGTTAGTTCGGTATTTTATAGTTGGTATCAAATAGAAAATTAAAAAGATTATAACAACAAATTTTTTGTAAAAAAGTTAAAAAATTTTGGAAAAAAACTTTTAAAATATCTTTATCAAAAGTTTAATTCAAAAATATGTAATGACAAACTTTAATTTTTACAATTTTGAAAAATTTAAAATTTTTTTTTGCAAACAATTTTTGTTCTTCACTTGCATTTGACGTTAATGACGAACTTTAATTTTTACAATTTTAAAAAATTAAATTTTTTCAAATTTTTTTCCCCATTTTTTTAAATTGTTTTTTTTTTTACTCTAAGTCCCCTTTAAAAATGTAAAAGTTTATTTTTTTTACCTGCAGTAGTTTCCGAAATATTGAAAAACCAAATCCTAAGTTTTGCGTTTGTTTCTTTGGCATAGCTTCTTTTTTAATAAAACGATTCTCTTCACTAAATTTCATATTCATTCAAATTGACATGAACACAAAGGACTCAATTGGGATTAAAAGACATTACCGTCAATCAAAAAAAAAACATTTTTTTAATGAAAGTTGATCAATTAATTAATAAAAAGAGTTTAAAAATCAAAAAAAAAAAAAAAATTCCATCGTGAAATAGTAGTCGAATCCAAGTCAAGCCTGTGTATCAAGCTTTTACCTCGAACCTAGCCCTTATAAATTTTATTTTTTCCATAGTTACACATCTTATACAATTTTTTTTCAACAAGCGAGTATATTTTTATAAGCTGCTGCCAATAGAAACTCGACTGAATAGTCGCTCAACTGAAATCCAAACAAAATCCAAAGTGGAGGAGTGGAAAAGTCATCAGCGTTGGACAACCAATATTTTGCCTTTGATAAATGAAAATAATCAACATTATGTGTGGGTGTATGTAGCACAAATGGAAATGCATAACGTAATAGTATTTGCCAAAAAAAAAACACAATGTGGTATGTTGTTGTAAACACATACATACATATATCTTATTAGATATGCAGATACAGAACAAACTGTTGACAAAGCGATGCAAATTTTTTGTTTGTTTTTTTTTTTTTTTGCAAATACATTTTTTTTGAACATTCTGAAATGTAGCTGAAGTCACGTAGAGATGTGTGAGATGCATACATACATATGTAAGCACATTAGACGGTGCACAGAAAAAGTTCTAACACGGAAAATAATTAAAGAAGAAACAAAAAAAAATATTGACTATAATTTTTATTATTTTATTTATTAACTTTTTAGGTGAAGGTGCAAAGTTTTAATTGAGAGTGAAATTCTATGGTTTTTTTGGAGTAGATCGACACTGTTTTTTTATGTGACGGAAATAAAAAATTGTAGCAGAATATTGTAGTAGAATCTAGGAAATAGCTAATTTTAGCAGATTTTCTTAAAGTTCGGATCATTTTGGGATTGGTTATGGCACTTTTCGGGTTAGATCTCGAATTTTTCCTTGATATTTTGAGGACCCTTTCCGCGTCAATTTGTGATAGGTTTTTTGAAAAAATTGGAAATCGGGATCTAGTCGAGACTTCTTAATTTGTTAATTTTCAAGACCTTTTTAGCGCCTTTTTTAGGTTCAGCTAAAATTTCGAGATCACCACAAGATTATTTCAGTTTTGTTTTCGGGACAATTTTCAGAACATTTTCTAGATTTTTTCAGCATATTTTCAGGATTTCTTCGAATGGGCTTTTCGAGATTTTTATGGCTCATTTTGTGAAAGTTTTCTTGCATTTCAGGACATGCACAGAATACTTTTAATAATAATAATTTCGTGATATCTTCGGTATTGTTTTCGGTACGGTTTTTTGAAATTTTTCGTTACCACTTCGGCACTTTTTTGGGATCATTTTGGAAGGGTTATTTGAACGTTTTTGGAATCATTTCGGGACTGTTTGAGATAATTTTTAGGTCTTTTCGGGACTGTTTAGAGATAATTTTTAGGTCTTTTCGGGACTAGTTCTTTATTTTTGCTAAGATATTTTCGGAACTATAAGGATTTGTTTTCGGATCCATTTGATGATTTTCGGGCTATTCTGAAAAAAAAAAAATCACAAATATAATAATCTCAAAAAAAGTTCAAAACATTCCTTATATTTTTGGTTACGATCCAATATGCATACAAACAAATACTCAATAATTTTACATGCACACATACGCACATTCTGGGTACAAATATATTTGATTAGCAATTCCGAAATTTTTAACGATTCCGTTTTCTTGCCACATTTGCGTTTGAGTTTGGGGGGGCGTTTCCTAGTTTTTGAATTTTCATATTTTCTCATATTTTATACAACAAATGTAGTTACACACATACATACATACATATATGTGAATGCAGATGATTATATACCTGCGTGTATGTGTACGAAAATATGATGAAGAGTGATAATGAGAGAGGAGTGTGGAGAAGTAAATGGTAATTTATGAGCACATTTATAGATGAAAATCGAATATGTTTTTACTTACATATGTATGTATCTTAGACGTGTATTACAGTAACAAATTATTTGACAAATATTGAGCTGAAAAGTTTTATAATTTGCCATGAAGGTGCACCTCTCTTCAACTTAAAGCTTTTTTTTCCGTTGGCCATTAGCTTTGATTAGAAAAATTAATTTTCAAAAAAATTATGAAAGGTTGTAGATTCAGGAGATGCATACATATATAGAAGAGGTAGCAGAGGATCTGAAAATTTGGAAAAAATTTCTAAATCTATTCGGACTCATTAAAAGCTTTAGGGAAAGTCTTTTACTTTCAAGAGCCGAAAAAAGCTTCCTTTCGGGATTCCAAACAAGTCGAAATGAAACCGAGACTCGGCTTTAATAAAACCAAAAAGGGGTATTAAAAAGTTAGAGAGAGAGTATCTCCTTTCTTCATTCTGTTCCAAGACGATGGTTCTGGAAACTTAAGCTTTAAAGCTCACTCTTCAGAGCTTTCAGAACTTCAGAGCTTTCAGAACTTTCATTCTCGTTTTGAATACAGTGAACACTGTAATTAAGAATATTTAATACCACTTCTATTTAAAAACTCTTGATTTAAAACCACACATTCCTCCACAAAAATAGTAAAAGCCCTTTGGATGCAAATTCTACATAAAAGCAAGGCTAGCAAATTAATCGAATTATTGCCACTACACAGCCGGCCAGTCAAACATTTGTTCAAAAAAAAATGGACAAAGTATTTCACAAGAGCCCATCAAGTACTCGGAACTACATACAACCAAACAAGTAAACGAATTCCAGTACATATCTGAAGAAGTATTTTTTTCCGACGTCATATAGGGAGAGAAATTCCCACATGCATCATCTGAAGAATGCCACGGGCGTAACATGTAAACCAGCGATATGGAAGAAAAAATGGCAGCTGGACATCTGCGCTAAAGAAATGCATAAATACTAGCGACATAAAAAATTACATAACGAATAGAATGCAAAAAAAAAAGAAATGGAATTTTATTGAAACAAAAATGATGTTCAACTGAGTGCAATTAATTTCTTTTGCATACCTACAGGCGCATACAAAAGGATCACATGTTTGAAGGGGTAGGGAAGGTAAGTGGGCAAAGTAGTTGAGAGTGGTAAAGCGCTTACCAGTTTTGAAGGTGCAAGGCAAGATGTTAGCATTACGAAGAGAATGACATGCATTTTGAAATGTATTAGATGTTGCCCTGCGAAATTATTTTGAGAACAATTTTTAATCTTACGATCAGTGATCGGATCTGAGTGGTTTTGTACCATTAACTATGAATGCTTGCGATTCAACTGTGGAAGGCTTATAAAGAAGCTTCAGCTTTTTTATAAAATTTTTAAGGGAATAAAATATCATAATGAATCCTCTCAGGCAAACGTATCTCAAAACAATTGCATGCTTTTAGGCGCATATGGAAAATATCGGAGCTTGCGGGAAACGATTTGAATATTTCGTTAAGCAAGAGATAATTTGTGGAAAACGGAGATGCAAAGCTGCACTCTGAAAGCTTGCACAACCTCCAGGGATACCAAACCCCCATTCTGTAGATCCTCTAGATCCTCCCTTACTGTTGCGGAAGTAGTGTGTATTACGTGAATCTTTTCTCGAAAGAATTCATTTTTCTAGGAGGACAGCCTATTGTACTTATTATACATACATAAGCAAGGACGATACGAGTGAAAAGTTCTTCGAAAGAGGTCCGAAAGAGTTTTGATAATGACCAACGGCTATAATGGCTGAATAAGCTTATTCGATTGAGTGAAATTTCCTCAGACCAAAAATTGAAACTTTCATCGAAATCAAAAAATATTTGGCGTGTATTTTAAAATGCGTATTAAAAATACGTTTTTCCTTAACCCACTCGCTAGTACCACCTAGCGAGTAACTTTCCTCGAAATTTTTTTTATCTTTGTTACACGTTTTCCTAATTCTTAGCGCTGATGGATAGATTCTAGCGCAAGGGGTAGTTAGTTGAAAAACGAATGCAACGACAACGATATTTTTTTTTTTTTAAAGAGCTACTAACGCGCCATCTAGCGTGCAAATTTTGTTTGTTAATATTAATTACGTAATATTTACTCTAAATATCAGCCTATCGATAAATATGATTTTATGTTTTAATTATCTTGTTATCAGCGCCACCTAGCGGTGTCTTTCAAGAAAATATTTCTTTCATACGATTTTTGCAAATTGAGCAATACACGCGCCACCTATCGGATTATTTTTTAGATACAATAGTGAAAACTTCAAGACTGTACTTTTTTCATTTCTCAACAATAAATGGGTGTCTGTATGTATGTTTGTCGAGGTGCTACCACATGTTATTTGGACCGGGGGCAATACTTTATTGTCCAATCATTTTTGGATATCCTCTCCCCGACATCAACCTGGAGTAGATCCAGGATCGTGACTTCCACGAAAGCGCAATGCCGACATCTTACCCAACGTATTAAGGATTGAAAACCAATACCAATCCATACTCGTACACACCTACACTCCACCATTTTGATTTCATCTACGTCATTGTTTTTGTTTTATTTTGCATAGAATTTTTAGAAAAGCCTCCTTGCAATGACTTTGCTCTGTTGTTTGACTGGCTCCCACTTTTGTTGCATTATCCTTTAGCATCCTTATGAAGAGTAGCACCATATGTGTGCATTGTTTTTGTTGTTGCATGCTTTTAGTGTTGTTTTTTTTTATTGTTGCGTGCATATACACATACATACACATACATATATATTTACCAATATACGCAGGTATGTACATAAATCACACACATACACATACATATGAACACATTTTTTCTGATTCGACTTTCAGTGAAACAAAAGTCATATACAACAGCACACATGCATAGCTACTTACACACATACATACATACACACATCTGCAGTTATAGGCGTTTATGCATTCGCGTCAATTATTGGCTATGCTATGTGCAGCTTACTTGTACCGTTATTTTTGTTGTTTTTTTTGCACTTTGCGCTACATCGTTCTCTGGTCGCATGCAAAGTGTTGCTTTTCCTGCAATTTACCTCAGTTCCCACACCCCTCCCAACCAACTTTCATCCGCACTCGCCATTCGTAAAAGCGAAAAATTCGCATGACTACCGATTTTTCTAGATTAAAACCATTTTTTCTTGTCTTTTCTTTCTTTTAGCAGCCTTCTTCTTCTTTATTGGTGGAGTGGATTTTGTCGTTCTGACGTTTTGGGTTGCTGGTCAACAGCGTGTAGTGGTCATCATTCATCAAAGTGAAATGTTGATTTAGTGCCTTGTTGGTTGTTGTGTGTCAGTGAGAGTAGTTATTGCTGTTGTTGTTGTTGTTGTTGCTATATTTTGTATTGGTCGCATAACTAGCCACCTACAAACATAAATCCATATTTCTAGTAGATTGCAGTGTACAACACTCGTACAACATGTAGACCAGTGTTGCTGCTTTTTTTTTTAAATAAAATAATTATTTTACGCTAGTCCCTTTCAAGAACCTTTAGACGTCTATACTTTTAGAGATTATTTTTCCCGAAAAATACCGTTTCAGTAGTTCTATTCGAAAAGCTGTTCTACTCGAAAGAAACAATCGATTCGAATACACTGCGGTACTCTGTAGTTCGTTCGAAAATTTACTTTAGAATATATTCGAAAATAGTAAGCAACATTGTTTCTAACAGTGGATCATTTTGACATTTCTATTCGGAGTAGGGAGTACCAAATTTTCTATAATCGAGAGGGGATAATAAATCCGGAGGGAACAGAATGAAATTCGACCATTTCTTACAGCATACTGCTCACTCGAGAGTGAACAAGTTTTCTTTCGAATAGAGCTACAGAGTAAAGGCTCGGCCTTCTATACTTAGCGAGTTAATAACAACAACAATAATAACAGCAACAACAACCTATTAAGCAGGATTGTCGATGGCTCGAAGAGGACTGTTTCTTAAATGCCTACTCAGTCTGATCTAGCATTTATCGGAAGGGCAATTCCATGGTGGATTTCTAGGCTGTAATTTCTTTTGTCAGGCAGAGCTATGAGGCTCCCAGGTAAATGAAGGAACTTCGGTTTTTCGGTAGGGATTTTTTGTTGCCCTCATTTATCACCAAATCCGATGTTGCCAATTTTTTTTTTTCAATTTGGAATAAGTGACAGATTCGTGGACTATCCGATCGTAGTATTCAATACAAGCAGATCGGGCTAGGAAATCGCTTTATAGCTTCGCATCCACTGCATCCTTGCTTATAGAAGTATTTACAGATATCGAAAGCTCAAGAGATAAGGATGTTGAAGTTTTTGAAGCATTACGAAAAGAAATGAACATCAAAGATCCCAAGCTGATGCTTCAAGGCCTTCCAGAGGTAGATTGAAAGTGACAAGAAGAGACGTTATCAAAGCTAGGCAACCAAGGGTTTGGATTCTTCGCTAAAAAATGTATGCGTTGGGTTAAAAAATTTAGCGATTGCATTCGATTGAATTTCTTTTTTGATGCTGCTTTCGACATGTGTGTATGTATGCGTGTACACCCAAACGTTGGTCATTCACATACACACATACATATGCATATAAGTGGTCTCTGCATTTACATATGTATCCCAGCTGGATGCTACAGCACTGGGTCTGGGTCTCCTGCAGCATTGGACGCATGCGGCTCGTTTTTTTTTTTCCTTTTCTTTTCTCAAATTTTTGTTTGTCAATTTCATTAATTTTCTTTCTTTGTTTTTGGCCTTTCATTTGCAACGGTTTTTGATGAATCGACGAAAGGGCTGTTTGCATTTTTCCGTTCATTTTCAGCTTTCCTTTCGGCACACTCACACACACTCGGGCACTTTGTATTGCTAGCTGGCCCTTCTGCTGCAATGCCCGAGCTCGATTGTCGGCAGTCTTTTGAACGTTTTGGTGCATGTGACTGGTTGCTGTGGGAAATTTTCGTTTCAACAATTTTTTTTTTTTTTTTTAATTTTTGAGAATTCACTCAATTTGTTTGGCTATTCGCTGTGCGATGGTCTCTATGTTTTTGTTTTTGTTTTATTATTGCTTTTTACTGTTGTATTGGGTGTTGCATAATTTTTTTTCGCGCATTCGACATATTTCATTTGGTGTTTTTTAGTCAATATGTTACATACATGCATTTTCGGGTTTTATGTATACCCAGTTGCTAATTTCTAAAAAAAAGTGGCGTTTGGAACTTTCTGAGAAGGCTTTGCAAAAAAATGTTGAAGAATTTAAACACAACTGCAAAATATTAGAGTATTTGAAGCCAAAATAACAACTTTTAAAATTTTTTGTCTGTTTGTCTGTATGTTTGTACGCACATCACTCCAAAACCGCTGCTTAGAATTGAATATAATTTTCACCAATATCTTGCTAACTATCGAAATTAAAGTTTAAAATCAGTTTTGACCCCAGACAATTTTCTACTCAGGCTTTATACAGTGGTGGCATACAAAGTTGGTTCAAAATATTTTTCTACGTAATGTGAAATTTGAACTCAAGTATGTCTGGAGCAGATTTGTATCACAAATAATAGCAATAGAAGCGAAAGCAACAATGTTTTGAATATGTAGCAGTCCATAAGCGTGTTTGTTCGCGCATCACTAACGAACGACTACAAAGAAATGAATACTTCCTGGTCCACTTTAGTGCTGGAGATAGGTTCTAAAATATAGCATACATATCTTGCTGTTTTATGTTTATATATTAATTTGAATGCGTGGCGCAGCCTTAGGGTAACGCGGCCATTATGTAGTAATAATAAAAAAACTCATAAAACATTTCAAACTTTGTTTTTATCAAAAAAAAAAAAAAAAAAAAATTTCTACCGAGTTTTTCTATTTACAAAGTCACCGCTGGTTATAAAAATTTTCTTTCTCTCTTAGCCTACTTTACTTATTTCACTTGCTTTGCATTCATTTTTTAGTTTGTTGCATCAAATTTTTCGTTTGCTACCTGCACCCAAACTGCTGCTCGTTTCTTTTTTTTTTGTTTTTTTGACTCCCTCATATCGGTTCTTTTGATTAGTCAGCTTTTGAAAAAGTTCTTTGGTTCCAGTACTTTCTACTTTTCTTCTTTTTTTTAATTTTGTTGCACTAATAATTTTTGTTTTTGTTTTTTTTTCTGTTTGTTTCTGTTTTTAACCAATAAAAATGCTTTACGCCCCTCTGCGCCAAAGCTGCGCACTCTGTTGCATTGCACCACCCACAACGCAACGCCTAAAGTAGGTGTGGCATGTCGCTTGCACCCCAGTCGGTTTTTGTTTTTATTACTCAACTTGCCAATTATCTTTGAAATTAGTATGATTTTTGATTGTTGTATTGTCATTGATTGACTGATTTTGTTTTGCAGTTTTACCATGCCCCACCTTCCTTTTGAATACTTAATAACCATGCAGAAGCGTAGAAAATGAGTGCAGGTGGCACAGTGTTGATTGCTAGCTGTGGGCGCGTATGAGTGTTTTTGGTTTTTGTATGGGAGGGAGTATCGGCTACCTCTTTTCTACATTCGAATGCTTAATTGCAGTTAAACCAATCAGCTTTTATTTCGCAAAAATACTTGAATCCATATGGATTTGTTTGGATTTTGATTTGATTTTTGTTGTTGTCACATGCATACATACATATGTACACAAACACACACACATATATATTCATATATACTGAAGAGACTCCTCTGAGTAGTTCTGCATCATGTACTTACATTTTAATTGATTAAAAATCTGTGAGAAATTAGTTTACAGTGAATATTGAAATGGCAAATATAATGGACTCCACTTTGATGGGCACTTAAATGAGACAAAAGCAGCTTCAAAGTTATAGACTCAGAGTTTGTCCAATGGCTAGTTCTACATGTGTTTTGCTGTTATTAAATAGCTTAATGATATGGAAGTTAAAATTTGTATGGCAGGCTTTAGACCAGCTTGCTAGCTTTAAAAATGAATTATATTAATAGTAGGTTCCCTTGATTGGTTTTGGAGCGCACCTAGATACAGAGCATGTAGCAGCAATTTGTACTCATGTTTCAAGATAAACTTCCTGAGATAAACTGGTGAAATCAGCATTCGATTCAATGCAGTAGTTTTTGAGTGATGCGCGCACAAACTAAGATACATGCAGACTGAGATACAACAAGACAGTTATTTTACAGCTGTGGCTTTTATAAAAATACCGTATATATTTTTATTTACACTATGTCCAGCTATTGGATGAATTTTTTTTTAAATGTTAACGATACAGGAATTTTCGGGAACTGATTTTACAGTACCGGGATTAGTCCCGAGATAATAAAATCCGCTTTTCTTCAAAAGTTTAGTTTGAAAAAAGTGTACAATTTTGTACAAAAACTAGCTGTTTTTTTAATATATAACAAATCATTGGATTTGCAATATTTTTTTAATTTTATTTTTGTTACGGTCAGTTCATTTTGATATATTTTATAAATTTGACAGTTTATTATTTTTGATTATTTTTGGAAACAAATTTAAACAGCATAAAATATAAAGAAATAATATGAAATATATTTAAAACAAGGTTCAATGTGGCATTAGAAAACGAAAAAATTTAGAAATAATAACCGAAAGGTCCTGCAAAGGATTCCGAAATGATCTTGAAATTACTCTGATACCGATATTGGAAAATTCCCGAAATAGTTCAGATAATAAATTTTAAATGATCCTAAAGTGATCTTGAAATAATAGGGAAAAGATCCCAAAATTATGCCAGAAAAGTTCTAAAATGATCCTGAAGTGATCCCGAATCGATGCACCAAAGTTCTGCAAAAATACCGAAATGATCCTGAAGTGATCTCCAAATACTACAGAAACAGTACCGAAGTGATTCTGGCGTTACCACGAAAATTACTCTATAACAATCTCGAAATTGTACTCAAATTATGCGGCAACAATACTAAATTTATTTCGAAAATCTGCGAAAACAATTCAAAGTTGATCCAGAAAAAAAAAAAAAAAAAAAATGGTCCCGAAAAAATTCCGAAATGATTTTGAAACTATTTCTAAATGTTATTAAAAAGTTCACAAAAACGATTTCAAAAGAGATCCAATAAATGCCAAAATGATCCCGTATGTGTCCCGAAATTATATCAAAAAAGTCTACAAATGTTCTATAACAAGTCCCGAAATGATCCGACCTCTTCTAAATTGTGCTGCAACTACCTATTTTCTACTTTCAATATACTACAATGCACCGCTAAAATTTTTTGTACTTTCATTGCATCCCAAAAAATAGCGGATCTTCTCGGAAAACACTTCAAATTTCACTCACAGTAAAAACTTTTCATCGATCGCCAAACCGACGATGATAAGCACAATTTTATAAAATGAGTATCTATAACAAATTCAATCATATGGCAACCACGAAAGTTGCCAATCAAAGCCCGGTTGCCCAGGTAGAGATCCCAAGCTTCGAACTCCATCCTCCGCCAATCCATTTTCAAAGCAACAAATTCATTTAAAATTTGCCATCTAACATCGTTAAGCTTGCCAGCTGTTCAATACACAAACACAACAAAAAAAGAAAAAAAAATAAAATAAAAAAAGAAAATAAAATTTTCTAAGCAAAATGTCAGCTCAACGAAATAGTGCGCACGCGCAACCCGCTGACATGGCAAGTGATCACATTTGCTCCAACATTTTAATGTGAACGACGCATGTGGCTAAAGCTTAGCAGAACTCAGCTTAGTACCTATTGAACTCGTCGAGTACTGTGAGTATGTGTGTGGGGGGAGGGGTGGGGACAGCAATCTTGGCGGTCACAGTTTGTTACATTTTTCGACTCGTATTTCTGATTTTTGAAAGATTTAGCGATGCAACATGAAAATGTCACGTTTTTCATGGTCGTCAGGCTCATAGAAACCGACTCACATACGAGTACCTTACCTATGAATACAATAGGCGCACATGTTGTTGCGCGTTGTTGTTGTTGTTTGCTGCCAAATTGTCGTAACAAAACGCAAATGTTGTTGACATTTGCTACGCTCTTTGTTTGTTTGTCTCATAGGTAGTGTAGTTGTTGTTTTTCAGATTTGTTACTTATTTGCTTTTGTTTGGTTGCGATTTGTTTGTGTTGTTGGTTGAAATTTTCAGCTCGTTAGTGTTGTTGTTGTTTAGTTTGTCTACGATCTTACATAATGTTGCTACATTTTAATGCACTTGCGCGTGCGTTGTTCTTACTACTCGATCGAACTTTTGTATTTGTATGAATTGTTGTTGTATCTGTGCTTTGTTGTTGTATCTGCAATTTCTTGTTGTTGTTATTGCGTTCAATGTTCACGTTGTTCGACAAACATCATCGTGACATCTCCCGCCGATTTATTAATTTGCTAACTACGACCAAGTTACGATTTAGCGGAGTTGTGCCTCACTCAAAATTCCTCGCGCCACCTATGGGATAGAAATTATTTTAATAATTATACGAAAAAATATTTGAGACGTGCTTTTTGTTTATTTTGGTATTAATGGAAATTGGAGCCAAAGTTTTAGTTCTAGTATAATTATAGTTTCAAAAAATTTTGTTTATTTTAAATTTTTGAGTTCAATATACATATGTACCAGAGGCGGATCCACGGGAGTGATTTTTGAGTCCAACTTCAATCTCATCCTCCCTTCGGAATCCAAAAAATCATTACTTTCGGGAACTGTGGACAAAAGATGTTACCGAAATTTCATAAACAAATTTTTGGACCCCTCCGCCCCCTTTTCCAAAATCTGGATCCTCCACTGTTAGTTAAAAATATTCAAAAGTGCGGATAACAGCCCCTGTATGTTCTCTCCAGCATTGCCATTCACAAATGTTTTCATACCAAATAGCTTTTGAGCGTACGAAGGCTCTTACTCTGTAGTTCTATTCGAATGAAAACTTATTCGCTTTCGAGTGATTCGTAGTTAATAGTTGTTCGAGTTTTGTTTTATTTCTTTCGAATTCGATTCATTCTCCTTTCGATTGTATAAAATTTGGTACTCTCTCTTTCGAAAAAAAAAAATATTTAAAATTAAAAAAAAAAAAAAAATAAAAGAAGAGCCGCCACTGCTATATACATACATACCTATATTCAATCCCTCTATATTCTCTCCAGTGTTGAGATTAACATTTTTTTTTTATACAAAACTGCTTTTGAGCGTACGAAGGCCCTTATTCTGTAGTTCTATTGGAAAAAAAATTTGTTCGAGTTTTCTTTTATTCCCTTCGAATTCGATTTATCCGCCTTTCGATTGTAGCAAATTTGATATCTCTATCTCTAGAAAAAATATCATAATGGCCAAACGTTTAAAAAAATATTTAAAAATTAAAAAATAAGTGCTATTTAGTAAAAATGAAATAAAAAAAAATAAAAATAATAAATTTTTATGTTTGTTTAAAGAGAATAATGCCAATTGTTATGCCATCACCGAGAAAATTTTAAGTAAATTTTAAAATCGATTCAAAAAATATCATTCGTTACATCACTAATAAGTATGTCAACCTTTTTTGTTATTATAAAATTTGTGTACGTTTGTATGTATGTATTTATATTAAATACAATAATTACAGTCCTCCCAACTTGTATGCCTATGCCACCGCTGTCCGTTGACGTCCTTACTTTTTACACTTGTCAGCTATCTTAATTGGTTGGGCCCGCATTAAATGTGTTCGCACTTTGTAATTAACATTGTTTTTGCTTTTTTGTTAATTTAAATTAAACAAAAAATATCGCAACTGGCGCAAGTGTCGATGCGCAATTATGCGAGCCACTTTTAACTCGCTCACGCAGGCAAACACATGCAACATGCCACATGCCTCTTGCCACATGCAACAGCTGCAAGAATAGAGTCCCGTCCATTGGACAACCAATTTTTGTTGAACAGAAATTGTGTTTTGATTTTCCAAACAATTACTAAAATTACATTAGTTGTGCGTAATTGCGTGAAATGTGTTGTAACCTAGACACACACACACACACACACTCATACACACTCACAAACAGCCTACAAACGTTCAATAAATAAAATTGGCACTCTGATAGGCTGCTCCAGTGCTTGCAACATGGCTAAATGAACACGGTCGCTCGTTCAATTAACACTTTGGTATTACTCGTCGATTTTAATGAACATTTGTTTTTGTTTTATTTTTTGTTGCTGTTGTTGTTTTTGTTTTAAGCTGCAACGCGTTGCAACAAAACGATGATAGATATTAAAAATTTACAAGTTGCTAATTGTATTAATTTCGTATGAAATCGTTGTTGCAACTTGTGCTGCTGCATGTTTTGTAAAGTTCATTTTTGTTGTTGTTGTTACTTTTGGTAAATGTGATTGCACTAATATGACCTACCCCGCACTGTTACTGCTGGTACTTGTTTATTCATTAGTTCTATGGAAAAACGTGTTTAATTTGTGACAAGCCCGGCGCAGCTTCGAGTTGCATCGCCAGCATTGCCATGACCAATGTGCCACAATGTGAAGTGGCAGGACGCAGCGCTTGTTCAATTGGTATTGGCTTTGTGGTTTGCTAGTTATCAATTTCGCATCTTCGACAAACGCATAACGACTTTGATGGAAATAAAGTAGAGGAGTGGGAAAATTAGAAACAAGACAGAAAACATAGTAACGAGAGCATTGACTTTTAGCAACTAGAAAACCGGGCCATGCTTCCCTGCGTTTCACAACTTGGGGCTGAGTCGGATTTTTACTTTATTTTATTTTATTTTATTTTATTTTATTTTATTTTATTTTATTTTATTTTATTTTTATTTTATTTTATTTTATTTTATTTTATTTTATTTTATTTTATTTTATTTTATTTTTATTTATTTTATTTTATTTTATTTTATTTTATTTTATTTTATTCCATTTCATTTCATTTTATTTTATATTATTTTACTAGCAGGGTACCCGGCGTTGCTCGGGATGTAAGTAGCTAGGGGGTCTTTCAAAATCTATAATATACTTTAAGATTTCATATTTATATAATATAGCTGACCCGGCAAACTTCTTTCTTCCCAAAATAGATTTTTTTTATTAATTTTTCACTACTTCATTTTGCATGCAACTTCAAATATATAAAATTTTAGTATTCCGCTTAAGGCTACACGATACACAAAATTTTTAGTTTTCTGTCCCGGAGCGTAGTAAATAGCGAAAAAAAATTTCCTACACGGGAACTATTGATATCATTAATCTCCTGATCAATTTTCAGGTCCTAACTTTAAACGCTTTTACGATAACCCCACTTTTATGCGCAAAAATTGTTTTGATATCATTTAGCTCTATACCAATTTCCAGGTTCCTGCCTTAAATACTTTTAGAGATATTTAGCTTGAAAAATTAAATTAATTAATCGTATAACCCCTCACCAAATTTCAGTGGTGTAACCCGAATACTTAGAGAGATACGGACAATGAAAAATTCCATTTGTATGGGAGGTGCCACGCCCACTTTTTCGTTACACCCAGTTGTTTTGGAGGTGGTAGGGATCGATCCCATATAACCCCTCACGAAGTTTCAATGATCTAACCTAAATACTTCCAGAGATATCGACTAAGAAGTATTTCATTCGTATGGAAGGTGCCACGCCCACTTTTTCGTTATACCCAGTTGTTTTGGAGGTGGTAGGGATCGATCTCATATAATCTCTCACCAAATTTCAGTGGTCTAACCTAAATACTTCCAGATATATCGACTAAGAAGTATTTCATTCGTATGGGAGGTGCCACGCCCACTTTGTCGTTATCCCCAGTTTTTTTGGAGGTGGTAGGGAACGATTCCATATAACCCCTCACCAAATTTCAGTGGTCTAACCTAAATACTTCCAGAGATATCGACTAAGAAGTATTTCATTCGTATGGGAGGTGCCACGCCCCCTTTTTCGTTATCCCCAGTTTTTTTTGGAAGTGGTAGGGATCGATCTCATATAATCTCTCACCAAATTTCAGTGGTCTAACCTAAATAGTTCCAGAGATATCGACTAAGAAGTATTTCATTCGTATGGGAGGTGCCACGCCCCCTTTTTCGTTATCCCCAGTTTTTTTTTGGAGGTGGTAGGGATCGATTCCATATAACCCCTAACCAAGTTTCAATGATCTAACCTAAATACTTCCAGAGATACGGACAATGGAAAATTCCATTTGTATGGGAGGTGCCCCGCCCCCTATATATATCAAAATATTTTTTAGCCTGTGACCATCCCTGGAAGATGTACAGTGGGTGTGTAAAATTTGGTTACGATCGGTTTATAAGTTTAGGACGCAAGTCGATCTATCCCTACATACATACATATATATTTACATAATTTGAATTTTATATATATAGAAGATAGATAAGGCAAACAGCTCTATGAAAAAGCTTTTGTATGATAATTTTTTTTCCTGGATTCAGATGAATACATTCGGGGTCACCCCTGGTCCACATTTTGTGGAATATCTCCAAAACCTCCCCGGTTTCTTATACTTTTTTTGCCCATAAACCATGTCGGGCTCAATCAAAAACTACGCGCAAAATTTCGTTTAATTCGGTCCAGCCGTTCTGGAGTTATAGCGTCAGCAAGGAAAATAGGCTCCATTTTTATATATAGATTTTATTTTATTTTATTTTATTTTACTTTATTTTATTTTATTTTATTTTATTTTATTTTATTTTATTTTATTTTTATTTATTTTATTTTATTTTATTTTATTTTATTCCATTTCATTTCATTTCATTTTATTTTATATTATTTTATTTTATTTTATTTTATTTTATTTTACTTTATTTTATTTTTATTTTTATTTATTTTATTTTATTTTATTTTATTTTATTTTATTTTATTTTATTTTATTTTCTTTTATTTTATTTTATTTTATTTTACTTTATTTTATTTTTATTTATTTTATTTTATTTTATTTTATTTTATTTTCTTTTATTTTATTTTATTTTATTTTATTTTATTTTATTTTATTTTATTTTATTTTATTTTATTTTATTTTATTTTATTTTATTTTATTTTATTTTATTTTATTTTACTTTCTTTTATTTTCTTTTATTTTATTTTATTTTATTTTATTTTATTTTCTTTTATTTTATTTTATTTTATTTTATTTTATTTTATTTTATTTTATTTTATTTTATTTTATTTTACTTTCTTTTATTTTCTTTTATTTTATTTTATTTTATTTTATTTTATTTTATTTTATTTTATTTTATTTTATTTTATTTTATTTTATTTTATTTTATTTTATTTTATTTTATTTTATTTTATTTTATTTTATTTTATTTTATTTTATTTTATTTTATTTTATTTTATTTTATTTTATTTTATTTTATTTTATTTTATTTTATTTTATTTTATTTTATTTTATTTTATTTTATTTTATTTTATTTTATTTTATTTTATTTTATTTTACTTTATTTTATTTTATTTTATTTTATTTTATTTTATTTTATTTTATTGCATTTTATTTTATTTTATTTTATTTTATTTTATTTTATTTTATTTTATATTTTAATTATTTTATTTTATTATTTGTTTTTTTTTTATATTTTTGAAAAAGTAAAGTAGAGTTTTTTGTTCTCTTCGTAAAACAAATGAAAATACCTGTACGGACCACCCTGTCATCATATTTAGACATTACATACACACGTCGCAGAATTCTACACATAGCAAGCAGTATTTAAGGTACGCAATGAGAACGAAATGCCTTTAAGTGGCACAACTAATAATGCTGTACAGCAGCAGCAGAGGTGCCAAGTCGATCATGCCAGTCAAAAGTTGTTTACCTTGCCACTGGTTGGCGTCACAAAATGCCTGCGGCGATTACGGCACTTGCAACACTTTACTATCGGCACATAAGACGCGGCAATGTCTTAGAGTCTGCATTGTGTTTTGTTGTTGTTAATTTTTTGTTGTCTGGTTCATAGCACATTTTGCTTCAACATTCTTCTGTTGCCTGCTGACGAATCCAATCAACACGCAATTTGCCATTGTCTACTTTAGTTGGCTGTGTCGGCTCATCATAAATCATTTATATGCAAATTTACAACAAAAGTGATAAACTTGGAAAGAAAAAGGTAAACTCTCAAACGAAATTGCTCAAACAATTATATTATAATTGATCATTTTGCCTGACCGACGCACGGTGACCATCAAAGTGAGTATATTTACATGTGTGAACCTGTTTGAACCCTGTAGGACATGGGTAACTCAATGCAACTTAAGAGGCAGGAAAGTGCAATGATCTCCATGGGTTGTTATCAGAAGTGGGAGATGCAATGATAATAGGAGTATCCGAAACTGGAAGCCACTAACTTACAGGTAACGAGGTTTGAGGGATTGACAGTGCTCACACTCTCTTTCCTACTGGGTATCTTGCTCGATACGCTCATTTTCGTGCCCACATCATTTCCCCATTCAATTATAAGCCTACTGTCTGCTCTGCAGCAAACATTTTTTGTTCGCTTTTTGTGCCTTTTCAGTGTGCGGCACAGGTGTAGCATTCTTCACTTCAGTTGTCAGCAAGTATTTGTTGTTAATTCTTTATTATTTTGTAATTGCTAAGTAAAACATATGCAAATTTCAGTTAACATTTTTTTTTTAATTTTCTGCACGAAACGGTATAGGTATGTTTTGCTGCGTTCATAGATCTAAATACATATGTATATACAGATAGGTATATGAAACGGTCGGCATTGCCGGAAGAGTACCATTTTCCAACAGCTGCGACAGTATTGAGAAGGACCTCTGTGATAATTCCTTTTTAATTTTTTTTGAAATGTTTCTCTTTATAATTTAACATTAAAATCAATTTAAAAAAAAATTAAAAAATAATTTTTAAAATAAAAAAAATATAAATTTTTTTTACAGCTGTGATCAAAAGAAAAGCAGTGACATTAGAGTATACATCGTTCGACGGAATAAAAATGAAGCTGTAACTTTCATAATTTTCATTTAAAATATTGCGAATTCTGTAACAGAATCCACGTAAAAAGTTAAATCTCTTTTCAAAGTTCAGGAAAAAATTTAAAAAAAATTACTCAACAGAGTTGCCACCAGATCAAACTAAACAGGGTTGCCAGCTTTACATACTCAGGTTTACATATGTATAAGAAAATTACTACAGGATGATGCCTGTACATTGCACATACTCAAAAAAAAGTATGGTAGGTATCATTACTGAGCCAATAGGAGCCAAAGCAATAGTTTTGAAAATTTTTGTCGGTCTGTATGTATGTTTGTGCGCGCATTACTCAAGAACGACTAACTGGAATTGAACGCAACTTTCACCGTTGCATTACTAGACGTCTAACTTAAAGTATAAGATATTCTTTATTGCGATATCTCAACTGGTTTCAGAGCTATCGATCGATTTGAGTAACAGAGTGAACCAAAATGTGTTCGCAAAAAACGAAAGGTGCTAATGAATACTTCAATAAGCGCTATGATTAAGGTCCTTACCACAACTAGAATTAGACTCAGTCTGCAATAAGTTCTGAGACGGCTAGGGTTTTTAGTTTATATATATAAAAAAAATGGAACACCCTTTATAAGGTGCACAAGCACTTGCTTTGCATTTAATTGCGTTTTTTCTACGATGAGAGTGCATAATTATGCGAAATCGCTCACTGAGCTAGCTCTACTTGTCTGCTCGCAATTGACTTGAACTTGAGCAAAACTTTTGAATACACAACTTGCACTCTCATATTAGATATGCATGCCACGCCCACTTACCTTAGCTGACGTTCAACTTATTGACTCTTCGACAGCTACAACAAATATGTGTGTGTGTGTGCGAGCGTGTGTGTGCCATGTGTGTGTGTGTGTGCTAGCGTGTGTGCATAGCGCATTGAAATCCCATTAATGTGTGCGCTTGTTGCACAGTTGCAGACGCCTCCTTTTTTTGTGTGATGTGCAATAATTGCCACAATTACCGCATGTTCAGACAATTAAATTGCATATTTGCGTTTTTAAACTAATATTTTGTTGTTGTGCGATTTTTTCAACCAACAATTGCACAATTTTTTTAAATTTTTATTATGTAAAATGCCACAACCTTTGCCTCTCACGTCAGCCTGCAACATCACCACGCGCATCATGCCACCGTGTATTTGTATAAATAGTTTTATGTGCCAAAGCAAGCGTAACTAATCAATTTCAATTCACTGAACTGTTTATCTATTCGCTAGAATTTCGTTCGCCGCAGCCGCGCTACTGCGCTTAGCTGATAAATAAAGTAGTTGGGCTCACATTGCCATTGAGCGCAGAAGAGGAGAGCGGTGATGTGGGGGCTTAGAATGTTCTTGAGGTAATGCAGATTGCAACTCAGGTGTGTTCTTCTCAGTTTATAAGAAAGTGGAACTCAAAACTCACTTTCAAAAATCTCTTAAATGTAAGGTGATTTAGTTTAAATGTGGCTCTGGAACGATCCTCTAAAATTTGAGTGCATAATCTCGCCTTTAAGGTGTTGGTATAGAGTTGCCAGCTGCCTATTTAGCAATTAACCCGAACGAGTCAGAAATAGCCAGAGGTTACCGAAAAACAGTCTGGTACTTATTTACTTTTACTCGCTATCTTTAAACGATTTCTTTGGACAGTTTTACTGGAATCAGTCAGAGAAGAAAAAATTCTGAACTTCCTCGGATCATAAAAGCATAGCTGGGGAACTTCGATTAGAATTAAAGATCATTACGATTAGAAAAATTAAGTAATCTTATCATTAGATTTTTTTTTATTCTTTATATTTTGATTACTAATTGATTAGATTAGAGCTAATAAAAATCTAATGGCGATTAGCGACGATTACCATAGCTAATCTACACTAATCAAAACTAATAAAGAAATATCAATTAGATTTCTCGATTAGTTTTGATTAAATTTGATTAGATCAACTGTTTTGAAATATTTTTTTTTGTCATTTAATTCAAATTTAAAAATAAATTATTTTTTTTTTACAAAAAAAATTTAAATCAGTTTATCTAATCAAATCTAATCAAAACTAGTCGAGAAATCTAATCGATTTTTTTTTTTAGATTTGCCAATCGTCACTAATCGTGATTAGATTTTTGATTAGTTCTAATCTAATCAAAAAGTAATCGATTAGAATAGCCATATAATTATTTAAAAAAAAGTTTCTAATCCGATTAGTAATCATTAGGATTACTAATCATTATTCCCCAGCTATGCATAAAAGTCGCGGCAAGTCATCTAGAGAAGGTCTGAACACTTACTTCTCATCCGATGAAAGCTGGATTAGTTTTGATTAAATTTGATTAGATCAACTGTTTTGAAATATTTTTTTTGTCATTTAATTCAAATATAAAAATAAATAATTTTTTTTTACAAAAATATTTTAAATCAGTTTATCTAATCAAGTCTAATCAAACCTAGTCGAGAAATCTAATCGATTTTTTTTTATTAGATTTGCCAATCGTCACTAATCGTGATTAGATTTTTGATTAGTTCTAATCTAATCAAAAAGTAATCGATTAGAATAGCCATATAATAATTTAAAAAAAAAGTTTCTAATCCGATTAGTAATCATTAGGATTACTAATCATTATTCCCCAGCTATGCATAACAGTCGCTGAAAGTTATCTAGAGAAGGTCTGAACACTTACTTCTCATCCGATGAAAGCTGGAGAGTAACACTCAAAAGCACTGAATTGACTTCTAGTACCTTTTTCTTCTCTCTTTTTAGTGCTCTCAATTGCCAGAGAGAGAGAGTACTGAATTAATTTCCTGTAGCCTCTGATTATTTCCGACTATTTCTGACTAGTATGGGATCACAACTACATTCTACATTGTTCCGTCAGGATCGTTCAAGTGCAACGAACTCAACAAATCACTCGTTACTTGAGCAAAGTAGCGAGTATTTACTCGCCTTGACTCTTATCGTTAGTTGTGAGAATATTTTTAATTGCAATCATATACAAAAATTTATTCACTAAATTGGTCTCAACACAAGATTTTTTCTAATTATTAAAGATAATAACACTATTAAACAACAACAAAAACAACAACAATAAACACGCAATAAACAACGTAAAATGCGCTCATGCAGCAAATTATACCCAGTCCCCACTATGACTTACCATCCCATCCCATGCCAGATAATCGGCATGCTAATCCAGCAATTAATGTCATGTTTTCATATTAATTACAAATGAGAATGTAAAAGTGTCGGCAAAAATGAATGATGAAGTGTGAGTAATGAAGAACAAGCTATAAAGTGAATTTACCTCATTTAGTTATGAGCTTTATAATGATGAGATGCCTACATTTAAACATAAATAATTAGTCGAATGTTGTTGCTTTGCAGGTGTATGTGTGCGTGTTTTATGTATGAACTTAAAATAGTACCAAACGGCAGTTAAGCCATTATGGCCTGGAATATTAGTACACAGTTCAGTGATCAATTTATAGTTGCAGTTAGTTAGAAGTAGGCAATCACCTCATTTCTATAAATTGCATAAGCCGTGCTAACAACTGCAAGTTCTTTAGTGGATTTGAAAATTAAATGAAAATTTATAAATATGCATATAGAAATGCAATAAAACCATAAAAAGAAGAAAATAAACCAGTGAAAATGTATAAAAATTTATAAAGACAAATAACAAATTTTGAACTATTTTTTAAATGTTTTTTTTTTTTATTTTTACGTAATTTTTTTTCAAATATTTTTATATTTACCAATTTATTTTTAAAAATTATTTTTATTTGTACTTTATTTTAATTTTTTTTTTTTTTTTAATTTTTTTTTACTTTTATTTTTGTTGTTTACGGCCTTCAAGTATACTTATTATTTGTATTATTGTATCGAGCTCAAGGCCAAATATGAAATAAAAGTAAATACACAGTATTATTGTTGACACGTTTAGTTGTGAGTTGGTCGACATTTCGACTTCAATCTGAAGTCATCTTCAGGAACTCTTTATTTTGATTTTTTGAGTTTTTTAATCATTATTCTTTAAGTTTTCTTTTTGGTATTTTTAGTTTTTGAACTTTTATTTAAAACTTTTTTTATTTAAATTTCTTTTAAATTATTTTTGTTTGTACTTTTTTTTTTCATTTAAAAATTTTTAAATTTTTTTTATTTTAAAATGTTTTCGTTGTTGGATTTTGCGGTCTATTTTGTTTTACAAATTTGTAAGTTATGAGCAAGCTCGAGACCAGTAAACAATAATTCTAAACGAATTAATATTGTCAGTTTTTGGGAAAAATTGATAATTGGAGAAAAATTACAAAGAACAAATCTACAGCGATGGATAGGATTACATGTTTCAGAGTTTCCAGGCTCATCATCAGATCCCTTTTCGGACACGGATTCGAACTCGTGTCTGCACCAAAGCCGCTGTTAGAAAATTCCAACACTAAGCAATGATGCCCTGTGACGTCACAATGCACTTATCTCCACTTCAATTAATTCCCTTTTGTTTGTTTGTTCTTGCCAACAGTATACACAAAATTTCTTAAGACATGCAGTCTTTATGTTATGATGTGTGTTGGACTTGTTGTTTGTACATATTTACATATGTACGTAAACCCGTGCTTTGGTTTCAATGTATTTTGTTGTTGGATTTTGCGGTCTATTTTGTTTTACAAATTTGTAAGTTATGAGCAAGCTCGAGACCAGTAAACAATAATTCTAAACGAATTAATATTGTCAGTTTTTGGGAAAAATTGATAATTGGAGAAAAATTACAAAGAACAAATCTACAGCGATGGATAGGATTACATGTTTCAGAGTTTCCAGGCTCATCATCAGATCCCTTTTCGGACACGGATTCGAACTCGTGTCTGCACCAAAGCCGCTGAAACATGTAATCCTATCCATCGCTGTAGATTTGTTCTTTGTAATTTTTCTCCAATTATCAATTTTTCCCAAAAACTGACAATATTAATTCGTTTAGAATTATTGTTTACTGGTCTCGAGCTTGCTCATAACTTACAAATTTAAAATGTTTTCTTAATCTCATTGTTTCTTATTTACATTTTTAAATTTTTTTTTGGAATTTTTAGTTTTTAATTTTTATTTTAAAATTTTTGTTTATTAGTTTTATTCACGATATATGGTCCTATCTAAAAAAAAGTTTCTTTTAAGTTGTTTTTGTTTGTACTTTATTTTCATTTAAAAAATTTTAAATTTTTTATTTTTATTTTTTTGGGTTTTTTTATTTTTATTTTTTTTTTTTTTGAATTTCTTGTTTTTGACCTTTTTTATTAGTAAATTTGATTTTTAATTTTAAATTCTTTTTCACATATTAGTTTTATCCGCGATATACATTTATAGACGTCTCTAAGAAAGTGCACAAAAGAAAAAAAATATTATTTTGGATTGAAAAAAAAAAACTAGAAAGCCTAGAAATATCCATTTTCAAAATGCATCTCGATATTTTTTGTCTTTGAAAGCCTACAAAATAATTTTTTGTGTAAATAGCTTAGTAGGCGAATGGTTATGGGCTCACCTTCATTAGATTTCTCTGCTCTCACTTATGTCCATAATATCACCTTGTTCGTGAAATTTAATTCTCATATTGTTGTCCTCAGTGAAAACATTTTGACCTAAGTATTTCTAGAAAATCGTTGAAATTATTTACCAAAATCAAGGTATCAAACCGATCCAAATAAACTTCCGGTTTTGGTGTCGACTTCGGTTCTCTAATGATCTACATACATATATAAAGAGCTTGATATGACTGCTTAAAACTTTCAAAGCGAAGTTGCGCCGCAGTTCAAGCAAATCAATGCACCAGGCGACCAAAAACACCAAAAATGTCCAGTGTCTGAGCACGACTTACGGCCGCATGCACGTTAACGCAATTGCAGTTCAACTCCCAAAAAGAAAACAAACAACAAAAAAAATCCACTCTCACACTCAATCGCCATCTATGGACTCGAAGGGCCGAGCTTTTAAAGAAATTAGATTTTATTTACTTGCGAATACTTAGAGCCCAAATAAATTTCCTTGCTTATTTGATTCATTAAATTTACCAGCTGCAGGCACCGTTTGCTAGCCAATCCAAATCTCAGCGCAATTCCAAGAAATTCATTACGCTTGAGCCCAAACTATTCTTCTGCAGCCATGACGGAACCAGTGCACCCACATTGCTTTATTGGTGCATCTTAACCTTGATCTGGTTAGCTGACGTTGTGAGAGAAGTTTGAGTGTCGGTGTGCTTGCAGCTGTTGCATCAAATGTTTGTTGTATTTGGTCGTTGTCATCGTCATCATCATCATCATCTTCAGCAACAACTCGCAGGTAAGGCCGTAACATAAGTGGAGGTATTGCTTGTTGTTGTTGGAATTGTTTGTAGTTGCAACGTGAATTCGCAGCGAATTGAAATTGTGTTGGCCTCAAAAATTGTGCCGTTCATACACCCCCCACTTTAACCTCGCTTACCCCAGCGTACCACAGACGCATGAAGCGTGGTGGAATGATCGCTTTTTGAGTTGAGAGACTTGCAAGTGTTGCTGTCCAATCGCTAGTCTTGGCTGTCTTTCTGAGACTGAGCTTATTATTTTGTTTTGGTTGTGCATTGTTGTTGTGTCTGCAACTGCGTCACTGCCATCAACTTTAATCAAGCGTTGACTAGGTCGCACACACGCTGCACACACAGCGAATGAGTGAGTGAGAGGACGATAATGATTTGGGTGTTGATGCCTTGATAGGTGGTGTGCGCTATAATGGAGAGGCAGGGGGAGTGGATCTATGTGTGATCGTGAGCTCACGCAGAATAGTCGTGCACGATTTAGTTCGTGATTTTGGGGGTAACCAAAACTAAAGTTGCAACTAAAGAGGCGCATAGGTATGACAACAACAATAACAAAAAAAAACAAAAACAACAACAACAAGCATTGATACTGCTACTATTCTTAAATTAAAATAGAACAAAAATATCTGGTGACAACAACAAAATTGAAACAAGTTGCGGTTCTGTTGGCAGCTAATAGTGTATACCCAGTTGCTGTTTCTATGAAAGGTATGCTTTTTGATGCAAAATAAAAACTCGACTTCGTTCTAAGCTTAGGGAAGAAAATTTTTACAATGGAAGTAAATCTGAATTTAAGGCAAAGTTTCCAACTTTCTGCCTTTATCGTTTTATACGCGTTCCGTTCCAGAAAAGTCACTGTTCGGAAAAAGTTACAGCTATAAAAAAGATAAAATTCTCAGAAAGTGACGTTGGCATAAATTCACCATTCCAAAAAAGTCACCGTTCCAAAAAATTCACCTCAAGTCACAGTTATAAAAAATTCAAATTTCTAGAAAGTCTCTTTGGCAAAATATTCACCATTCCAAAAAAATGACCTTTCCAAAAAAGTCACCGTTCCGAAAAATTCACCTCTCGAAAAAATCACTTGCGCCATGAATAAAATCAAAGTTCCAAAATATAATCACCTTTCCCATCACGTCATCGTTCCACAAATAAAGTCAACCTCAGCTATAAAAAAAGTCACCGTTCCAAAAAAAGCATCATCCAAAAAGTCACCTCCAAAAAATTCACATTTCAAAAAAGTCACCTTCTGCAAAAAAAAAGTTACCGTTCAAAATTAAATCAACCCAAAAAGTCACCGGTACAAAGAAGTCACCGTTACAAAAATAATTCAGCCCGCAAAAAAAGTTATAGCTCCAAAAAAATTATGGCTCCAAGAAAGTCACCGTTAAAAAAATATAGTCACTCTATCCAACAGTGTCAACCTTCCAAAAAAGGCATCGTTCTCTTTAAAAATAAAAATCACTGGTCGAAAAAAATCACTGCTCCAAAAATAATTTGAAATCCAAAAACGGTAAAAATAAAATTAAAGTTCCAAAAATAAGGTGAAATCGAAAAAAGTCACCCCGTGTAAAAATAAAAATTACTGGTCCAAAAAAATCACTGTTACAAAAATAAAATCACGGTACGAAAAAAGTCGCTTATGAAAAAAAAAGTTACCTAAGTCACCGTTATAATAAAGTCGCCGCTCCAAAAATAAAATAACTAGATAAGAGTTGGGGATCTCATATGAACTTGTCCGGTAGCACAGCTGGGTATTAGGGACAAGATCGACATTGGCTTTGTATTAGTAAAAGCGCGAACGCCCGACTCCAACTGGCACACTTACTTGCTTGCCGCAACTCACAAGTGGTAAAATGCCGTCCATAAACACACAATCACTCATGGATGGATGCGATGCTGCGCGTTACACTGCAAGTTGTTGTTGTTGTTGTTGTTGTTGCTAAGCGCTGTTGCACGCGCATTTACTTTATGTTACAGATATCGTGTTGTGTTGTTGTAAATAGCTTTTGTTTTTAGTTTTTGCAAACAGATTGTTGTTGTACTATTTTGTTACGATTCCATTCCTATTATTATTGTCTCATTTCGTTTGTGTCGCCCAAAAAACGTCGCACGTCCCACATCGCACCAGGCAAAAGGGAAATTCATCTTGGCTCATCATTTGGTGCGGTGATGGCATTTTGGGGCACGTTTGTGCACGCCCAACGCGTTTACAAAGCGGCGACTATTGCACAAGTGGCGCATGCGCAAAAACGTGCAAACGCGCTGACTTGGCAACAACAACACATTTCCCTTTGTCCTAAACAAAAGCCAACAAGTGTGGCGTATTCCAGCGCGCTCGCTATGTGAATATTTTTGCCATTTGCTAACGATTTATTCTGTAGCATTTTTTGTTGTTGTTGTTTTACTTTTTCTCTGTCGAACGCTTTGTTGTCTTACCTTGAAAATCTGTGCGCGTGAGCATTCGTCGATGCCATGAACTGTTCAATTGCGCTTGGCTTCTGTGTTGCTGCGACAGATTTGCCGCATTGGCGCGCCGACGATCAATGATCATTTGGCGTTGGTGACTTTGTTGGGTGTTCGATTGCTTTGCGTCGTCGTAGCTATTTGCCCCCATTGTGAATTGTTTTGAATGGATTTTTTTTTGTTTTTGTTCTAATAAACTTTTTGGTGCTTTTTGTCTTTTGTCCAGCTTTTGTGCCCTACAGCTGCAACTTTCGTGTTGGTCGCGTTTGATTGTTGTTGTACGTGCTTGCGCGTTGTCCGGCATGTTGCTCGCTCGGTTCTACCCTTGGCACTTCTTGGCTAGTCGACAATGTTTAGCATTTCGGTTTGCGTGTTTTTTTTTTTTGGCTCAGAAATGTTTTGTCTGTTATGATTTATGAGTTTTATTTGTACAAACAATCCATTGTATTTTGAAAATTTTTGTTAAAAAAAGTAAATTTTACTAACTTAGAGAACGATCTCCGTAGTCGGGACATGGCTTGCGTAACGTGACACACACGCTCAGCCGAAGCAGGTTGGGAGCAACTCATTTTGAAATACCAAGAAGACTCAACCCTACAAGTTTTATAAATATAAATTAAAATGGATTATAAATCTTAATCCTTAGTAATCAAATTACATTTTTTGTTGTTGTTGTAATAATTTATAAATTATGATAATCGAACTTTTTTAGAATGATTAATCGATTAGGATTAAATTCTGTGTTCGATTTTTAACGATTTATTTCGTTTTCAAATTTAATCCTAGGGTTAATCAAAATTTCAATTTGATTATAATTTTACATTAACTGCGACTAACGAGGATTAATAACAATAAGTTCCGTTTATGAGAAAAAAAACTGTCCCATATAACTCTTATTCAAGCTAATATGATATATGGAATTAGGCACATTTCGGACGACCATCGCAAGAAGGGAAGTAACCTCATTTCGGACTCATAAACGAGCTCATAAAGAGTATAAACGTTCCCATTTAGAGCTCAGCTCCTTTCTGACTCATGTATGACTCCTATGGTTTTCGATGCATTTATAAAAAAACAAAACCAAAAATTTCAAAATTCTTTAATTTTAATTAATACCGAAATATTTAAAATTTGTTATTAATCCTCGTTAATCGCAACTAATTGAAATTTTTAGTCAAATAGAAATCTTTAATAATTTGATTAAAGCTAGGATTAAATTTGAAAACGAAATAAATCCTCATTAATCGAACACAAAATTAATCCTAATCGATTAATTATTCTAAAAATGTTCGATTATCTGAATTAATCAATTAAATTAAAAGAGCAGTTTAATATAATTGATTTTTAATTTTAATCCAGATTTAATAGGTCTGATTTTATCCGATTTCTTTTTACCCAGGGGAGCTGGACATGGAGTTTTTTTTTTAATTTTGTTTTATTTTTTTTTTATTTTTTTTAAATTTTGTTTTAAAGTTTGCTTCAGTGTCTTAAATGAAAGAAAAACTTTGTTTTTAATTTTTCAAATTTTTTTTTAAGTTTTTTTTTTTATTATTTTTTAAACATGGTTTATTTTTTTAAATTTATTTTATTTTTTTTAATTTAGTTTTCTTTTTTCTTTAATATTTTTAGTTTTGTAAAATTTTTTTAAATTAATTAAATTTTTTTGTTGTTGGATTTTTGCGGTCTATTTTGTTTACATATTTGTAAGTTTTTGCAAGCTCGAGACCAAATAAACAATAATTCGTAATGAATTTAATTGTCAGTTTTTTGGGAAAATTAAATTTTGCTTAAGTTTTTTAAATTTTCTTTTTGAATTTCGTATTTTTTTTATTTATATTTTTTTTTTAATTTAGTTTCAATTTTTTTTTTAAATTTTTTAAATTTTTTCTCAAAATTTTTTTTTTTGTAATTTTGTTCTATTTTTTCAAAGTGATGATGACATCCAAATGGAAACCAAAGCAACTCTACAAATCCAACTTCCTTTCACACTTTCTTTCCTTCCAAGCAAATTTTGTTTATCTCTTAAACTTTCAATTTCTTACACATTGACGTATGATTTGGCAACATTCCCCAGCTGTCAGGGGGTCAGTATGCGCGCGCGTTAACAGGAAACATTGTTGTTGCTACAACAAACAAACAACAAATGAACAGCAATCTATCTCTACGTAGACTTGAACAAGTGCGACATGATGTTATGTGTCAACAGCTCAATTCGCTGTAGCCATAGATCGATCGTAGCTCACTCAATAGACAAAACTGGGTGTGTGACGGGCAGCTTCATTGGTGTGGCAAGCATTCAAGCATGCGCCATGTTCGCGCATACAAGATTTAAATCTTAAAAACAAATCGCAAGCTCACACAGCGCCTAAATAAAATAAAACTTATGGCGGAAACGCAATATTGGCGAGCGAGGAATTGAGGATCTTAGTTGAGGGTATTTATACAAGAGGTCTTCCCTGCGCTGCTGTGGAGGCAAGCAACCATGTAGAGCCTATGACGAACCCCATCTGGGCCCTATAATATACAATCTCCAGATCGAAATTGATGCAGATTGACTCTAGGCAACGTTGCCTGGACGGAGTTTCTGACTTGGATGAAAATTCGAATTGGAAAGCGAATTCTTCAATGAGTTTCAAACTACGAACGCGTCATACGACGACCTCTTAATTTCGTTGGTACTGCGTTTGGGCTCTTAAGCATCACCCTAGGAGCGGTACAACAAAGGGGGCGCTACCGGGAAGAAACGAGCGCAGTTTCTTGATTATCGTAACGCAGGCGCGCGCACTCCATCGCACACTCAATGCTTTCAAATCGGACGTAATTCATTTGCTCGAGTTGGGGTCACTGCTGTTGTTGTTGTTATTGCTGTTTGCGTGCTGACCGCGCTGTTGGTTCAGTTGTTTTTATACCTAGTTTAGATTAACCCACATGTTGTTGTTGTTTTTGTTGTTGTCATTGTTTCATACAATTTGCATTACAACAATAGCTCACTCGCTTTGGCCATATGTTAAATTGTTTTGCTTACTTCAACGTCCGTCCGAGCGCTTTTGTGTCCAGGCGCAGGCTTAACTTTATGGGGCCGAACGATTTATTACGGCCTAACGAATTTGGTGACTTATGTACGTACCGTTAGATTTGAAATGTTTAGTAGATTTGGCTTGATTTTCGGTGAAATTAATGTCCCTCCAAAATTGAACGTTTTGTTGGTTGCACTGCGTCGTTTGTTTCGATTTTCGTTGACAGTTGACATGATTGGAACTTGAAGTTGTTGCGATGTGTGTACCAGTTGGACGGAGTTGTAACTGAAAGTCGAAGTGTCACCAGTGCCTGTGGAAGTTTGTCGATTTTGTCAACACGAATTAACATTGCGCAACATTTCCGTGACAAAGGAATGTCCCAAGTTGAGTGGCAGTTGTCGGTGACCTTCGGGTTTTACAAGTTTTTTTTTATTTTTATATTTTTTGATAAATCTTTGGGTGTTGGATAATTTGGGTTAGCCTTAGAAGCTTAAGTTGTTGTTGGATCTAAAAAAAAAAACAGATAAAATAAAATAAAATCAATTAAAATAAAACAAAATAAAATAAAATAAAATAAAAAAATAAAATAAAATAAAATAAATTAAAATAAAACAAAACAAAATAAAATAAAATAAATTTAAATAAAATAAAATAAAATAAAATAAAATAAAATAAAATAAAATAAAATAAAATAAAATAAAATAAAATAAAATAAAATGAAATGAAATAAAATAAAATAAAATAAAATAAAATAAAATAAAATACAATAAAATAAAATAAAATTCAATAAAATAAAATAAAATAAAATAAAATAAAATAAAATAAAATAAAATAAAATAAAATAAAATAAAATAAAATAAAATAAAATAAAATAAAATAAAATAAAATAAAATAAAATAAAATAAAATAAAATAATATAAAATAAAATAAAATAAAATAAAATAAAATAAAATAAAATAAAATAAAATAAAATAAAATAAAATAAAATAAAATAATATAAAATAAAATAAAATAAAATAAAATAAAATAAAATAAAATAAAACAAAATAAAATAAAATAAAATAAAATAAAATAAAATAAAATAAAATAAAATAAAATAAAATAAAATAAAATAAAATAAAATAAAATAAAATAAAATAAAATAAAATAAAATAAAATAAAATAAAATAAAATAACATTAAATTAAATATAATAAAATAAAACAAATTAAAATAAAACAAAATAAAATAAAATAAAATAAAATAAAATAAAATAAAATAAAATAAAATAAAATAAAATAAAATAAAATAAAATAAAATAAAATAAAATAAAATAAATTAAAATAAAATAAAATAAAATAAAATAAAATAAAATAAAATAAAATAAAATAAAATAAAATAAAATAAAATAAAATAAAATAAAATAAAATAAAATAAAATAAAATGAAATGAAATGAAATGAAATGAAATGAAATGAAATTAAATGAAATGAAATGAAATGAAATGAAATGAAATAAAATAAAACGAAATAAAATAAAATAAAATAAAATAACATGAAATGAAATAAAATAAAATTAAATAAATTAAAATAAAATAAAATAAATTAAAATGAAATAAAATAAAATAAAATAAAATAAAATGAAATGAAATGAAATAAAATAAAATGAAATAAAATAAAATAAAATAAAATGAAATAAAATGAAATAAAATGAAATAAAATAAAATGAAATGAAATAAAATAAAATAAATTAAAATAAAATAAAATAAAATAAAATAAAAGAAAATAAAATAAAATAAATTATTGAAAGAACAAACTTGTTCTATCCACCATCGTGAGCGAAACTCTTTAAATCAGTGCTGATTGGGCTATTTATAAAACTCACACACCATTCATAATCCATATCTCAGAGGTAATTTGTAATTTCGTAGATCGCTATCACTCCTAACTCACTCATCCATGTAAAGAAGCATTCATTCACCCATTTACCCACGCGTCGCCCAGTTTTGTGCACTCCTTCTATTTCATTTTATCATTTATTTAGCCCTCAATATCTTTTCGCATAACACGCCGAAAGGACTACACAGCTCCCTTTTGTTGCTGCTTTTTGTTGTTGTTTTTTGTGCTGAAATGTATTGCATACCACTGCCGATGCCATTGGTCCTATGTGTTTATGTATGTGTTGCATTCTAACAAATTTATCCTTCAAATGTCCTTGCGTAGAGATGCGAGCACAACGATTTTACTTGTTTCATGACACAACGGTTCATTGGCGCCTGCATGTTGGAGGGGGGGTGCGAGATAGAGTAGGTGTGCCCACAGCTGTAGATTGCTGCAATTTCTGAGCTTTCACAACACCCTGGAGGTGGTGGTCGTTGCTTTTGAATGTAAAATGGGTGTTGATATGGTCTCCTACATTCCCTACACTTACTCTCTTCCTCTCTCTCTCTCGCTCTCTCTCCTTTTGCGTCCTTCTTAATACTGTAGCAAATGTCGTACGCTACGAATAGCTCCTAAAGTTGAGCACGTGTTTATATGATAAGTTCATTCGATGAATTTTTTGTATACCCAGTAGTGTTAGCCTAAGGAATATTCATTGTAATTTGTGAAATGAGTTTGGCATATTCAATTGCTGGATTTTGGACGTTGAATATATTTAAGTGTCTTAATTATTTTTCCTTTTTTTATAAGAAAACCCGACAACGCTTCGCTGTTTCTCAGAACTTAGAACAGTCTGAGTCCAAGTTTAGTAGTAATATCTGCGAAACCAATTGATATATGAAACTTAATTACATTGCTTATTGCAGCGCTCATTAGCACCTTTCATTTCATACCCATATTGTAATAAAATATTTTGGCTCACCCTGTCCCACATACTGATCGATATCTCCGAAACTCGTCCCGTTATCGGAATAAGCGATGTCCTAAATGCGAAGTTAGACGTCTGTTAATGCATTAGTAAATGTTCCATTTAATTCCTTTGAGCAGTTTTTGGGTGATGTGCGAACAAACATTTAGACTGACAGACAAAAATTCTAAGAAATATTGCTTTAGATTCTTTTAGCTCAATGATGATGCTCACTAGCAATTTTATTTGAATATATGCAATGTACAGATATATTCTTATTATATGTGGAGACGACTTGGTGGGGCCTTTCAAGCAAGTTTGAGTACAGAGGTCTACAGAGCGGAACCTCTACACCTTACCCAGCTCTGATGTCAAAGTTTTTTACTTGGGATTGTGACACTGAGTACTGGCTCTCATAATTCCCATTCAATCCCATAGACACCTGTTCAATTTAACAAAAAAATAAAATGCAGCTCAAGGGTGTCATAACCCCAATTGGCATTAAGGCACTCAATCTGCAGTGCCATAAAGCCCTAATAAAAAAATTGAGCTTCTGCCATTTGGGGTAGCTCACGAGACCGTAACACCTGTTCCCTGTCACATTTTATTCATGGCGTGCATCTATTCTCAAAATTATCCACGTCCACTACTGGGTATACATCTTTCAACTCAACTCACATTTGTGCATTATCTCTAGCTTTATTATATTGTTGTTGTTGCACATAAATGCCCAATATGCATTCACGCCAGTTGCGGCAGCTTTTATTGCTGCTGTTCCTTATGCGAATGTTGTTTTGCAATTCCCAAATCTTCTGTTGCCTCCGTCCCGCAACACCATTTCCAATTGCTTGAGTTCGTTGTGGGCTCCTCAGCACTGCCAGTTTTACAGCTCGACATTCTTGAATGCTTTTGCTGACATTTGTTTTTGTGTTGGGTTATGCCGTTTACAGTTGGGGCTCGACGAGTTGCTTGCTCGAAATGTGTACGAAGGGGGGGTGTAAATATTTGTATGGGCATTGCATTTATTGCTTTGCGTGTGTGTGTGTGTGTGTGTGTGTGGGTGGATGTGCTTTAGTATGCTTTAGCTTGTTATTTGCTGTTGTACTTTTCAGTCCGTTTATGTCCAGAGGTCGTTTAAAGGACCCTCGCCTCGGCCAAGATAGATGACGTGCCAGTTGGAATTGATGACCTCATGCAATGCTGTTGCCATACAACAACCTACAACAAGGCTATGGCATCCCTCTTCACTGCCCCGCCCCCTCAGCTCTATTACCGCTTGCTGTGCTGATTTTATTTCTAATTTTTCTGTTTCAGTTTTTGTGTTGTGTTGGAACTCCTACGCCCGTCTTCACATCTTTGCCACGGCAATTCGCACATTCCTCCGCATGCGGCTGGCGTTAAACATATCTCGTCTTCACTCTCCCTCTCTCTCTCTCTCTTGCTCGCTTTAGCCTCACAGCGCACATCGCGCTTTTGCGTTCATTTCATTTGTTGTTTGGCGTGTGGGAGTTTGGGATTTCGTGTGTTGGCATTTTGTTAACGGTTTTTCCTAAAATTACACTTTCTGCCGGAATGTTTACCAGGGGAACGACAACGAATACCAACTCACACCCACACACATACATACATACATGCACGCACATACTCTTAGCCCGTTTAAGTATTTATATTTAATGCATTTTTGTAGCTCAGCTTGAGGCGCAAAACGTCACTGCAGTTTATTCGATTAGCGCCAAAATTAGTTCTCTCTTCTTCTTACCCATTCTGAGCTTAAATATTTTATTTTTAATTTATTATTGCTGGAATCTGATTTTGCTGACCATTTGAGTGGGGGCAATACAACTAAAAATTAAATGCTTACGGTTTCTTTATAAAGGCATTGCCAAGTCCATAAGAGAGCTAAAGTTTTTGTTCGCTATTTACCTGGGAATGACCAAATGTTTCTCTTCCAGGCTCAATACCTGCTCTATAAAAAACGATTTCTGGTTTGAGTTCAGGGGCATAGAACCATACTTTAAAACAAACCAAAGCCTTGTGGTAAATTCTCATATAATTTTTTTGACAGAGGTTCTTCGGTTGAAAGTGCTATCAGTCCTTGCCCTAGTGCCTATTGACTCCCCCTTCTCTTTTCCAGTCATGATGAAGTACAAACTGTAATTTGTAATGTGTAATCTGTAATTTGTAATTTGTAATTTGTAATTTGTAATTTGTAATTTGTAATTTGTAATTTGTAATTTGTAATTTGTAATTTGTAATTTGTAATTTGTAATTTGTAATTTGTAATTTGTAATTTGTAATTTGTAATTTGTAATTTGTAATTTGTAATTTGTAATTTGTAATTTGTAATTTTTAATTTGTAATTTGTAATTTGTAATTTGTAATTTGTAATTTGTAATTTGTAATTTGTAATTTGTAATTTGTAATTTGTAATTTGTAATTTGTAATTTGTAATTTGTAATTTGTAATTTGTAATTTGTAATTTGTAATTTGTAATTTGTAATTTTTAATTTTTAATTTGTAATTTGTAATTTGTAATTTTTAATTTGTAATTTGTACGGGTCGATACGTAGTAAGTGGCGAAATATGCGCCCACTTCTCTTTTATATCGCAGACTTCCAACTTCCTCCATTAGTGTGAGCAAGACTTGGGGATTATAACGTGGCAGCATTACCGGTAACCAGTCGGCCCGATAGTCTTATATGTGTGTAAGTAGCAAGCTATGTTTTTTTTATCTTTTCCGCATGCGCTGACAACAAGTGACTCAAGGATCTCGGTCCTACTCTGAATAGTTGGAGATAGGAATCATATTTCTTACTTGGCTGAGTATGAAGTAACAAGACGAGCCGAAAGTGCTTTGCGTGTAGGTGTAACTGGCAACAACAACAAAAACGTAAATAACCAAAGTCTTAAAGTAAACAATAAAATAATGCTTGCATTTATTGTTTGCTATTTGTTGTTAGTGCAGTCGTCATAAATGCAAGTCAATGTGCAATAAACGAGCAATACGGGAAATTTGCCAAGACATGAATGTTTCCGTTCACCAATCAAAACAAACATCAGCCATCACAGCCCTCCGCAATTACAAGTACACTGTGCGACGACTCGCTTCGTTTGCTTTCAATGTGCATGAAATATGCAAACGTTGGCCCTCTCACACTCTCGCCATGCCACATATGCATTTCCATCGTTCCCATGACACAATCAAAAAAACTGCCGAAACTATTTTGCCGTCTTTATTATCCTGTTTGTCTGCTGTCAGCGCTCAGTCGCTTTGCCGTTTTGGCTGATTTAGCTCCCCAATGATGTGTCTTGCTTTGTTGTGAGCCGCTGCCATATCCACTAAGCCTTGACTTGCCTCTTTCGACACTTTATTTTTAATGCGCTTTCAATGCTCAGACGTCCCAACGTACATTTAAGGTTGTGGAATGGGTCCACTCTAGATTTCTTTTCATCCTGTGAGGTAATGCGTAACAGCGGTGCCAAGGAATTTGGAAACAAGAACATAATTAGTCTGGGTTATTTGGAAGACTTGAAACTAAAGAAATGCAAAAAACTTTTAATCAAAGGGGCGGAAAGGGTTAGAAGAAATCCTGAGACAGGCAAGACTTTGTGAGAGAACAAAGAAAATTGGAGAGAAATAGGAAGGCGGTATAAATGACGAAGATTATATAGGACGAATAAGAGAGAGAGAGCTCTAGTTGAGGAGGAAGTGGGACAGGCAAAGTTTTTATTACAACAACATCTGCCGGGATCTATAGTTTCTAAATAAAGCAAAACCCTTTTATATTTCGTCACAGAAAAACAACCAAACTACTAGACCGCTTGCTTCAATTCAACTATTAAAAGGATATGCTTAAGGCGTGCAAGGATATATGGGCATTTCTAAAGTGAAAATCACTCTTTGATTTTTTTTATTAATTTTTTTTATAAAATTTCTCACTGTGTACATCCAGTAACTGTTTTAAAAAAATATGAAAAATTAAAAAACAAATTTCGTGAAAGGAGATTTTCGCCCTTGAGTCCTTCCCCGGAATACCTACCTACTTGTGTATGTATATGTACTCATGTTGTTGTTGTTGTGGTTGTTTTTGTTATTGTTCATACGGAGGTTTACAGTAAATTGATTATTTCAGCGCGCCATAGTTGGAGTAACTCAAACCCTTCCAATTTTCCACATTTTTTTTATTTTCGGGTTTTAATTTTTTTTTTTCTTTTCTACTTTGATGCTGCATTGTACCTAGATGAGCTTGTAAATATATGTACATATATGTATTTAGTAGGTATTAGCAGTTAACAAAGGAAACAGATGCCTAATTGGTTAGACAAGTTAGAGAGATTCGTCATAGCGTTGACAAGTTTAACGCTCGAGTGCGCCTTTCGTCAATTTGAAGAATGCATGGGAAAATATTGAGTTTAGTGATTAGACAATAACATTTTCTTTTTCAAGGATATGGACAACAAATTGACAAGAGAAAAAAAATTACAAAAATAAATTTGCACAACTAGCTTAACTAAGTGCTGCTGCCTTTTGTTTGACAATGTAAATATCAAAAAATAATAAAAATAGAAACGAAAAAAACGAAAGGTTTTAATTTAGCGTACCTGAAGTTTTGGAGGTGCTTAATTGCTTAGAAGTTTTGTTTTAGTTAGGATGGTTAAAAGGATGAGGGCGATGAGTACAGACTTCTCTGGTTAGTCTCCAATATGTAAAAAAAGTCAAAGAGGTTGAGTTGAATAACCTTCTTGGCGGGAAGCACAAAAAATCACAAATTTCGGTCGCTTTCAATCTTTAATAGACCAAGGGGATATATTGCTATATAAAGCGGTCTAATCTGCATCCATAAGGGAATATGTAAAATCAGGAAGTCCGGAGAAAGTGAAAATAATAATCGACATCAATCGATAATTGATACAAAATAATAATACATATCGACAGCCACACTGCAAAACCCCGTAAGTCACTATTTTTCCAAAAATAAGGTTCTGAGCCTTTCCCATAGATCGTCATGTTTCGCACATTAAAATTCAGTCAAAATCGGGTTACAACTTCCCGTTTCTTTCCAGTGGTGAAATGAAATAACCGTCGCTCATATACATACGTTATAATTATTACAGGTATGTATTCTCTTAAATTTACAATCTCTTAAGCATAGAGAAATTAATTGAAAATCTATAAAAAGCTACTTCCAAGTACAATAATATTAAATATCGATCGATAAAATTAAAATGATAATCGATAATTGATAAAAATTAAAAAAAATTTATGAAACTAAAATTTCTGCAAACGTATGTACATATTTTTGTAAGTTTAATGAGCTCAAGACCAGTCCATAACAATTCTCAGTCAACTAATATTTTCAAACTAATAATCGATAACATTTATGAAAACTGATAAAAACTTATAGAAGAGTGAAAAGTGAAAAAAAGAAAGTGAGAGAAGTGAAAAAAAATAAAGGATTAAAGTTGTCAATTGTAAATTTAATAAATAGCAGTAAAGTAAAAGGAATAATCGATAATTACCAAAACATATTGACTCACACAAACAAACGCACAAATATATGGAAGGCGATAAAATCCTCTTTTTAATTATACGATGTAAAAAAATTATTGATATCTTTTAAAATAAAATAGAAATCCGGACGAGACAAATCTTTTTTTACGTTTTATGAAATTTATGAAACGTAGTTGGTCGATAAATAAAGTTGTGCCAAAGGAAAAATCGGCACTTACTGCTAATTTGCTAAGAATCGTCGCTATTCTATTAAAATAATATAAGTTTATACTACCTATTAATCGATATAATTGGATAAACCCGATAAAAATTAAAGATAACCAAAATGTAGTCAACTTAACAAAAAGTCGACCAGTTCGATAAATAAATAGAAGTAAAAATAATAATCGATATAAAAAAATCATTTCTAAAAATTATTCATATTTAAGACTCCACAAAAATTAATGAAATTCGATAAAACATCCATACATAGTGATGCAAATTAATAATCGTTCAAACATATGAAAATCGATAAAAAAAAAGTATGTGTTTTTAATCGAACGTAAAACAATACTTAAAACCTTTTAGAAGTAATAAAACTACGGTTCGATAGATAGATAAAATTGAATCGAAATCAAAATACTAATATATTTAAACCGATAATTATCGGTTCACTTACAATTGATAAAAATCGTCAAAATTTGATCCTTTGTATAAAAAACTCGATAGAAAGTCATTAGAAGAAAAAAGATAATTTCAGGCTATAAACATAAATAAATTGCAAATAGGATTGAATAGGGTAATTAAAAAAACAACATATTTAAGACTAACGCCCTCGACCGATAGTCGTTTAAAAATCGATTTTTTATCGTTTCATAATACTTAAATTAATAACACCTTAAGAAATGTTTATATTAAATCAGTGAAATTCTATAGAAATAGAAGAAAACTAAGGCGACTATTACTACCGACAAAAATTAATAATAATCGATAAATCAGGTATCGATACAAGTTTGCAAAAATCATAAATAGTCTACAAGAACCGAATGTTTTGAAAATTAAAAACTAAATGTAAAATACAAATAGATAAAATCCTAATTTAAATAAATTTTTCGAAAGCCAAAAACAATTAAAATTAACTAAAAAAAACTAGTTTAGGCAAGTAAGTAAAAAAAATTGAGAAAAATTTGATAAAATCGATCAAAAAAATTAACAGGAAAAAATTTAAAAAATACGTTTATTTTATATTTTATAAATATGGGTAATCAGTTTTGATGGTCTGCTTGAGAAAAAGTTGCTAGGGTGCGTTGTCATCTAGTTAGAGTTGGTTTCATTACTCCCATCTCTAGTTTTCAATACTCCAACCGGCTTGTCTCTTTACCCAGCATTTGCTAATAACCGTTGACTTGACTGGTTGGCGCTTAAAACGTGTCACATCCTAAATGGTTCGAGTGCAATGTGCAACATTAACAACAACAACAATGCCACCAAATAACAAGTGCAACAAGCACTTGTTGCCACATGCCACATTCAAATTGAATACAATTTAAAACACATACAATAAATGCGGTGTTGTTGTTGCTGTTGCTGTTACTGTTGCCAAAGCGGATGCATTACAATAACAAAACATTTTATGCAACGTGAGCAATCAAGCGCGACAACATGGAATGCAACGCATCTTGTCACGAAGCGAACGTGTGAGTGAATGAGTGAGTGAGTGAGTGGTTGGTTGGTGCTGATGTTGCACATGCATGAAGTGGTGTCCAATGCTATTAAGTAACACCAAATAGGCAGCCACAAAAAAGCAATAAAAACAAACACCTACAACTACAACAACAACTATTTGCTATACTTAAACGCAATTACACTTAGCAAAAACAATAACAACAAATGACATGCGACATACGCAACAATCTCCACTTGCCACACTTGCAACATCTTTAGCGCGCTCCCCTCTCCTCTGCCATCTTGCACGAAAAAGTAATTTAATTTTAAATGCTAAATGCACGATGTTAGCAACAACAACAACAACAACAATGACAACGTATTCAAACCATTTTTGGTAGCAATTTGATGTTGTATTTAAAGTATTGGTTTGTTGTTGTTGGTATTGTAGTATAAAGAGCAAAACTATCAGTTGCACAAGTGCATTGTTGTTGTAGTTGCTGCTGTTGTTGTCGTTGTCATTTGAATAGCATTTTGGTTAATTGCTTTGGCTTTAGCCATATAAAAAATTAACTGTAAATACAAGTTGACACATAATTAATTCATGGCAGCCATGCTTGTATGTGGACCTGAACGTGGCACAACAACAACAACAACCAACAAACATTAGAAATAAATACAATTCCAAGTTAATCAAGCATAACTTCATTAATGAGCTGGTGTGGTGCATTCGAGCGGAGAATATTTTTTCATAACGGGATGTTACTTAACGGTAGCATTTCCATCTCTGCTCGAAATGAGAAGAATTGAATAGAAAAAAATATTTTGAATAAAAGAATGAAAGTTTAAAATTTCTCTAGGGTTTTTTGTTCTTTAAAAGTTATGCATTTTTAAATTTTTCCAAAATGTTTTTTTTTTATTTCTTCCACTTTCTAGTCGAGTTCAATCAGTCAAACACAAAATTATTCAATTTCGATGACTGAAAATCTTTTTTTTTTATCGTGGTTGGGGAACTTAAAAAATATATGCTACAACTTTTTATACCTTTCATGAACATGAAATGGTATTATAACTTTGGTCCGATGTTTGTATGTAAGTATGAGAAGAAGAAGAGATAGACCCACCATTAAGTATACCGAAATGATCAGGGCGACGAGCTGAGTTGATTTAGCCATGTCCGTCTGTCAGTCTGTCCGTCCGTCCGTCTCTCCGTCCGTCTGTTTGAACGCAAACTAGTCCCTCAGTTTTAGAGATATCTCGATGAAATTTTGCAAGCAGGCGCCATTTTGCATAGGATTAATCATTTTTCGGAACCAGCAAGATCGGACCGATACAACGCATAGCTCCCATACAATCGATTGTTCCGATAAACGGGTTTTGGCCTCTAACTCTTGCAATTAAAAAGCTATTAGAGCGAAATTTCGCAGGTTTAGTACATATTATATGCGTATTGTGTGTAGTGAAAATCATACAGATCGGACTTACATAACATATAGCTCCCATATTACCGATTGCTCCGATAAATGTGGTTTGGCTATGTATTTTTAAATTAACAGTTTTGGAGAGTTTGTAAGTAATTGTAAGTAAGGATCGGACACTTAGAAAAGTTGTGCGTATTCATGAAAGGTATAATGCCTTCGGCATATTTAATATCTGCATAATATATATCAGAAAAAATTTGAGATTTTAAAACTTTTTTTTTCAATTTTTTTTTTTTGTCTTGACTACATAAACTTTTTTACTTACAATGGGTCGAGGTATATAAAAATTTAGTTTTTCTTTTTTAATGTTTTTAGAACTTTCTTGAGCCAATTGAACTGGACTAGAAAGTAAAACACACTGCTAACAATAACAACAACAACAGAAATTAAAACAAAAATTGGAAAAAAATTTGAAATATTTGAAAAAAGGAGGTATAATGAAAAAAATGTTGTTTAATTTTAAACTTTCACAAAATAAGAAATTTAAAAATTTTTTTTTTATATTTTTTTATGACTATACTTTCGCAACTACTGACATTAAAAAAATAAACTTTCTCATTCCATGCCCAACGGCATGGAAACAAATTTTTTGGATAAAATTAAATTTCTACGTTTTGAAAATTTTTGATTTTTCAAAATCAAAAAATTATAAGTCCCAAAATTTCAAGAGTGTTTTTGTTATATGCTATTTTTGAAATTCTTCAAAATTTTTAATTTTTTTATTTCTCCAAATTTCTAGTATTGAGATAATTAAACTCGATTAAAAATCAAAAATCCATCTCTGGAAATTTCAAAATATCTTCAGATATATCGAAGGTATAAGAAATAAAATTGATTGAATTTTGAAAAATCGAAAATTTTTAAAAAATTCGAAATTTAAATATTGTTTTCAAAATATGTATTTTTTTTTGCTTCTAAGCATCCCCTTTAAAAGTTCCACAGGTAAGTTTGTAAAAAGTTTATTCTTAATTTTTTTCAATTTTATTACAATGTTAAACCGACTGAAATGTTAGAAAAAAAAAATTAGAAAAATTAAAAAAAATCAATTTGTAAAAACAAAACATTTATGGAAAATTGAGAATATCTTAAGATATTTACAGGAAAAAAATAAAAATTTATTTAATATTAAAAAATCGAAAATTTCTATTTTTTTTTTACAAAATATTTTCTTATGCTTCAAATTAAATATTTCCTTTATGATGTTAATTTATTTAACTTCAGTATAAGTAGTTTCTGAAATATTGAAAAACTAAACTTCACAAAAGATAAAAAAAGTAAAATTTTGAAATTTTATTTCTTCAGCAAAACTTCGTTTTATGATAAAAGTAAACTCTCCAATTTACCAAGTACCTTGACAAAGTAGTTTGAAAGCTCTGCTTTAGAATCTGTTAATCTGTTGTGCCCACCACTGCAAATCTGTTGCGCATCAGCAACTTGCTTAGCCTTGCTAATTCTTCCCTTTAGAAATACATTTACATTGTCGTCAATTGTTTCCACTTCCCATGCTACTTAACGCCCTTTCATAGTGTCACCACATTAGGCGATGAGAACATGGGAAATTTTCTGCTTGAAAGCTTTAAAAGTTATTACTTTTTTTAGCGCTTTCTAAGCACATCGCTGAACAAACACACACACACATGGAGAGAGAGAGGCACAGCTCTTCACCGATTGCTCAAACACTTTGATGGCACCTTAGTGGAATTCCAATCGTACACTTCTTCCCATCACAAGACACTTGTCACCAGCCAAGTGTAAGCATTTTCATTAGCAAAATGCTACCCCGCCCACAGTCCCGCATCTGCAGAGGTCCATGAGACGAGTCACTTGTCTGTGGCATGCACTTGTCGCGCATTGCAATAACAAATCCATTTCATGGCAACTGACAACAATTGCACCAACTGGTCAACCAATCGCTAATTTTGTTGTTGTTTGCCGTTGTTGTTGTTGTATGGCCACCGCCAACAATATTCCATGCTACTAAAACCACATCAGCTCGCCTATGGCGAATGTATACTTGGCGGCGTAGTGCGGCTGCGACTGCGGCATTTGGCTATTCAGAGCCCTTGTGCACAGCTGACCTCTTTAGCCTTTTAAGAGCTCAACCCGTGAAATAAAATTATGTGATAACAGTCATCAATTCATGGTTTACACGTTCGAATGGGCATTAACGAAGCGACGATATGCGATGCGATGCTATGCGATACGACATACATAGCGATTGTTGAAATGTACCAAATGCTGGATGAGGAGTTGCACAGTAGGCTGTCTTCGTTCGTTCTTCTACGTTCTGATAACAGAAACTCAATCGAAGAGCTTTGGAAAAATAGAGGGCCTTGAAAGCTTCTCAGCAAAAATTCATCCGCCTTGCAAGGGAAGCGTGGCCTCAATCCACACGTAGATCGATCGCACCAACTTATTATCTTATCATCGAATCTTCTTCATCATCCCATTTGGGTTAGCGAGAGTATTCATAGAGGTGGAAGAAGCAGCCGGGACTTCAATAAGACGCCGACCAACAACCTACAAGAAGATTAACTTCGATTAACCTGGGGACAAATTAAAGCTCCACTTTTCAAAGTTTCGACCATCCTTTCGATTTTGAAAAATGAAACGTCTCGAAATGCGAAAACTTCCCTCAGCGGGACTTCTCCATTTATGGGATGGGTTTTTATACTCGGAGAAGGAAGCGTGATATATGTAGCTTTATCCTAAGTACCTTGGATTTAGGCTTTCATTTCGTAAGATGCACGAAGTTTCGACGGTATCGAAAAATCATTTCTCCGACAGTCGAGCGAGTACCAAACATTTCAAGTACCGAAGTGTATAGACACAACGGACTGTTCACATCGGTATTCCTTCCCAAAACCTTCGACGAGACTGAGCGAATTCATACAACCGTCTTAAATGCCAGCTGGACGATTATTTCCACCACAGGACGAAATAGGATGAGTAACATATTTCAAAACTTCCGACGCCTCGATATTTACCGAAGTTGGTGGGAAGTAACACTGCAGGAACTTTTTGGAGTAACTCCTGCGCCTTTGAGGGTTTGCTTATCCCCGCGGTAGGTAAGGCTGTCGTAGGAGGTGACCAAAAGCCACATTCACTTCGGTTCCGGGGCAAAAGAAAGTGTTCGTAAGGCAGCCGGGCTTATACCACGAGGTACTAGTACCAGACCGGACCCGACTACAGACGACGAAGGCTTAGCAAATATCAGTACAGCAAAGTTTGGTCCATCACATCCCATTACATGAATTAATGCGCCGACCAAGCGGGGCGAACTACTTCTACAACAACAACAATGCTAGAGGATAATTTTTATAACACCCCAAACCACGGAGCTTTGGACATTTTCATGGGAGTCAACTTTTAAAAAGTTGTTCACACCAAAATTATTTTCCTCTTCGCCCCACTGTGCGCTGCTCCACATAACCACGATCGTACAGCTTGCGATGGTACGAAACGCCACACCATGTAGATTGTCACAACTTCCCCCAGAAACACAAACAAAATGCAATGACTGAGTAACAGTGAAGACAAGTGAGACAAGTGGCGGCTACTGATGGGCAGCACAACAGCTGCTGTCTTGTATGTAAATGCCCCGGCAATGCGGCGACCGCCATGGACAAGTACGAGCACCCGCGTTACAATGAGCATTCAACCAAACGCGAGTAACACCAACCGACTCCACTGACGACTGGTCGAGGAGGGAATGCCCCCGCTCGTTTGTCGCACCAACAGCTTGTGAGCGCTGTGAAGTAATTTAGTGTGGCTGCTGTAAAAGTGTTAAGCGTTTTGTGTCACAAAGTTCATGCCGAGCGCAAGGTACAAACTGCGACAAAATGCGGCGCGCAAAACAACAACACCAACCAACCATATTACAACAGCAACAATTACAAGCTATATTAAGTTGAGCTGTAACTACTTTTGTTACTTTTTTGTTGTACTTTAACTTTGATTCCATTTTGTTGTTGTTGTTGTTGTTGTTATTTTATTGCTCAAGTTTTTTGGTGTAAATTTTTTTGTTGTTTTAGCAGCAGCTTTTATTGTCCCATCTAATTGCTGTCAACTTTTAAGCTTAAATGTTTGTCAAGCTAAAGAAGACGACGTGTCACAAGTTAGCCAAACCCAACAACAACAAAAAAAGTACACGTTCCTTGCTCAACTCGTAGGTAACAGCAAGCTTAGCTCTACCTCATCCTCCTCTTCCTTCTCCTTGCAGCCAACTCACATATGTGCTCCATCAAGTGCTAATATTGCAGTCTAGCGCATGTTGACATTGTCTAATTTTGTTTCGCGCGCGCCTCATGTACCGGTCAGTGGGGTCTCGGCGCGCGTACATTGTCCATGTTCTTCTCTATTTTTCTTGTTACAAAATTCCTAATTTCAGTCGGGCTATCGCCCTTTTGTTCTTTCACCAAATTAGAAAAGTTCAAACAAGTGAAGGTGTGAAGAAGAAAGAAAAAAAAAAAGAAACACACAAACTTAAGACTGGTAAGAGCGGGGGTGAAAAGGCTCACATGCTCAGCCCATCCTTAGACATGCATGTTGATGAGACGGGATGTGTACTCAGCCGAGTGACAGCGTACAATGCTGCCCGCCTTCGTCTTTTCACTTGGGGAAGCTGAAAAACTGATTGTTTGCATTGTTCCACGCCTTCCAAAATTTGTTGAAAAAAATTTGAGAGTTAAAGTTTTCTCAAGCGTAAGTTTTTCTTTGATGAGCTGCTCCCACGCTCTTAATTTATATAGTTTTCTCCCTTCGTTTTGAAGTTTGTCCACTTTAATATTTTGAAAGCTTTTTTGAAGTGCTTTGGCAACAATGGAAGTGTCAGCTGATCAACTGGAAAAGAAATTTGTTTCATTCGTTGATTGATATAAACAAAGTGGAACGAAATGGTAATGAAACATTTGTAATAAGCAAGGTTCCTCATTCTTTAGGACTTCTCCCAAATGTCAATTGATTGATGAACTTTTGTGATAGAGGGAGGACTGCAGAGAGTAAGAGGCTTAGAATATAGCCACGATGGGAATTCCTTCCGTAAAAGGTGACTAAGCTTCGTGGGGGTAAAAAAATCGCTGTCACGACACGTTTGCTAGGAACTGGGACTTCTAGTACCGGAGCGCACCAGCGCCATAACTAGCGAATGACTTACCGCACCTGCAGCCATCACCTTAATCTTCTGGTGCATTTCTGAGCCAACATAAAAACTGTGGGGTCCACCGAAATGGCTATCTAAGCAATTGGGATGGTCTTGCCCAGTGTTGGGCTAATCAACTAATATATTCAATCAATTGATCAATCATGATTGATCTAATCATGACTAATTTAGTCATGACTAATTTAATCATAACTAACGAGATCAATCATTAGTCATGACTAAATTCGTTAATCGCAAATCATCAATCATTAGTTTTAATCATGAATGTATGACTAAGCTCGGTGCACAGGTGTTGGTACACTACACATACAGGGTGTAAGGATCAGCTGATCGAAGTCTCAGACCATCATCTCGAGTAAAGTACTGAAATAATTAGGTTCGGAAATGAAAAAATTTTTCCCGAAAATGAAAAGAATTTTCTACTCTCTCCCCATACAAAATATGCGACTCGGCAGCCAATTTTGTATGGAGATGTCAAAAATTCTTTGAGTTTCCGAGAAAAATTTCCTTGTGGACTTTGCTCAGGAGGATTGTCTGTGTTTTCAGCTTTCAGGGGCTGTACCTTACACCCTGTATAAAACGATTGATTTTCTCTTAGTATCAGGGTTGGGCCACTTTGAATAAAAAATTATTCAAATACAAAAAAAAAAATAATTGATCATTTTTTAAATTTTGAGTGATGAGTGACTGGTTATTTCTTATTCAAAAAAATCTAAATTCCTGAGATCCCGGAAAATTATACCCATATGCGCATTATAGTATTTGTCGTCATTTTCGGTATAATTTCGGAACTGTTTCGGGATAATTTCGGGACTATTTCGGGACTGTTTCCTGATTATTTTCGGGATTGTTTCGGGACTTTTTCGCGATTGTTTCCGGACTTTTTCGGGACCATTTTCGGGACTTTTTCGGGATCATTTCGGGACTATTTCGGGACCATTTCGGGACTGTTTCCTGACTAGTTGCGGGATTGTTTCGGCACTTTTTCGCGATTGTTTACGGACTTTTTCGGGATAATCCCGAAATAATCCCCAAATGATCCCGAAAAAGACCCGAAACAATCCCGAAAAAGTCCCGAAACAATCCCGAAAATAGTCCCGAAATAATCCCGAAACTGGTCCCGAAATAATCCCGAAACAGTTCCGAAATGATACCGAAAATGACGACAAATATAATGCGCATATGGGTATAATTTTCCGGGATCTCAGGGTACTTATTTTTTATTTTTAAATAACTGAATAAAAATGAAGTTTTATCGTTATTCAAGAATTCCAAAAATAAAAATAACATGTTATTCATCACTCAGGATTTCTTGAAGGACGAATAACATATTATTTTTCTTCAAGCACTTCTTGAATAAAAATAATATGTTATTTATCACTTTGATTTTTTTGAATAAGAAATAACCAGTCACTCATCACTCAAATTTTTTTGAATAATGAATAAAAATTTATTTTTAATTTTTTCGTCACTCGTCACTCAAATTTTCTAATATTGCCCATCCCTGACGAGTATTTTACCGGGGCATGTATTTATCTGACCACCAAAAAATACTGAATTTTACACTAAAACATAAAAGTCTAACCTAACCTACATTAACGTTTTGTGTGCAATTCAGTATTTTTTTCAGATGCAAAAAAATATTTTACTTTTCCTGGTATTAAAAAATATCAATCATAAAAAAATAATCATGATTATTTGATTATGATTAAAACTAATCAATCGTTAGTCATCACCTCGTGATTGAACTAAGTAATCATTAGTCATCAATCATGACTAACACATTCAATCATTAGTCATCAATCATTAGTTAACTAAATTTTGCCCGACACTGGTCTCGCCAGTGTCGTCTTTCCACCCACTGTCATGGTTACTTTAAGTGTAAGGTCACGGTTCAAGTCACTATCACTGCCAAGGCGATAATCACTGTCATGGTCACGGTGCCAGTCACTCTCATGACTACGGTAGCGGTTTCAGCCAGTGTCGCATTTCCAGTCACTGTCACGAAGCAGTCACTGTGCTCCCTCATACTGCGTACACATATCTTTACACATCAAAAAAAGAAGAAGATTTCTGGTGCCTTCAACATATCCCATTTCTCATGTACGTAAAGTAATTTCACACGCTATGTTACGTAACCAAGATTAGTTTGAACGTAGTCCGCTTAACTTCAATTAGCCACAATTATTGTAATTGTAAAAACCACTTTTCTCATTCTTAAGACTGCCATCGCGCTTCCTTTATGATTGCACAACCGCTGCGGCTGAGCTAAAACGCGAATATGCCTGGCAGTCTTCAATGCGTTGATAATTCCAAGTTAGCAACAGCCCATGTGAAAACTCGCGGTCGCATTAGGCTGATATGTCGCGCTCACACACAAATCACAATTTTGCTTATTACGTCAGACTTTGATGTGATTATAAAGGTGAAGTAGGTGATGAATGCAGTGGGGTGTAAAGCGTGTGGCATTGTACAGCCTACAAGTCAACTTGGGAAAATTGAAAGTCAAGCAAATAAATCTGTTGTGGCAAGTTTGTAGGCATCAGCGCTTGCAGCTTCTAATTAATGTTGACACTTGCAGGCGCATTAGACTGTGGCGCCTGAATTTACACGCATTGGAGCTGATAAGATGCTATTAGATGAGGGATATTACATTAGGGTAGGTTGAAGTAAAATTTGTTACTAAATTTATATTAAATGTACTTTTTGAGTGTCTTCCCAGCAGGCTAAAGGATCGAGATCCGAGACAATGCAATATTTACTTAAAAAAAAGCGAATGAAGAATCACTTTGGAATTGTTTTCAAACATTTTTCGGTATTCTTTCTGAATCTTCGAATAATAATTTCGGGGATTTTCTTCAGAACTCTTTCGAAAACCTTTTGTGGGCTCTTTCAGCATAATTTGGCTACCATTTCATTGATTTTCAAGATTGCCTCGGTAAAAATTTGAAAATTATTTTAGGCCTTTTTTTACCATTTCAAGATCATTTCGGGATTCTTTTCGATTCTGTTTAGGGGATCATTGCAGGAATTTTTCGGTATTATTTCGGAATCTTCATAGAATCGTTTGAGAACTTTCCTTTGGGATTTTTCTAAACCATTTAATGGAATTCTTCAGCATTAATTCGAGATAGCTTTAGGACTATTTTCGGACTGTTTTCCATCACTTTAAGACAATTTCGGGATTGATTTCGAGAATTGTTAAGGATTATTTTAGAGCTTCTTAGGTATCATTTAAAGAACTTTTCAATGATCATTTTATGATTTTTTTTTCAGAATCATTTGAGGATAGTTCTAGACACTTTCTGGGGATAACTTAGTTACTTTTTTCTTGTACCATTTTGGAAATATATGAACACTTTTCAAGAGCGTTTTGCCACTTTAGTGGGGATCATTTCAGATTTGTTTTCGAGATTCTAATGCCATTATTTTGAGAGTTATTTCGGGATATTTTGCGGAGACTTTCGGTATAATTTTCGGGACTTTTACCGTACCACTTTTTTGGACATTTTCGTTTTTTGGCATTTGTTTTGCGCCACTTCAGGGGTTCTTGGAATCACTGCACAATATTTTCTTGGTTGTTTGAGGGTTCTTTTAGGAATTATTTTGGAACTATTCCGAAAATTTTTGTAGAATTCTCAGCTGTTAAGACCTCTAACCTCTTCCAGAAACTATTCGTTTCGCAATTATATAGACTCATTTTCATTCCTGGTGACCATATTTGGTGTACGTAGCTGGCTCTCTGATGCTGGCAGTGACTCTTTCAAGAATACTTCAGAAGGAATTTGGATTTTTTTTAAAACGAGGGTTCCCCCGTAGGTAGTGGTGCGCAACCCTCGGAGTGTAATTCTGCAAGAGGAGTTCCACCTACATCTACTCGGGGTTATAAAGCATCAAACTATTATTATTATGACTAAGGCTGTAGTTATGGCATTGGAGCAGGAGCGAATGTTGCGTTCTCCAGATACTTCACATATGTATAAGGGCATGGAAGACTCTCAAAAAAAGGATCAAATTAACATTCTTACAATTCTCAAACATAGGTTCGTTGATCTGTGGTAAAACTGTCCGATGCGCTTACTTGTTGACCGTCACTTTTGATGTCTCGCACAAACTTGGATGGTTAATTTGCGACATGACAAATTGGCTGTCAGCCGTCATTGTCTTCCCACACGCACACATGCAACAAAAGCAAGAATACAAACCTGACCATTGCTGCAACGCACCTTCCCTTGCAATACATCGCAAAATGACCATGACGCGCTTAATTGAGGCATTAAATGCGAGCGCAGACGAGCTTGTTCACCAGCGTGTTGACTTAAACGTTTTATGGAGTCCGAATCAATTTGCGTGAAAATGCGAAAGGCAAAGTAAATGAGAATATATAAAATATAGTTGCATTTATAAATAAATTGAAAATATGTAAGCGATTAACTGTAAAATTATGGTGCAGAGCGAAGCGGCGCTTTGTTTTTATGTAGAGCGCTCATGCTAGGTAGTTGGTTTGGAAAAAAGCTAGCGCCGCGCGCTGTGCTCCTACAGCACTTGTAGACATGTCTGCAAGTACGCATGTAGTTCCCTTAACCAAATTAATTGTCTTTATTGCAGCTAATAATCTGGCAGATGTAATACATCATTCGCTTGTATGCGAGCGCGCTACGGAAATGATTAAGCGCATGCGCTTCACTTACAATAACTGCCACTTGCAAGCGCGTATACAAGTTTGTGTGTATTTAGATCGTAAACTACTCAGCGCATATTTTTCGCATTGTGCGTGCGTTCACTCAATCATAATAAATTGCAACAGCGAGCGCTAATTAAATAAAATTAAATATGTTAATAAAGGCGTTACACCTAGGTGCGCGCTTCGTATACACTTCGCGTTGCTATGATGGATAAAGTGAGCGCAGTAATGCGTTAAGTATGTGTGCGTGAGTTAGTGAAGTTGGCGCGTTGGCAGCGTGAGTTGCGCTTGTAATATAGGCAAAATTGTAAGCTTGGCGTTGGTTGAATGGCGTAGCGCGTCTCATTTGCGCTGACCTATTACGAGTAGTGCAGCCGCTCATAATTTCTTCCCCCATAAAATTAATTCTACAACTGGCATATCTAGTGGCTAGACTCTAGTCGGCTGTATAGGCCTAAATAATTTTGTTACGCAACAACATACAAAACTAAAGCGCGCATCAAACTGACGTTATCGTATGTGCTACTGCTCGCGCGCCGCTTAACTTTTCTTTCTTCTGTAATTAATTGAATTAATCGCGATTGGGTACAATGCTGCTTACATTATTTTTTAAACGTTTTACTTAGTTACATATGTACACATATGAAGTTAATGCAGGGTGTTTCATCGCTATGCACGCGTGTGAGAGCTTTTTAAGTTCACTCACACCCACAAAAGCTCTTCTTGCACGGCAAAGTTTTTGAAGTGAACTTCTAAGGTAGCGATTGAAAGTTTCGATTGAGAGAGGAATTTTAAGTTTTTTTTTCAAAATAGCTCGACATTTTTCAATAATATAGTATTGTAGTAGAATATTGGTAAAATTGAATTTAGGAAGGCGCTAATACTGAAGTAGCAAAGTTAGGCTGGGTTCGGATCATTTCGGGGTTGTTTGTTGGAGATCAACTCGAGACTTTTGTGCGCTCATTTCGTAATTATTTTTGGAACCGCTTCCAGAATGTTTTGACGCACTTTCGGGATTATGTTGGGACTTTCCGGGATCATTGCCGAAATTTTTGTGGACATTTTTAGTAAATTTTTGTATTGTTTTTCTGATTATTTTGGGTAGTTTTCGGGATTATTTTCGGATCTCGGGATCATTTCCCGATTTTTTATGGACCATTTCGGGACTCTTTCGGAACGTTTTGGGATGTATTTTCGCATATTTTTGGTAAATTTTTATATGGGTTTCTGGACCATTTTGGGTAGTTTTCTGGACTTTTCGGGATCATTGCCGAAATTTTTGTGGACCATTTCGGTATTATTTCGGAACGTTTTGGGAATGATTTTAGGACATTTTTGATAAATTTTTGTATTGTTTTCTGGACCATTTTGGGTAGCTTTGGGGATTGTTTCTGGAACTTTTCGGGATCATTGCCAGATTTTTTAGGGACCATTTCGGGATTGTTTTCGGAATGTTTTGGGATCATTGCGAATTATTTGGGAATGATTTTAGGACATTTTTGGTAAATTTTTCTATTGTTTTCTGGACCATTTTGGGTAGCTTTGGGGATTGTTTCTGGAACTTTTCGGGATCATTGCCAGATTTTTAAGGGGCAGTTTCGGGTTTATTTCGGAACGTTTTGGGAATGATTTTCGAAAATAAATTTTTGTATTGTTTTCTGGACCATTTCGGGTATCATTCGGAATTGTTTTCGGAACTTTTCGGGATCATTGCCAGTTTTTTTAGGGACCATTTCGGGATTATTTCGGAGCTTTTTGAGAATGATTTTAAAATATTTTTGGTATAACTTCGGTATTATTTACGGGATGATTTTAGCTACATTTCGGGATAATTTTCGGGACTGCTTCGGAATCGATTTGGAATTAGTTTTTGACTTTTTCAAGATTATTTTTGGACTTTTTATAATTATAGGAATAACATTTTTTCGGTATTGCTTTTACCATCTTCACACCACCCATATGTGCATGTGTGTGGCTATCACTGGTTTGCGGGTTATTGAGTGTTCGTTGGCTGCAGTTATTTTATGGGAAATAATTATAATTACGACACCGTCATAGCTAAGAAATATGTTAATAAATTGAAATTCGTTATTACCCTATTGAGACTCAATTGCATCGCAATATAAATGGTTATGTGTCTGGTAGCAACTTAAGCCGCGTAATTACGCACTAAATGAGTTGTATTATGAGTTAGGGGTGATAAGAAGTCTTATGAGGAGTTATATACAACCTATAGTTTTAAAAATATGTAAATCCGCTGAATTACTAGACGACTTATTACTTATACCAACACGAGCAGAGTAAGGGGGAAGAAAAAAACAGGTGTAGGATGGGTTAAGCGCTCTCAGTTCAAACGGAATGCTGGGAATATCAGAAGAGGAAGCCGCATTCATTGACCTATAAAGCTGTCAGGTGACTATCAAAACAAACTAGTCATCTCTCTTAAATTAGGATTTCTAGTGGCACATCCGGACAGACATATTGAGAAAATTCAAGAGCTTAATATTATTTTTGGACAGCGCGGGTTTTACTTTTACTCTGTGTAAATTTTTTTTTAATTTGTTTTTTTTTTTTTTTTTGTATCCGTTGAGTGAAACAATTTCTGCATGCAGAATGCTTTGTATTATTGTAGAAATGATTGCTTTGCTATACAATAATTAACCAAGAAACACTTCAAGAGGTTGCACCTTCCTACCCTCCTGCACCTACCTACAATCTAATCAATGTATCACAAACATTTTCCTTAAGAAACTTGCATTCGTAAGCAAACTCGTAAATTTTGAATGTTCAAACCTCAATTCAGACATCAACCAAGATTTGCATTGTATACAAAAGCTTTTTGTAAGAAAATTGAACAGATGAATGCATCACTTAGGCGTACTTACATACACATACTAGGATACACACACATACATATATACATGGATAGGCGGTTAGTAGTGGAATTTGCATGCATACATACACATAGTACCTACATCCTTATGCAACTTTCCTTTGAATAATTTAGATGGACGCTTGATGAATAACCAAGGGCATTGATAAATTCATAGTTGACTGACAGACAAGCCGAGAGACAAGCGGCTTGAATAAATCTAAGAAATTGATGGTAAAAATATTACTACATACGTACAATGATTTTGCATGTGTGATGTGTTTTTTTTATTGTTGTTTATTTTAAGAAGCTTACATAAGCCTAATATAATCAAGAAAATAAAACAAAGTTTTGAAAAGTCCTTGCAAAAGCTCCACTTTTTTTTTGATATGAAGAAATCTGTATTACCTGCAAGTGAATGTGAAAACAATTTGCTGGGTGGTGTATTTATTCAGCAAGAATTATCAGAGAAGACGCTCCCACATTTGTAAAACACACGTTGCACCTACATTGCTATTAAAACTGTTAATTCATCAAGTGGTATACAAACTATAGTTGCTTCGTATTGGACAAGTTGTACACTTCAACTGAAACTAAGCTAACCAACAAAATTGAAATGTCATTTTAATGTCATTCTTCCATAGGCAATTTTTTTTACTTTCTCATCTGTTCCCGAGTTGCTTACGGTGGCTAAAGTTTGGGCTCTACATTGCCTAGTCAAAATGCAACTGAATTTATTTTATTCATACTTCTTAAGCTTGCACGCATAATATTAACATTTCTTGCATAAAAATGCGCTTCTTTTGAATGCAGATTTTGCATATGACCTCAATGTGTACAAACATATATAGTCAAGAGGTATTTCTTATTCCACAAATGCAAGCACCTTTAAGTTGGTGCTGCTAAGCAAACTATGGAGGCAGGCGCTTTTGGCTTGAAAACACGAATAAAAGGCAACTCACGCATAAATTTAGCATAATTTACGCATTTTGTG
>OX608081.1:27708212-27755712 GCA_951509765.1 Sphenella marginata | reverse complement strand
GTGGTCCAGGAATTGCTAACTTCAGATTTTTGTTTTTAGTTTTCTAAAATTTTACATAAAAAAAATTTTTTATTTAATTTTTTTTTAATTTTAAAAATCTAGATTTTAATTTTTTTAAATTTTGAGTAAAACGATTTTTTTGTTTGTAATTTTTTTTACTTAAATTTTTTTTAATAATTTTTTTTTAATTTCTAAAGTTTTGATTTTAATTTTGAGTAAAAAATTTTTTTTTGTTAGTAACTTTTTTTTTAATTACATATATTTTTTTTTGTGTTTTTTTTTTATTTGCTTTGCTTTGTTTTTTTAAACTGTGAGTCAAAAAATTTTGTTGTATTCTTTTTATTTATTTTATTTGTAAAATTTGCAAGCTCGAGACCAGTGAACAATAATAATTGGTTTTAATTATTATATCCGATTTTTGTGAAAAATTGATATTTTGGAGAAAAATTACAAAGCTAATCACAGCGATGGATAGGATTACATGTTTCAAAGTGTCCCCACTTATCATCAGATCCCTTTTATTTATTTTATTTTATTTCTTTTTTGTTTTTTGCTAACTTAGATTTTTAATTTTTTGGTTTTGTTTTATTTTTAATTTTTTTTGTGTTCTTTTCATTTATTTATTTATTTTTTTTTTTTTTGTTTTTTGCTTTTTTCATTTTTAAGTTTTTTTTTTTTAAATTTTGAGTAAAAATTTTTTTTTAATTATAATTTTTTTTTATTTTTGCTAACTTCAATTTTTATTTTTTTTTTAAATTTATTGAGTAAAAAAATTTATTTTGTGTTCTTTTCATTTATTTATTTTTTTTCTGGGTTTTTTTGCTTTTTTCATTTTTTCGCTTGTTTTTTGTTTTAAATTTTGAGTAAAAATTTTTTTTTTAAATATTTTTTAATTACAATTTTTTTTTTTGTTTATGCTAACTTCAAATTTTTATTTTTTGAAATTTTGAGTATAAAAACTTTTTTTGTAACTTTTTTTAAATTAGCTATTTTTTTTTGTTTTTTAAACTTATAATTTTTAATTTTAAGTGAATTTTCTTTTAATTTTGAGTTTCATTGAAATTTTTTAAGGCTGCGGTTGCAATATCTAGAGTTGCAATATCGATGTAGTGTTGAAAGCTCCTCTTGTGACTAACTTTACAACTAGCTAGCTTGACTGCTGGGTCAATGTGCTAATACCAGTATTTCTGCACCTTTACAACTCACTCTACTTATTAACTTTTCCTCATATGCACATATTATCCTTCCTCTCTCACTATTTAATGAGTTGTTGGTGGTTGCAAGTGGTGCGTAATCTATTGTTAGATGCGCTTGCTTGCTTCATTACGCAGATAAATTGCTGCATAATTTGTGAATTAAATTGAATTGCTTTATCCATTTTAGCTTGTTTTATTATTCTACTTGATAATTCACTAACGAAGCAAAATCGTGTTATTATAAATTTTGCTTGTGGCCAAAATTTGTACAAGGAGGAATATGTATACGTTCCTGGAAGCTGATTATAAATGCGTCTTAGCGCATATAATTTTTTTTCTTGATTTATAAATAATTAATATATATTTATAAATTTACTAGTTGATCCGCAAACTTCGCTCTACCCAAAAATATATTTTTTTTTGTAGTTCATTTGAAAAATTATCGATTACACCCCTATTTTTTATAATAGAAAAATAGCGAGTGCTCACAATTTCAAGAGTATAAAGATTAAAGCTCTGAAAAGTAAAGTTTGAATGGGAGGCGCCACGTCCCTTTTTCCATAACTCCAGTGTGTTTTCTCATTAGTATAGTATCGATATCGAATATCTCCATCTCAAATTTTAAGGTCCATACCATGAACCTTTTTGGAGATATTACGCCTATTCATGGGGAGTCCCACTCCCCCTTTTTAGTCTTTTTATGTGCTTGAAAAAATAATTTTAACAAAGTCCATGTGAAAATATGTATGAAGTTCTAATACAAAAACAAAAAAACTGGTTTTGAAAAATGTGCCCAAAATTCCAAGAAATTTTATCAAATTTTTTAATTTTATTACAATTTTTTTTTAATTCTTTAGAGTGTGCACTTTTATAGCCTCCAAAAAAATTTGGGAAATTCAAAGTATTTTTATCAAATTTTTTTATTATATTCACAAAATTTTTATAATTTTTTAGGCACTTTTATAGCCTAGAAAAAAAAATATATTATCAAAATTTTTGATTTTTTTCGCAAAAAAATTCAGAACTTTTTTTACAAAATTTTTCCAACTTTTTTGGGCATGTGCGCTTTTGTAGCCGACAAAAAATTTCGGGAAATTCAAAGAAACTTTATTTGAATTTTAATTTTTTTTCAGAGAATTTTAAGAATTTTTCTGAATAGATATGCAGTTTTGTAGCCCATTAATTTTTATTGTAATACGATGTTAACCTCAAGTTCCTGACAAGCTTACAGTTTTTGGCATTTTTTTTTTTTTTTGGGTAGGTATTTCTGTACTTTCCCCATACAAGTTTATGAACGGAATTTTTTTTTTTAATACGAAAGAGAGACTAACATTTCATTATAATTATAAGTTATAGTTTAATTATACTAAAATTCAATGGGCTACAAAACTGCATAGTCCGAAAATTTGTTTTTTTAAATTTAAGGTTTCATCGAATTTCCCGAAATTTTTTGTGGGCTACGAAAGTGCAAAGTAAAAAAATTCTTAGATTCACAATTTTTATAAAATTTCTTCGAATTTTCCTGAATTTAAGGCACGTTTTTATATACTTATTATAATTTATAGTTTTTTTATAAGAACTTGGCACACATTTTTATATAGACTTTGTTAAAATAATTTTTTTAATGCAAAAATTTCTAAAAATCTCAGAAAACGGCCGTACAATTATGTACGCCCCTGTAAAGGCAGCACAAAGAAAAACTAGTAAGGAAGTCTAAGTTCGGGTGCAACCGAACATTAAATACCTAGTAGTGATCTGTTTTGGTATCCCAATTTACTCAGGTCTATTTTAATAACGGAAAAGTTGTTATAAAGACAACTGATTGTTTTCGATTAAAAACACTTCTTTTGTGAGTGGTAAATTCAATTATCACTAAATAACAAAATATAAATAGCTTTCCTCATGTTCATGAAAGGTATGAAAATAAAAAAAATTAATTTAAAAAAAGGCAGTAGGGTGTTAACTACTTGCCCGTAAATCTTGCTTGTTTGTTACTCGATTTGCGTAATTTTTGGCAGGAGTATACTACATACTATTGGGAAGCATCTCACAAAATTTCATTAAAATACATTCTTGAAATTCCAAGCAATCGCTTTTGAAAATAGCAGAGCTTTTATGCTAAAAAGTGGGAGGCGCCACGCCTACTTCACCAAAATCCACAAAATTTTTTTACAGTTTAGTTTTGTTTAAAAAGGCTAATATGTGTGTAAAATCTTATTTATATAACTTATACAATTATGGAAATATCGCGATTTTAATTTTACGAAGAAGTATTTTAGAACTATGTTCAAAAAGTGGGCGTGTCCGTTCACCGATTTTGTTTATTTTTTCAGCAAAGAGTAAGCTTTATATGCTGAACACTTTCTCTAAATATCGTTTCAATAAGTCAATTTTTACCGGAGTTATGGCATGGAAAGTTTTGTGGAATAATCCCCCATAAAGGGGCGGGGCCACGCCCATTTTCCAAAAATTTTGTGCTTTCGACTTTCTTTGCCCACGAACACTTTAGAGGTGAAATAGAAATGATATACAGCCAGTTTAAGCAAAGTTATAGCATATTCAATATATCCATGATCCTTTTCAAAATCTTTCGTATAAAATAGGGCGTGGACCTAATCCGATTTCGCTAATTTTTTTTCGAAATATTTCCTGTATTAATATAAATATGTGTGCTGAATTTTATTTTGCTATCTTGAGCGGTTTTTGATTTATGATTAATAATATTTCCAAATTTGACTTAATCAAAAGTGGGCGGTGCCACGCCCTTTTTTAAAAATTTCTTCACAAATTAATTTTTTGCCTTAACGGTAAGGTACACACCAAATTTTATCCTTATAGGTGTATTATGTACTGAATAATCACTCTTTTTGTATTTTCGAAAATATTATATATATAGAAAGTGGGCGTGGCTTTTAACCGATTTTGCCTATTTTCAATACCGTTCAGAGATATGTAAAAAGGAACCTGCATAACAAGTTTCATTGAGATATCTCAAGATTTACTCAAGTTATCGTGTTCACAGACGGACGGACGGACGGACGGACGGACATGGCTCAATCAATTTCTCTTCTCCTCCTGAACATTTTGATATATATAAGTCAATATCTATCTCGATTCGTTTATGCCGTTACATACTACCGTTAGGCCAATGAAGTTAATATACCTTGTGTGCGAAGCACTACTAGGTATAATAAGGTAATAGATTGCTCAAGTAATGTCCAGGTTTAGCGATGTTTTTGTAATTCCTTTGACAATTTTTTTTATTGCTTAGAGGCCTGTTTTAACTACATATACGAGTACGTTTTAAGAATTCCACGAATCACAACGACAAATGTGGCAATTATCGTTGACGCTGCGTGAATGTGCAGCATGTGACAAATATGTACGTCGTATCGTTAGCTCACCAAAGACTTAAATAAATTAAAACTTACACTCTAAAATCGAAAACATTTGTCACAAACTGCTTTTTTGTTGTTGTTGTTACTGTGTCCACAAACAAAGCCTTCATGCAACATGTGCAGCCAAACAACAAGTGCCGCAAGTGCATGCATGCCACAAACTGAGGCATAGGATTAATGTTGCATTTTTGATTAAGTTTAAGCCAATTTTCTCAGAGTTTAACTTAATTAGTTAGCGTGTGGCTGGGCTCAAAACTTGGTACTGCCACAAATTAAAGTTGTGGCAACATGCAAAAAACAGGTGCGTGCAGTCAAATTTGCACCACAAAAGTGCATGGATGGGTATGTTGTAGTTGTGGGATTGTCGGCTGTGTTAAAGTGCAACAAAGTTGGTTAACATGAATTTGTTTGTTGTTGTAGTTGTTGTTGTTGTTGTCGTGAACACTGTTATTTGCGCTCCCTTTTTTTTTGTTACTTTTTTCCCCCACTCTTTCGCATTATCATTATTTATTATTAGCAACGTTCATCCATCCGGTTTTTTTGCTGTCCTCCACCCCACACAGCTTGCCGCACCGCATTTATGTTGCATGTTAGTTGCATGCGTATGCACCACAACGGCAACATGGAGCCCATGCCATATATTGAGATTGAGATTGAGTTATATGTATGTATATATAAAATGCGCGTTGCCCAGTAGCTGTTTGCAAACAATTTGTTTTTGACAGGTTTTGCTATTGACAGCGCCTTAATGGATTAACATTTGTAAATGTCGTGTTGTTGCGTACACTCAGAATGTCTTAATATTTGCTGCTGCCAATGGCATCTAACTCGTTTGCTATACAAACATATGTATGCTTTCTAAATTTGGTTGCATGCCACATATACGCGTACATGTATGTGTGTGTGTGTGTGTTATATTGCAAATTGCCACTTGCCACTGGCGCGCTGCTATTGTCCATTTGTGTGCCGTTGAGTTTTTATCTTTCGCTGCTCTCTAAAGCGATAAATTATGAAAATCACAAATACAAAACAAAGTGGCCAGCAGCAATCACACCAAAGGAAAATAGTGTAACAATAAATATTTTTGTTTGAATTTTTTTTTATAAATTTGTATACCCAGTTGTTATGTTAGGGGAGTCCTCAGAAAACTAAAATTCGTGAGCAATAACATACGGAAACCCCTCCCCTGAGGGACAACACGATTTGATGCAAAATTTTATCAAACAAAAAATTTCCTTCCTTTGGCGGCCCAATAGCGAAGATTTCTCAAAATACTTTTGAAAACACCCACTTCTTAATTTTTTTCAAAAACGCCTTTTTTCAGTTTAGGATATATTAAAATTTGAAAGAAAATTTGAAGACTTTGGAATAGGGCGTTATTAAAAAATATCTTAGGTAGAGCGTGCTTTGGAAAAATTTTGAGACAGGAGGTTTTTAAAAAAAATGTATTTAAATAGTGAGATCTGTCACTCGATATATAAAAAAGGTCGATCACCCTGTTTCAAAATATTTTTCAAAAATGCCCTATCTAAGAATTTGCTTAAAGAACGCCCTATTTCAGATTTTTTTAAAAGAAAAAGAACGCCATATCTCCATCTGAACGAAAACTTTATACATTTTCAGCTGAGACAGGGCGTTTTTTAATCGAATTTTTGAAAGAGGGCGTTATTGAAAAAAGTTCTGAGATAGGATAGTGGGCTTCCAATCAACAGTCCATTTCTAAACCTCAAATTGCATCCTGAATGGATTGACTAATCATAGCCACAAAGGGTCGTTTGGTCAAGAGCTCGGTCCAAGCATAAAATATAGGTAGCTGATATTAGGGACGCGGTGATGGATTCACAAAAAGATTTGCAAATTGTCCTCCATTTGATATTAACTCAGATGGCCTGGCAAGAGATAAAGTGCTGAACTCAGCCATATTTAGGTTAAGGGTTATTAGGGATTGCCTGAATTAATACAAGCTTGCATCGAACCAAATCATGATGAAAATCATGTGGGTGCTAAGGTCATCTGTGACAACTGTACTCCTAGCGCGAAAACTTCGCAGATCTGATTAAGGCTTGTAGTATGCTTCTAGACTATTTTCAGTCAAAGTAGCTAAGCAAGGATTGAGAATCGAATGGAAAGTTCATGTTCACTGACGTATTGTACAAGGCTTACCCTCAAATACAAGACTTTTTGAGACCACTTAAAATGTTTAATTTAGTGCTAAAATATATGATATTTAGAGAGCTCTGAAGATAAATCAAGTAGATCTCATACGGAGGACGAGTGGCAGTTGAGAAATGTGTTTCTTCGAAAAATTGTTAAGAGTCCACAATAAGCAGGAGGGAGCATTAGGCGCCTGTCTGCTTAAGCCAAATCCAATCCACAGCTGGGTATGTGATGTTCGACTCCACCCGAACTGATTCCGTCATTCTTGTAATATGTATGTATATGACTCGGAATTGTTTTTCTTATAGATTTGTTGTTTTTGTTTCTTTGTGAATGCCATTTTTTTTTTTTAAGTTTCAATTGTGTTGGTTGATTTTATCTGATTTATTTTGAAAAACTTTTTCAATAAACAAATAAGTTGCTAATGGAAATAAGGATAACTCGAAGAACACTGTCAATAGTTAGAGTTATGTATGTACTTTGATATAAATTACAAAAATGCTAAACATCCACTTAACCGCTGTCATTTTGGGAATATGGAACAATATCGGAACACAGTTGGAGATTAGTTTTTTCCCCAACTTGTGTTTTAATAGATAACCTTTGGCTACAGCACCCTAAACTTTTAACTAGGAAAAGTATACTTCGATTTCCATAGCCAAGCTTAAACTTTTCCGATATTACTGAAGATAAAAGTCCAACATTACTACCCTACTAAAGGTTTTATAATACTGGCATCTTTATTCCAGATAATATATGTATACAACTCCTAAATGTACCGGACTGCAGCAAATATAAAAATATCATGGGAATCCAGAATCCCTAAGCAGATAACAGTCTATCAATTTACTTAGGTGTATTTGAAAAAATTTACTTTTATTTATAAAAATTTACTATAGGACATTGTCCTGACAAGAAATTAACCTGCAGAGATCTAAAAAACTGCATAAGTCTATTCTTACCCTTTTCCTGCCACATACATAACTCCTGCCCTACTTCTTCACATACAGCATCTCCTCACCATATAAAAAAAAGCTCGTAGAAATATTTGTGGCGCACTTTTAATTTATTGTATATCAAAAAGTGCCAGGACCACGGTTGCCACTTTGGTCCAATTGCACCAAAATTGGTCCATAAAAACGTATACATTTGGTCCATTGGTCCATTTTTTTTCAGATTTGGTCCATTTTTGGCAAGTGGTCCCGATTTTGGTACTTTTTCTTCTTCACTTGGCTAAAATTGCATAACAGTGCTCCCAAAATTTGGTCGGTAAGTGGAAAAATAATGTGCTAAAATTTTTACACAATGGAAACTTTTGAGGCTTCAGAATCTTAACCTTAGGTCAGATATGGATGTTTCCGCTTTTTGGGAGAAAGTTGGCTTCCATAGGAATGGTAAATATGTGTACAAGACTGAAAAATTCACCTACATACATATATGAGTGGCTCAGTGCCATCCTTGCCTGACCCTCGAAATTTCATATATGGACTTATTACTTCTTAAAAATACTCCAAACTATCCGTGCCAAAGTTGCACATCCCTAATTTTTGAACGAAATTATTAATTAAATTCATTAAATGTTTCAAACCTTCATAAAAAGGCTGTTTAATTTTTAATTACCTATTAACTTTGTCACTAATTATTAGGAAATGACTAAATTGAGGTTTAGGCAAGGATGGCACTGAGCCACTCATATGTATGTGATGAATTGTAAAGCACTTCTTTTTTGTTGTTGTTATATGTATTATTTTTTTAAAAATTAAATAGTGGGTGTAATAATAAGAAAAAATAAATTTGGTCCTTTTTTTTTTTGAAATTTGGTCCATTTTTGGTCCAAAAAAAAACATGCTGTGGCAACTGTGGCTAGGACTCTTCCTGCCTTAGCCACCTTTTTTGATGAGGTGGTAGAGATTAACTTCATATAACTCTGGCCGAAATTCCAACCTGCTATCATGAATACTTCTCGAGATAGCAATACGAAAGATGGGATATGCCGCGCCCTCTTCTCATTTACCCATATATCCGGTTACTCTTGGCGTCTTAAGACTGATTGCATTTTACTCTTTAACCAGATTACAATATTCTACCATCAATACTTCCTGACATATGCAGTATGGAAAATCTTATTTGTATGGGAAGTGCCACGCCCACATTATTTAAACTATTCTCGAGTTCACTTAAGGAAACACAAAAAATGTCATCAATATGGGTCCAAGCATTTAGAAAGAGCCCGTTGTCAGCTCAGAATACTTTTGATATATGAAGATTCCACGAAAGAAAAAGCTTCCCCAGTTGCAGGAATTAGAGCTCAAACTACGTTTATCGGTTGTATATGGGCTATGTCAAATCTTTTTCCAACAAAAAATTTAAATATATTACAAAATGGCGGCCACATGACAAATTTCCGCGAGATACCTATCTCTAAAAGTGACGTAGGGGCGGGCATGGCTAAATCGACCAAACTCATCGTGATGATCATTTCGATATACTTATTGGTGGGCCTATCTCTTCTTCTTCTCCTACTTATAAACATCGGTCCAAACATATAATTTTCGATAATAAATTACTACAAGTTTACTTCGATTTGCGGGATTGCGTCTACTGCGTAATAATCGATATTGAGAAATTTAATAAAGTTTGAAGGAATTTGCAAGGAAGCCACAATATTTCAAGTGAATGTTATCTACACAAACAAAATGTTTAGTAAGCTTTATCATGTATGGCACGAATAAGGTTATTGACATTAGAGAATAGCACGTTTATACTCAAAAAGAGATATATTGAAATACTTATATTTTGAGTTTTAAAAAAATTAAATTAAATTTTAAAAGAAAATATTTAGTCCTCTGCAGCATTGTATTTTACGCTTGTGCTAGTAAATTATTTTTTTCATTTTTTTTTTGAGTTAATGCTTTTTGTAACTCAGCAATATATGCTGCATAAATCGAGTATGTATACACAAGTGGCAAATCACCTGCCTACTGTCAATTTTCATAGTTAAAATAATTTGTTGACAAAAACCTCAATACGTACTAGCTCCTTGCACAATGATAAACATGGAAAGCCTTTTAAAAGCTCACAAACTCTCACAAATTCACAGCAAAAGTAGCAATCGATGCCTCGTAAATGCCGTCGGTAAAATTAATAAAAAAAAAACATGAAATTGGCAAAATTCAAGTGGCGCCGCAATGTTGCCGTCGCTACTTTCAATTGACAACCAACAAACGAATTTTATTTACTTTACTTTGAATGGTTGTACTACCGAGTGCGAGGCTGTCCTAACTCATTACCCGCACTTCGTGATCTTAGACAAACAAACTGTGTGTGTGTATGTGTGTGTGTGTGTGCGAGCAACACACATGTGTAGTTAGCACATGTGCTCATCCTCTGGCGTTTTGCGTTTTGTGAAGTGACACTTTGACTGGCATTTCAATAACGCGTTCGCAATGTTTTTGTTGTTGTTGTAACAACCAATAATTGCCATATTCAGTGCGACATTGTGATTCTCAGCTGACGGCTATGTCTCGCAGTAGCATTATTACTTAAAGCCTCTTGTGTTACCTCTCTCCCCTCTGGCGTATGTAGTGTCCATTGGTCTATTGATAATTTGAATTTTTTTTTTCTTTGAAAGCTCTTTAAAGGAAGAAGAAGGGCCTCAGTTTGGTTTCCATTACTTGCCGAAGGAAAATAACGTTCTATAAGTCAGTCGGGGTGCTGAAGGGATCGTGAAGAAGTTTACTCGAGAGATGGGTGCTTTGAAAAAGCTAGTTGGCAAAGCCCTAGAAAGAGCGCCAGTCCATTCTCCTTTGAGCTTTATTTGAACTTGAAGATGTCCTTGAAATTTTGATAATCCTGGATCCGCCATTGAGTACTACTATAGTGTCACTGTTAACAATAACAACAACAACAACTGCTATATACCTTTCGCCGCTTTTTTCGTTTCCAACATCGCGTTGGTGATTAAAGGTTGGCCATATTTATGTGGGGTGTAGTATGTATAACTTAATCAAGTCAATCTCGTGAGGGGCGCTTAAAACAATACAACAACAAATGCCATGCACTTATCGTCGCTTCGCTTGAAGTTAACTCACTCAATGAAAATTTAAGAATTTAAGTGGCTAATTTGTAATTAATTTAAAAGCAGTTAAATACCTTCGCTTTTATCCACAAACTTCAATGCAAATCAAGAAATATCTACCAGCAGTAGATAGATTCTTAATGCCATGCAACTGTCAACGCCCTCAACAATATTTTATGAACTTCTTGAACAAAAAAATAAAATGTGAAGTAAAAGAATTAAATTTATGCAAAATCAACACATATTCATACCAAAGTGCGAGAGAACTTCCGGCTTTGGGTTTTGGTTTATTCGGCGAATTTTTAGTATTTGGGTAAATCATCGCTTTTGATAAAAAAAACTATGGATTTTGGGCCGAAGCCGTGCATTTTTGCTTAATTGTTCTTGAAGCTTAGCAGGGTTTGAGTGTGAAAAAAATTCTTTCTCCTTGCTATTATATAGGCATATTTTATGGCTTGGATGTGATCAAACTAATGAGCCACTCAATTCATTCAAGAAAGCAGCTTTGGAATTTCGAAAATTTTTAGAATAAAACAAGAATAACATCATCGAACTTTTTAATATCCATAAATTCTGTGGTCACAAGTCATAAAAGCCTAAGTCAAAAATCATGCCATAAAATAGGTTGCAGAAAACAGTTTAAATCTCGAGTCAGTAGTATATATTTGTCAAATCGTCATTCTAAATCAATTGTAAAAATAAGCACGATGGTAAATATATAACAAAAAACTGCATTATTACTTTCTAAGTGCATATTAAATGCAACTAAAAATTAATTTGACAAAACGACATATCTCGACTTAAGCGATTATGGTTTGTGACCACAGAATTATTCTAAGAATTCTTGGTAAGAAGGAGTCTTTTTTGAGTGCAATAGTGCCGATTTCGAAAAAATTTTTATATATGACTCTTACTTAGGGCCATACGAGTATGATATATGAAATAAAGCTTATATCGGACGACCAACGCAAAAAGTTAAAAATTCTGATTTCCAACTCATTTATGACTCCGATGGTTTGCCGGGCAGATTCTTAAATGTATTCAAGCAATAATAGAAATCATGGCAGATTCAACTTGATAGAAGTCTGAAAACTCATTCGCACAAAATGTTTTAAAAAAAATATTATTTTTGGCTCAAAAAATATTAAAATTAGTAAATAGAAATGATATATCTGCCTTTACATATATCTTCTTGTCGATTTCTCTAGAAATTTCAAAGTTATCAATTTTCCTGAAAAAATATAGAAAATTTTGAAATGGAAGGGAAAAGTTGAAAGACGATTAGAATCTAGGGTCATGTTCTGCTTCTACAAAAACAATTTCAACACTACCAAATTTTCGGAACAGATGAGGCCTACAGATGGGATACTGAAAAATCTCAGAATGGATTGAGATGAAGAAAATAGAGCACGAGAAAAATGGAGGCGCATAAAATGAGAAATTTAAAGCTATGTGGGGAAATAATAGTGTTGTCTTATCAATTGTTAGGGTGCTCTAAAGTCAATTTTTGGGGAATGCAACAAATACTAGGATTGCTTATATGAGAACCCCCATCTTGGTTTCTTTTTATTTTTGATGTCTATAGTTCTCTTACTGAGGGAGTAATGAGAACAATGTTTAATATTAATAAAAAAGGAGCAATTGCTTTTAGTTCAAGTTTTAAACATTTTACTAAAATTTTGACAGTTTTCCCATAAAATTCCCATTAAATATCTGAAATTTAAAAACTAAGACTAAGTCAGAGAAAGAAGTACATATATATTTTTATAAGACTACCTTTATAAACATCATCTCCACATTATGTATTTGTTTAAAAAAAAGTCGTAGATTGGATAAACTTTACTCATATAAAACTCTAGAAAAGTCATGCCTTTACATCGAATATTTCTTTGAAAAAATAGGCTAAAAAATATTCTGATATATATAGAGGGTGTGGCAATTCCCATACAAATGGAATTTTTCATAGTCCGTATCTCTGGAAGTATTTAGGTTAGACTACTAAAATTTAGTTGGGGGTTACACAAGAGTAATCTCTAACAGCTGTATGATAACTGGGGATAACGAAAAAGGGGGCGTGGCACCTGCCATACGAATAAAATTCTACATAGCCCACTGAAATTCAGTAAGGGGTTATATATGTAAGTTTAAACAAATTTAATTTGTCTTATTAACATTGAATATGGGGGGAAACCCACGGACAAAGGCTAGTCCTTAATAAAACTCTAGAAAAGTTGTGCCTATACGCGAAACGTTTCAATATCAAAATCGAAAACTATTAGATCTTTGATTTGATTTTAAGACATTTACATATGAAGGGCTCAGAACCAAAAGGATCTAAGTGACTCCGAAATTGATTTGAAAGGTGAAAGAAAGTTTAAAGTTTACTGCCTTTTGAAAATTCTATGTAACATCTGGATAGGGCATTTATTGTATGGGAAATAGATGGCACTACAATGCCCGAAATGACTCGGATCTCTTTGCCAACAAATAAATACCATATTTCACTATACAAATATGGGTATTTAGATCCTTTTGGTTCTAAGCCCTTCATACATATATGTATACAACAAGAAAATTTTCAATTAAAGAAACCGAACGTTCGGTACTACAAAAGTATGATTTCGCTTGTACTCTAATTCCTACAAATTTTATTATGTTTTATTCCACTGAATTGTTTTTCCTTTGAGCAAAATATTTCTTACTAATTTCTTTCATTTCTATATTCATTTGCTTCTTATTTAAAGCATTTATTCAGTAGTTATTTAATCCCTTTCTTTTTAACATTTAGAGCTTGTTTCCTTTCTTGCGCAGGTAAAAATAAATTTGAAATTAAATTCTTTCTCTGCCTTCTTTTTTTTGGCGATACAAATCACCTGTCACCTCTGTTTGTGGCAAAAACGCAGTTGAAGTATTTATTCATGCATTCATTCGATAAAATAAAGTGAGCAGTTACGAGTTGAATGACCTTATTAGTAACGTTTTGAGTGTTTTGTGTGAGTCATATGTTGTTTGTGGTGTTCTGAAATTGGGGTGTATATAACGGTACATATGCAATTTATAATGCGTCGACAAAATAAACAAAAAATATTTAAAGCATCTGATAACATAACAACTAATTTGAAGCAATGAAAAGGAATTTGAAAATTAGCCGAGGGTAGAAATTGCAAAAAATGCGAAAGAAAGTGGGCATTTGTTTGCCGTCGGTAAAAAAGGAGTTCAAGTGAATGTGTTTGGGATCTATGTATTTAACATATGTTAACCCCTTACCTGCCATGTGCAATACACAAATATGTTTTTACCTTAATAAAGGGTTAGCTGCAGGTATTAACTTGAGGAACAGATTAAAAATAAAGTAAGAAAGTCTAAGGTCGGCTGGAACCGAACATTAATCCACAGTTGAGTAACAATGGGCGTGGTCGGTTTGCCATCATACTAATAAAGCTGCTTTGTATCTATTCTCATCTCTTAGTGAGGTACAAAAATAATTTTTTGTTAGTCTGGTAACGCTCAATTTCCGAAAACCAAAATATTTTTTCATGCTTATGTTCAGAAGTTACATTGAAAATAATTTAATATCAAAAACATTTTGCATGCTCTGACTTTCTACTATATTTTTAGTAAACTTTTATAAAAAAAGAGGCGTGGTCGTTAGCCGATTTTAATAATTTTACCTTGGTATGTTTCCACATACATAATATATCTCGTACCAAGCTATTTTATGCTACCGTAAAATGCACTAAAGTTTTTAACGGCCGAAGTTTGAAAATTTGCCAACCAAATGTGGGCGGTGCCACGCCTACTTTACAAAAGTTAGCAACAAAAGTATATAGAATGACAAAAATTATTTGAGAACCACTTATTCTGCCTTTGTCAGTTAATGAGAACATAAACTGAGCTATATATTTTTCTAACTCCTTTACTGTCACCTTTTATGAAAAAGGTGGGCGTGGTCGAAAAGCAATTTCACTTATTTTCTGTGGATAAACTTTTCACAGTCATAGGAGGTCTGGCATCAAAACGTCTTTATTTAAAATTAAAAATTTCTGGTGTTTGTATCATTCAAATTTTGAAAATTTGTTCAAAATCTTGTGGTTGGTGCCACGCCCCTTTTTCAAAGTTTTCATATTTCATAGACTGATCAATACAATAGAAGTACCATTTTTTTTATTGTGGCTGGTTTTATTAATGAATTATAACATTTTATACGTTCTTCGAAATTTTCGATATCCAAAAAAAGGGGCGTGGTTGTTGACTGAGTTTGATTATTTCCACACAAAATGTCATTTAAATGAAATTCAGCGCCTATTTTGTAATTTTATGCGCTAAAGACCTGCTATAATGATTTTCAGAGTTTATGGCCTGAAATTATTTAAATCTATAAAAATACTTTTGTAATTCTAAAAATTTTACATTTTCCTTTTTTAAACCATTTCAGAATAACATAAACTTTTGTGCATAGAAATATTTTATGAGAACATACAAGTCAATTGTTTACGTCTCTAAATGATTTACTGCTATTTGCACTCACTACAAGGAAATTGTAAATGGTCTCATATACTTGCACATACATATTTATATACAAACAACAGTATTTTAATGTAGCCATCAAATTACGGTTATGCCCTTTGGCGCATAAATATTTTCCAGTTTGTTTTTTCGGTTATTATTTTTTCAAGCGTTCTTTTTATTTTTATTTTACACGATTTCTCTGGAAAAAGGTGTCGTTGAAGTAGCTTCAATGAGCTTAGTACAAGTAGGGCAGCTAAGTTAAATTACAAAAAAAAAAACAAACAAATAAATTCAAAGCACGGGCTATACTTATAAGCGCGCTTGCTGAGTATTTTTCAGTACCCAAAAGAAAGAACTACCCTTCCAGATTGAACTTTTTTTTTAGTATTTTGGATTAGCATTTGCCCTCTTACTAATAACTGTCCACTTTACTTTCTTATCTTAAGATGTAACGCATCGTCAAAATATATAATTAAACTAGTAGATTACCATTCTTATATAATACGAGAAGGACCTGCCCAAATTTAGGAAAAAATCGCGCGATAAACAGAAAAGTTTGAAATATTTTGGTCCCTGGTCCACTTTCCGGAATAATTAAAAATAGATAGTAGCCGATTCTTAGACCTACTAAATACGCTCACAAAATTTCATGAGAATCGGTCAAGCCGTTTCGGAGGAGTATGGGAACGAAAACCGGGACACGAGAATTTTATATATAAGATAATGCGATTATGTAGCAACCCTAGGTAATAACTCTACCTATAAATATTTTTTTTAAGCACGAGTTTAATACCTTTCTTTTGATACTCATATTAGCCTAGCTTAAAGAAATAAATGGATTTATGTGGCAACCCTGCAAATACCTTCTAGTGGCAACACTTACGTAGCGTAGCTTGAAATGTGGCATGTTAACTACATTCGAAAGCTTTTTCTTTTCTTTAACTAATAGCAGTTGTGTTAAAACTTAAATATAAAATAATTACGTGGCAACTCTAGGTGGCAACCTTATTTAATCCTGCTTATTTTTAAATCCAAAATATACGGACTTTCACTTGATGCCCATATTGGAAGTTCAAATTTCATTAAAAAAAATTATAAATCTGGCAGCCCAAAAAGTGTTGCTAAGTGGCCACACTATTTACATTCGCTATTTCAGCAGTTAAACCGAGATAGTCGTAATATATACATATATAACTATACAGGAATAGCTCGTTTAAGGTTATTAGAGTGTACTCTTTCTCCCATCACAACCTCTAGCGTTCTTTTAACTATCCCTCAAAATATTTTATCTCCCTCTTTACTTGAAGTAGCACTAAATTTAGCTTTTTTTCACTTACTTTCTTCACCTCTGACCTCTACTTGCACTCTAGTTCATAGCTAGCTTTTCTTCATTCAGGGCATTAAGGCTGATTTTTTCTTTTTTCCCTTCTCGACTTTCATCCCTACATAGCTTCTTTGGCGGCCTCTTCTTCCCATCTCAGTCACGCTCTTATGAGACTAACCTACCTATCTCTTTTCCCACTCTCTTCTGTTTATCCTTTCTTATTATTTTTAAACTGGATTTTTTGGCTTTCTTTGTTGTTGTTATAGCAGCACTTAGCCCTGAATAAGTCTTCGAGAACTTCTGAGTAAATTACTCCAATGTCTCCAATTATTTGTTATGAAAATCCAACTGGAACGAACCGAAATATAGCACCAAGAAATTATTCAAAAACAAATTCTGTGGGCATGACAATTTTTTGCCATCTAACCCGCCAATTTAGGGTAAGCACTCAGCTACAAAGTATCTTGCAACAAACCACTTATCGCACCTCAAAAAAACTTCGCCGATTAGCTACACATTCTTCATATTTATGTACTTGCCAGCGCGAAGCTTTCATGCATATTTACCCACACACACACACACATGCAATGACGCTATTTCCTTTACATTCTCCCTAACGTTTATACTCGTATGTGCTAATAAAACAAACTTAATTGCCATTCATCCGCTTATTTAAGCATTGCGCACTGCCGCGCGGCCAAAGCGCCTTAAACGCGGTGTACAACAGTGACGCGCCACACCAAACGCTCGCGCTATGGCTCACTTACTTTTGCTTTGGAAGCGCGCTTATTGCAAACTTAAAGTGCATAGAGTAAAAACAACAAAAACAATATACCAAATACAACGCTTGGTGACCTTAGCGGCAACAATTTACCATCAAATAATGTATAAGCGCCACACCGCGCTATGCCGCGCGTCCCCTAAAATGTTTGCTTTGCATGGACGCGCTACCAAGAATGCGATCATATTACAAGCGCGGTTAGTATTTGTTTTTGCTTTTTGTTGTTGTAGCGCTTATGTAAAACTGCAAAAATTTAATTGCTGTGCGTTGCACGTCATTTTCATTTGAGCTATGTTTGTTAGTATTTTTTTTTTGTTTTTGTTTAAACTATAGGCTGCGTCATTTTTTGAGCCAGCAATGGCGTTGTGAACGTTATCGCGCGATCAAAAATTTTGTTCTTAGCATGGTTGGCGGTGAGCCGCTTTGTGCATGAGGTAATACAAAAGTTGTTTTTGCCATTCAATAAGCTCTATTTTTGGGCTTTTCCGCCTATGCGTTCTATTCGCCTACTCACACACATATTCATACTTGGTTGTCATCTCTGCGCTTGGATGCATTTTTGATACGCAAAGTGGTAGCTAAAGCCCCTCGTAAGCAAATAATTCACACACTCACAATCACTTAGTAACACTCATCCAGTCATTGGCTAAAATGATTAGACAGTCTTGTAAGTAAATTAGCCATCATCGTTCGCTTAAGTGGTGCGCTCGGCAGCAAAAATGGCTGAGCGCTTGTTGGCGATTGCGGACCACACGACTGCAGTCTTCAATATTTACATATGTGTGTATTGGGGATGTCAATACCGAGTTCACACATATTAGAGATGCTATATCGGGATTTTCGGGACCTTAATTCAAACATTTTTTTACAAATAAATCACACATATTTAATTTTTGGTAACATATTTCCAATCTCGAAAAATAAATTTCGGAATTTTCGTAACCTTGAAAAATGTGATTTCGGGATTCGCATCACTACTTTGTATGCACCATCAACGATTCTATTTAATTTTCATTTTATGTTCTAACGCTCAAATTTTTTCATGCAAATAAGTTTATTATGCCTTTCGACTATTTGCAGAAAATTTGTTTTAGCTTCTTAACTTAGTTTTTTTGATGTTCTGCATTTCTTCTTCTTACCTATTTCTAGCACCAAAAAAACGGCGGTACACCAATTGACTAACGCAACAATTCTGAAAAATTCAAACTATCTCGAAAATGGCTTAACCGATTCGTATGAAATTTGATATGCCGATAGTGTTGCCATTGAGTATGCTTTCATGAGGTTGCCACCTATCTGATTTTTTAGATTTTGTAATGAAATGTGATATGCCAACATGCGTAACAAGTGAAAGGGTATCTTAGTGGTATTTTAACCGAAGTATTTCTAAGTTAGGTCACTGCGAAGCGTTGCCACCTAATAAAAAAAATTTCTCTTCGCTAATATATCAAAATCTTTTCGACCTATTTGAATAAACTGGTAATAAAGAAGTAATAAAATACGATTCAAGCTCTCTTACCTTAGAGTTGCCACTTGGAGATTTTTACAGGGTTGCCACTTATCTGAACTTCGGAAAATTTCAGTTAGCCATAGGTATCACACTAAACCAGTTTTAAGTCGTATTTCAACAAAAATATTTACAATTTTTAACGCAATGGGTTGCCACTTAATCCAATTATATTTATATTTTTTGCATATCTGCCAATATTAGCTCAAAAATGTCTTGATACACTTCTATGAAATTTTGTGCATTTAACTATAATATTCTGCACCATTCCAAGCTCTTAAAAGTAAGTGCTACCATTTAGGAGGTGTTCACAGAGCTGCCACCGATCCGAAAAAAATAAATAAAATAAAATACTTTGAAGTACCTAGTTATTAAGCGAGGATGAGGATTATTTGACCTCACATTTCAATGAATTTATCTCTAATTAGGGCTATCATCCATCACCCAAGTTTATGTATACAGATTTCTTTAATATTCGCCATTATCTGGCAACCTTATTGGACGTATTAATTAAAGCACACGGTTCTCAAGTAAAACTTTATATAAAAATGATCAGCAGGACTTTAATGTTGAGTAACTACAACAAACAAATTAATATGGCAACCACGGGAAATGTTGAGCAAAGCTACAACCAGCTAAAAATCGCTTAAATGTTTAGCAAAACTAATGGTTTTTTTTTATTCGGCTTTTCGATGCTAGTTCATGTAATAAAAAATAAGCAAGCAGAAATAAAGTATAAGCGCATACAAATTGGGTTGCTTTCTTACAAGTTCATATTTTATTTTTATATGCAACTTAAATTTTGAAAAAAAAAAAATAATAATAATTTTATTTTGTTATTTTATTCATAACTCGCTAAGTGCTTACCAAAAAAAAAACCTAATATTTATCATCGCTGTAGTTTTTCCTAGCGCTCACAAATTTGAGCGCAAACTTCGAAACCATATTTCCAATGTTTTTTGTCACACAGTACACTCGCTAGCTTTCAACTCGCTTAAGTTTCATACGCGAAGCTATAAATGTAATTATGATTTTTGCGCACAGATGTGCTCAGTTAGATATGCAAAATTTGTTATAGTAAATTGTGGGCTCATCTAAGCACTACGCTATAAGTAAATGCTTGGTAGGTCCGAGCTCATAGTTTAATTTGAATTTTACTACCCAAACTCAAGTGCCAAGTCAGCAAATATTACAAACCACTAACTCATCTACCTGTCCACCTGTCTCGCATACTTACTAGCTTGCTGCTAACAAGTGGAGCTCACATGCACTTGAGCAATGAGTACTAAATAAACTACTCACTATTTATCTGTCGCCCATTTGGGGGCGCATCCATTTGTTTTGACATTGATGACGTTGAATTGTTGGCGCTGTTGTTGTTGTTGTACTTATTGTAAGCCTACTTGCTTGCTGTCTGCTTAACTATCTTAAAGTGGTGGGCCTTTTGTAGCTTACTGCCTATTCAGTCCATTACGGTAAAGTTCATGTTGCAGACAGCAATGACCATATTTCCTCAGCTCTGACTGTCACATACATATGACAGCCGTCAGCTGAGCTCGTACTAATCGGTCTGCACCCGCCTCTTTCAAACATCGTATAAGCAAATGGAGAAGTGAGCAATTTTTTTGTATAACAACAACAGTCGCTCATAACTTCTTTGGGGAAACTCGGCAATGGTTGGGAAGCGTGCAGCCCGAATGCTTTGGTGTTTTGAAGTTGGTAGATTTGGCGGCTTTGTGCTGTCCTTCTAAGCTTATTTCTTTTTTTTTTCTTTTGTTTTTTTATTTTCTTTGTTTTTGTTGCTTACAACAAAGTTGCAAGTTTTATTGCCGCCAATTCCACACGTCCTCATTGAAGCTTTTTGTCACTTGTAACGCGCGCAGCCCATTGCTCAACTTCATTGCTTTCCCATCAGTTCTACTTATTTTATTTACTGCCAGTTACCTTTCCACTATTTTTGACAAAATTTTCACAGTTTCCAATCAGTCACTTTCAATAATTTCAAGTGTTTCTATAGTCTTTGTGCCTTGCCCAAAAATTATTAGCGAAGTTTATTATTGTCATAACTGCCAAAGTCGTAGAATGTAATGGATTGTCACCAAAATGCATTTCGAAAGTTTCAATATTTTGTAACAACTCGGCGCGAATCGGTTATTTCATGCTAAGATTTGGTGTCTCATAAAAATTGCAAACTTTCGAAATGTCTTTAAAAGTATAAAATGTGAGGTTATAGGTTTGTTGCGATATTCTGTTTATGGTTTGCCAGTCCGAAATTTTCTTTCTAAAATATTAAAAAAATATACGATGCTTCTCTGCTTCAATAAATTCTTTCATCACTTATTCTCTTATTTACTTTAGCTCTATTATATATGACTACCTAACCTCAAAAAAAATTAAAGTTACGCTGTAGTTCTACTCGAGAGGCTGGTTTTTAGATGCCACTAATTGTTTTAATAATCAAAAAAATATTTATCTTTGTAACTTTCCGTTTGCTATTTTCGTGTCTAATAGTATTCGCTAACTTTCGATTATCTTATCATAAGTTTTCGAAATATAGAATACCAAATTTTTTGCAATCGAAATGGGTTATGTTCGAAAATTTCTTACAGCGTGCGAATCACTCGAAAGCATGGCAGAGTCGTTCCACTCGCAACCCTGTTTTACTCGAACGATTTTTTGATAGAAAAAAAAAAACATTATTTGTTGTATTATAATTGTAAGAAAGCAAATTTTTTTGGATTTTTGAATGCGAAATTGTTCTCGAATAGAGTTTTCTAGCGTTCGATTATTTTAGCATAAGTTTTCGAAATAGAGAATACAACATTTTTTATAATCAAAAGGAGGAGAAATGATGTAGCAAGGGAATAAAATTAGACTTGACGAAAGCATGGGTTTTGTTCGAAAATTTCTTACAGCGTGCGAATCACTTGAAAGCAAGGCAGAGTAGTTCCACTCGCAACCCTGCTTTACTCGAACGATTTTTTTTATGAAAAAAACCATTATTGTTTTTATAATCATATGAAAGCAAACTGTTTTGGATTTCCGTTTAATTTTCTAACTTTCGATTATTTTATTATAAGTTTTCGAAATAGAGAATACCAAATTTCTTACAATCGAAAGGAGGAATAAATAATATTTGAAGGGATCAGAATGGGACTCAAGGAGCGAATGGGTTCTGCTCAAAAATTTCTTACAGAGTACCAATCACTCGAAAGCGAACAAATTTTCATTCGAATAGAACTACTGAGAAATGACCCTAGTCTTACCAAACTTACCTTCTTTACAAAGAGAGACATTGAGAAACTAACAAAAAATCTCAGAACATCTACGAAAGGTCTCTTTATTTCCAAACAGCGAAGGAGATTGTCAAGCCCCGAAACACCTCAATGCCTGACGATTGAGCAAACATACCACCCACCAACCAAATATGGTGACTGAATCTCATCGCCGACAAGCTGGCTGAACCCTTTCAGTACACTCTCTGACCTGGATCATACATCACTGACTAGGTCTGGGCTGTAATAAGAGAGTCGAGAAAGAGAAACGATTTTCGATTCATCTCGATTTTCAGTGGGTGGATCTTTTTATGCCGCGAACTGGTACTTCAAAGCGTGGCAAAGTCAGCGCACACTAAAAATATGCTCAAATCAATTGCTGCACATCTGCGGCATCTCCAAACTTAATTGCCTAAGCAAATCAGCCTTTTTATTTTTTAATAAAATACAAAATCGTTTTTGGTATTACAAATCATTGTTAGACTCAATTTAGTAAACTGTCAAATTATCGTTGATGGTTGTAAAGTGGCACGCGCCAGCTAGCGTAAATGTTGCACGCGCGCAGTGGTCTGACAGGTGCTGTCAATGTAGCGCTGTCATTGTGGTTAAATTCGAAAATTGTAAACAAACTAGCACTCATATACATATATGTATGTGTGTATATATATAGATAGGCGCTTGTTTAAATATAATCACCAGCCTGGCGCATGCGTGCCACAAACGCACATTAATTATAGCGCGCGTTCCAAGCAAGTTTTACTACTAACGCTATATCGCTGCTAGTTGTTATTGTTGTATAAAATACATTTATGGTGTTGTGGCAATTTTGTTCAACAACAAAAATCACACTTTAGCGCGCATCATTAATGTGCAACGCGCCACAATCCAAGCCGCAACCGCTTAGCCAGCGCATTGTTTGTTTGTTTGTCGCGCGTCTACTTTCGCATTGAATTTTGCCGCCAACGTTGTCACTGCGTATGTGTGTGCGCGCGATGACATGTAATTGCAGTGAATTGTATAAATGTATTGCATTCATGTTGCAAGTTGTGGCGGGCGTTGTTGCAATGTGGTCAAAAGCGTGCAATGCGCCTCATGTTACAAGTGTTGACAATAAATGTCAACATTGCTTGCTTGTTAATTTATTCGCTTGAAGCGTTCAATGTGTCAAGTGTTGTCACACACACACACACACACATACACACACACGCATGTCGCGCTTTCTATATTCTCGCACACATATCGATATAGTATTGATGTCCGCACTTGTCATGGTAGGCAGTAAATAAAGTAGTAACATGTTCTCGAAAAGTAATATCCATCCATCCGCACAATGCGCTCCAGAGCAGAGCGCGCAGCAGCGAGTGTGAAGTGTGTTAAATTGCAATTTGCTGTTACGAAATTGTAGAAAACGACTGGCAACCGCAGACTCCACGTTTGCCACCGTCATTGTTTTTTGCCTGCCAATGTCATCGTACAAATTAAATTTGCTAAAATTGAGTGAAGCGCGACATTTGTATCGATTTGTTGTGTAACATTTAGAAAGAGACTGGCTACATGGAACGCATCAATTGGCTATTACACAAATGCAGGTGCACAACTGAGATAACCCAGTCAACATTTGGAAGATTGGTAGAGTTTTTATTGAAATCGCTGGCGATTCATATGGAAGAGTATTTTTCGAAATAAATGAATCTTTTATAAGTCTGATAAATATCCAATCACTGAAAAATATATACCCAATAGCAATATATGTCTAGTTTCTATATGGTTCAGTGAGTCGCAATGTTTTTGAGATATTTCAATATTTTTGTTCTAATTTTTTTCTCTTAATTAATTAAGAAATAGCTTCAGAGCGTTTTTGAGAGTTAACAGTTTAGCAGCTCATGCATTGTTTGGCCGTTTGAAAGCTGATGTATTATTTAATAGTTTGAGAGCTCATGCATTGTTTGACAGTTTGAGGGATTACGCATTATTTGATAATTTGAGAGCGCATGCACATGGTTTGACAGTTTGAGAGCTCATGCATTGTTTGACAGTTTGATAGCTCATGCGTTATTTGACAGTTTGACAACTCACACATTGTTACAAGCGCCTGCTATCAATAAATTTCTCAGCAAGTTAGTCTATTCTGTTTCAAAGATATGCACATGTAAGTCTCATCTTCGTAGAAGAATCACAAAATGTATCATTTATTGTTGTTTTGGATTTTTTTTCTGATAGCTAAGTTAATTTATATACAAGTTACTGACCTCATTTATTTTTTTAAAAGCTGACAGTTCAAGAGCTCACGCATTTTTTAGAGCGCAAGTTAATCGATTCTCTCTAAAAGAGAGTCTTACATTAAAATCCTTTTGGGTCAATAGCCCATCATAATATTTTTCTATGAATTTTTTTCATCTTCATTAATTTAATGCCATTTGAGAGTTGATGCATTTTTAGACAGTTAACAGTTTGAGAACTCATGCATTGTTACAAGCTATCAATAAGTTTCTGCGCAAGTGAATCGATTCTGTTTCAAAGATATGTAAATGTAAGAGTGGTCTTCATAAAGCAACGACAATTTATCATCTGTTTTAGGTTGAAGTTTATCCTTCCTAGCTGATCAAATTTATAAGAAGTTTAATAGCTCATGCATTGTCATAAAAGCTAACAGTTTAAGAGCTAACGCATTGTTGAGAGAGAAAGTTGTAACCAAGTACTTAATCCTAAGCAAAAATATTTGAACTACGTCATTATAATTGAAATAAACATTATTATCAGGGGCTTTTTCTGCAAATTAACCGATGGTTTCTTCAGAGGCGTTGCGCTGTTAATAGTAAGGGCATTTCACTAGAATAAAGTGAGCAAAGTGAAGTTTTAAAACAAACAAAATAAAGAAACCAACAAGTGAAGAGAAAACTCGCCCCCTTTTGAGTACACAACTAGCTATTTAATTCAATTGAGACTGCCACCATTTTTACCGACGGTGATTGCGTGATTTAACCTATTTCGAGCCGCAGTTATTTAAATGATACTGACGAAAGGTAAAGAGTGCCGATATCAGGGCGTTATCAGTGTCTATAATAGCGTGTTGAATATTATCGATTATTGTACATCTCTAGCGTAAGCAAACTCACGCCACTAGCGACGCTCTAGCTAACAACTGAGAGAGCGATAGCTAGATAGCCACAAAACTTTCGAGTGAGACGGATAGCACGTGTGTTTACGAATATGAGGCAAAGTGGAGATTGTGATGGGGCAAAAGAAAACGCTTCGAGACCACAAAGGATGATCAATCTAGAAGCTTCTCGTCGTTAAGCAAGCAAGAAGCGGTGATTATTTGATTTTCAAGTATTTGACATAATTTTTCAAAATACAGAGTGTTGCCACTTAATATGTTTTTACGCCAGTCTGAATATGATTTTTCTCCCATTTTGTTTCAATACAATGGAATGTTAGTGCATGAGTATCAAACGAGAGATTCTTTATGAAATGTTCTAGCGAAAAGATATTTTCAAGCAGGGTTGCCAGTTAATCATATTATATATATGTATGTATATATTTATAATTTTGTTTACCAACTACATCCTCGAAGAAGACTTTTCACATTTGGTTGAAGTCGGAGTATGTATAACTTGCAACATTTTATGATCTCCTATATAGAAACTGGTATTTGAGATACTTTAACGGGGTTGCCACCTATCTGTAATAAAAAAATATACATATGGCAATATGCGTATCAAATGAGAGATATTTTCAGTCGCTTTTCAACAAAAAATGTGAGTGTGCGGTTGTCATGTAGGGTTGCCACCTAAACGTATTATTGAATTTTTATTTATTTTAAATCAAAAACTCGAGGTTTCTAGACCATACGGCAACCTTAAAAATACGGATCAAAGCTCTGTCGCTCAAGCGCTAAAACTTTTAAAGAAACCTATTAACGTGTTAATCACCAAAGCCTAGAGGCAAATTCAGTCTAGCCGAAATAAATAGTAAAACAAAGCAGTCGCCAGCATTCCAAGTATTAGGGACGAGGCGAGCGAAAAAATTACCCACTCGAACGCGCCTTCAAAAGTGTAATTTATTGTTGTGTATACAAAATAATGGTACTGCCTACTTGTTGCATGCGCCATAGCTAATGCAACAAACACTTAAACGCCCTTCACTATGCGCCCTAAATGAGTGAGTGTGTGTTTGTGTATGTGAATATAATTACAACAAAGTAGTAGCCATCATCATAGCCCACTAACAAACATCTTGTGGTAGGTTAATTTTATTGGTTAAATAAGCAGTTATAGAGAGAGCTACCTGCCGTGCAATCAACACAACAACAAAGCGACAATGCAGAAAAAGCGCTGGAGCGAATTGAGGTGAAAACAAAAACAAAAGTGCAAACGACGTGGACGGTACAATGAAGGAAATAGAGAATTAACATAAACAGAAAATATTGTTTACTTTGGTGTGCGGCGCGTTGCAGCTAGCCTTCTCGGCATGTAGTCGTGTTTGTGGCAAGGTGGGTGGCTAGCCATGCAAAGTGTAGCGGCAAGTGCAAGTGCATGAGGCATGAAAGTATTTATTTTGCTTAATGCTACAATTGCGCAATACAAAAAAAATTAAACATCGTACTTAACTGGGAGAAAAAAATTGCATAGCTGACTGCCACAAAATGTAGCATTTAAAGCAACGAAAGCAGTGGTGGCAGGGTCAAATTGAAAGCGCAAAAAGTGTGTGTTGCAGCTAGCGCAAGGGAGCACTTCATATTTGGTGTGGCCATTGTTGTTGGCACAAATTAAAATGGCTTGCCATAGGTCAGGGGCAGCACATAAAAACAACAACAAAAACCCTAAACAAAACTATACAGCCGCTTGTGTTGCACGCAGCAATTTACGCCAGCGGCCAACAAGCAAACCAAACTCCACCAAACGCCTTAAACAAAGCAGTCGCCTCTTTTTGTGTGGCAACAAAATAATTTCTGTAATTTCACTCTACTTTTGCTTTTAGAATTTTCCCGTTTGTTTTTTGTTATTCTAGAAATTTTCACATGCCACATGCCGCATATGTCGGCAAAACAGCGCATTGAAATGGGAACTTGAACTTTTCAAATTGACTGCCATTTCTATGTTGTTGCTGTTGTTGTTGTTCTTAAAGCTTACTTAACTCGCTTGTTATTGTTTTTCGTCAGCAATCAAAGTGGTTGCATCATCACTGCCGCGCGCGCACCTCATTTTCGGCTACGAGTAAATCGTGCATTTCGTGCAACGCGTGCAACTATGTCCCCGCGTTAAGGACAAGGTAGCGGGTGCAATATCCGCCTATTATTGTGGCCCAAAAAATATGTTGCACGTTGTTAGCGTAAAAGTGCAGCAACAACAACAACTAAAACAATAGCAAGTTAGCCGAAATGTAGTCAAAAAAACTACAACAACAACAACTACGCTATTACATTTACCATGAATCGCACTTGCGCGCCCATAAAGATCGCACTTGATCAGGCCAATTTCGTCTGTCAATGTGCAGTTTGCAGCGTGCAATATTTTTTGTGAGTGCAATGCACGTATTAAGTATATGTATGTATGTATGTATGAAGATTGATTGTCACCAAAATATGTTGTAAGTAGTTATGAAAAAATTTTGGAGTATGTCAGCAGCAATCCCAGCTCGGTAATCAGGTCTCTCAAGTATGTAGGTCTATTTTCCATCCATCCAAATCAATTATAGACTGGTTATCGCTTTGGAATACTTTTATGGTTTTCTGTATTGGAAACACCAAAGTAGCTCAACACTTTTCCCCCCTTTTTCTATCTCAGTTGAGGCCTCTCTCACCTCCAGTGCCAAAAACTAGTTTTACTTTGCAAGTCAAGTCCTCGTTGGTGATATTTGTCAACAGAATGTTTTCTAACAGAATTGTCCAAGTGGAATGGGTGGAGCTGTAACCCAAATGAGGGTCACGAGAGCAATGCCACAAGGTGGTGTTCTTTCTTCGCTTCCTAAGACCTCGAACTTGTAGGCTGCCTTGTCGGAGATACATATATTTCAAAGTAACTTGGAAACGCTAAGTTACAACCTTCCTGACTTTGTACTACTCTCAATTGGTGGTGTACCGCTTGTCTTCTCTAATCATTGTCAAACGTTGGGGACTCTCTTCAAGGATGGTCCACTAGTGTACGATATTGCGGTGAAACCTCTTCTCCTTTATGGAGTGCCGGTAGGATGTACACGACATGGTCTCTGGCTGGTTGGTTTGTTGGAGCGGCGAGTTTAGTTTTACTCCAATCACTGTTTTGACACCCCGTCTCGTGAATTAACCAATGTGAAATTACGAACAATACTGACATAAGCTCAAGGACCATGGTGAGACTTCTTCGCCATGACTATATCTATGCCGTTGAGTTCAAAAATTTGAGTATGTCCCCAGCCTTAATATTACTGAACTCTAATAAGCTCCCGAAGCAGTGTGTTGAACAATCCCTTAGGCTCCACCCTCTCTTTCGCCACTGGACAGTACGGCAACTATTCTAAAAATGTTTCTTCTATTCACTCTCAGAAAGGTCAAAGATTGCGTTTCATTGTCTTAGGACTAAAAATTCTTCTTATTAGCCTTATTAAGCGTCGTATTTCGGCTCTGATCATCATCAATAGAAAATCTAGGACGTACCAGTTCATCGGCCCATACAGACAGTAATGTCTTGGAAACCCCCCTGGATATATCAGATTAAAATACATTTGATATCTCCGTGACCGGAAGTTGTCCACTCCAACTCCATCCGGATACCTCCATGAAAACTGAAATTCCAAATTTCTGTGTGAATTCAATAACTCATAGAAGGGAATATAATCTTAGATTTTGTACAAAGGACTGTTCTGGAATAGATATAGTCTGTTTTAAATTAAATCTAAGAGTCATTAACATTCACCGAATCCATCGACGGTTTTGTGGTAGATCGTCCAATAGCAAAATATTAAAAAAAAAACGCTATCCTAGAATTCGTTGGAAGAATAGAAATTAAAAATGTTTTGAGCTCAGATAAGCTTCCTGTCTTCAAACTTCTGCCACTCTCAATTAGCTTTTCTATAGTAGGTAAATAATTATATCTTCTCCTAACTCTCTTTTGACCCGAAAGGCGATACTCCAACAGTATCTATATCAAATCATGTCTGCTCGCTCTAGAAGCCAGTGAAGCTCTGCTTGACTCTTGATTAATCGCCAGTATTTGACTAACCCCGCTTCACGAAACGATTTAAGCTTTAAATAAGGTGAACATTTTTTGGTGGGTTGGTTCTCTAACGATTCATATGTATATATGTGAGTGTGTACTCGTTTTTAGAAATTAGAAAAAAATAGCACAGCAATTTTCCACTTATTGGCCGTGCAATACCAGTTCACATGCTCACAGTGGGACGAAAAAATTAAATTAAAAAAAAAAAATTAAAAATTATTATACGCAGAATCGTCACCCACTTTACTTAGATGGCTGGTATCGGGAGAGAAAAAATTCGGCATGTCTGGTGTCAGTCTGAAGAAATAGGAATTTTAAATATGGATCAAAATAACCAGATCAAAGTTGGGCCGGAGTGATATCAGCCTTTCAAGGAATGTTGCGTTCTTCTAAGGCAACAAAGAATGCTTGTCCCAAAAATCGAAGCGACCTTCTCCTCTTAAAATAATAGTGTAAAAAGTCTACGTCAGTTTAGTGACCTTTTGTACTCCATTTTCTGTTCACACAATTCGTCAAACTACACCACTGTGCGCACTCAACTCGTAAAACGCAACAACACCCACAACTTTACGCGTGTTGCTAGCAACAACCACTCTAGCGCTTAGCAAATTCACTGTCGGTAAGGCGATGAGCGATCACAAAAACGCGATCACGCTCAAAGTGCTGCTCTGCTGCTCTGCTGCTGGTGTATGCGCTTTCTTTCTGACTTCATTTCAATCGCCTTCCCATACCAATAAGCCACAACAACGCAATCACCAACATTGCAACATTGCACCAAATGACCTGACTTGTTGCACAACACCAACAACTTTATCAGCAGCACAAAAATATCTCAAATTGGTCCATTAAATTTGCCAAACGATCGGCGCGTTGAGTCGTTTGGGGCGCGCACACAAAGTGCTCCTCACTTCATCATTTGAGCTTTTTACCGGCCAACGAGGAACTTGTACTGAGGAAGTTTTGTAACTCCTACAATCAACGTTGTTCACTGCTATTTACGGTCACTTCGTGCGTCTAACTGGCAATCGTGCCCACCACCACCCGCTCGGCAACTGCAAAATTGGGTAGGCTCGGGGTTTTGCGCATTCAATGCGTCGTCGCACTGGTTTCTATTAAATTCCCTCAGCGGTTGAATGTTCGACCAAATTTAATAGACCAATGGTTTGTGGTGTTGTTGTTGTTTTTGTTGTTATGGTTGTTGTCTGTGCGCGTCTTACAACGTTTCTAATTTAATTCTCAATTTCATGTTCTTTCTATCTCTAGTGCTTGATTATTAAACGTCTATCTGTGTGTGTGTGTGTGTGTGTGTATTGCGCTGTGGTGCTCGCGTTCCACGTTGTCCACTAACGTCTCACACTCTACGAGTTGTTGTGTCCGAAAGTCGTGATTTAAAAATTGTTTCTTTACCGCTTCGGGATGAGTTAAGTGCGGATTTTCACGCAACGACACGCAGCGGCGATCAGATGCGATGTTGCTTGGGAGTGTGAACGTGACCTGGAATAAATATGTTTGGCGGTTGCATCTAATGGTTGATTTGGCGGTTGTTGTTGCTGCTCTTTTTGTTTCTCTTGTTGTTGGTGGTAGTGGTGGGGTGCACTTAAGAAAATGATGCGATGTGACCGAAAATTGTGCAAGGTAGACGAAAATCTAATTCATTCTTGTTTGGCGATATTAGAAAGTCGTTAAAGCTTAAGCGAAGCTGGAAGCTTGAGGTTATAGCACACCGAAAGTAAGCGTATTGCCAGGTCACAGTATTGCGATGTAGTGAGATGGACTCGAGCTGACGAAGGTCCATGAGTATTTAAAGACTTGAATGAGCTGGAACGAATTTGTAAAGGAGATCCCTTGAAAGCTGTTAAATATTCACCAGCCTCCAAAAGAACCTGATTAAATTTTCGATTTGTTGGTCACTATGTCATATATGGCCAGACCCCATTGAGACGATTTCATAAATAATGACTTGATTGCTATTTTTAGCTAATGAGACTTCCGGCTGGCAAAGGGCAGATTTAACGTGCTGTCATACAGTCTCGGCAGTTTAAAGGTGGACATCTTAGTTTTTCTATTTCTCAAAACCATTTTTGTAGAGTTCACTACCATCCCCTCGTGAAATATCACAAAGGCGCGATATCAAAGGTCAATAGTCTTCTATTCCCATCAGTAGTAGATAATGATATGACATGACATGCTATGATATCACGCGATTGTACATCACATAGAAGGACATCACAAGACTTGACATCGCATAATATGACTTAACATTATATGATATGACACGATTTGATATCACATAACATGATATGCCACGATTTGACATCATATGATATTATATCACACGATTCGACATCATATGATATTATATCACACGTTTCGACATCACATAATATGATATTACTTGACATTCATTATTTGATATGACACAATTTGACGTTACACATCATATGTGATATGAGACGATTTGACATCACATCATATGATATGACACGATTTGACTTTTACATAATATGACATCATATGATATGACATAACCGATTTGACATCACATAATATGATATGACAAGATTTGGCATCGACATCACATAATATGATATGACAAGATTTGGCATCGACATCACATAATATGATATGACAAGATTTGACATCGACATCACATAAAGTGATATGCGATTATTTGACATCCCATCATATGATATGAACCGATTTGACTTCACATAATATGACATCACACGATTTAACATCACATAGTATGATATGACACGATTTCACTTCACATTATATGATATGACTCGATTTGATATCATATTATGTGATGTGACACGATTGGACATGACTTAATATAATATGGCACGGTTGACATCACATCACATGACACGATTTACCATCACATAATATGATATCACCCCATTAGACAGCACCTAGTATGTTATCAGGCGATTTGATATCATGTGCTAACCGGTTTCTTTTCGCAAAATTATAAAATAGCTTTGATTTGGCTAGTTATCAACTAGTTCCATTTGGTATAGTTTAGGAATAGGTCTAGTTGGTAAAGGATATTGATGATGAATGATTTAAAACGGGGGTTTTTTTAAGGCGGATTCGCTCTATTGCTCTTGGTTATATGAAAGTACTGTTGATATGACCAAGAATATCGTGCTGCCTCTCAAATAAAGAGCTCGGCGGCTATTGGAGCTCGATAAACTAAGTGCGAAGTAAGTTTTTGAGATCACCTGTATTGGCGGGCAGCTGTTTCTTCCTCAACAGCCACAAGATGCGATATCACACCAATATCATATATTGATCACTTCTTTTAATAAAGCAATTCTTTTTGAAGTTATTAGAAGTTAAAACAAAAAGACCAGATTAACTATATAAAAAATCTGTATTTCATAAAAAAATATTTAACGTACTAGATTGGAATAGCTACTCCTTCGAGATCTTAGCCAGAGATTGCGTGCCTTCAGCTTTCATATCGCACACTTAAACTTTTAAAACCACAAAAAAATAGTTTATTTTTAAATTTTGATAAGCCTATTGCTGGCTCAAATTTTTTCCATAGCTAGCAGCGCGATTGGTCTGTAACGAATCTGTCGCCACATATCGAATTCATCGCGCGCTAAAGAGAGCAACTGCTAAAAGCTTAACTCACTCACTTATATGGAGGATCAATATATTCGAGTAAAACAACAAAAGCAAAACAACGGATTGGTAATCGATCACGATTGTAAGAGCGTGGCAGTTGTGGCTAAAATAATAACAACAACAATAAGAGCTAAGACTACTAAGTTTAGACAATTTTTGTGGCAAGTTAACATCTTGATGCTGCCACTGGTTGAGGATTAACTGAAGTAGTTTAAAGCGAAGCAGCGGCGCAACGGTGCAATACGAGCGCAACAATGTGGTAGCTTTGGTAGCTTTTGCTGTCTGCCACTGCTATAGCTACCGGTGCAGCGGCTAGCAAACAGAAAGAAAAAAACAACAACAAAGCAATGGGAATCCAAGCATTAAAAGGCGTCGATTGCGATCTCTCGATTGATTGCCGCAGCAGCCGCCATCGCCCCATGGCGCTCCTGCCGTTTTTGGAGGCAACCAGCAACAAAACTCAAATACAATTTTCGTCTAGCTTGAAAGTGTAAAGTTGCCAATAAGCGTTGAGGTAACAGGCATTTAAAACACAACCTGCCCTCAACGTAATACGAGCAAAATTTATTGCCTTTACGTATCGATTGGAATAATTGCAGAAGCAGCGCAACGGATGTGTTGCACGAAAGCCAAAGCCAAGTAAAGCACGCTTGGGAATACAAACAAATAGAGGCCAACAAAAGGAATATAAACTAAGCTCACATACTTCCACATACATTGATGACTTGACTGTGCTGCATGCTCTGTAGCAATTGACCTATGAACCGCTACGAGCCGATCAATCATAATTGTGAGTGCAACGAATTGTCAGAAGCATCGTTATATTGCGCTGCTGATCAACTTTTGCTATGACGACATTGGCCAGTGAGTGCAGAAAAATCTGCGTAAGGGCTGAAAGCACGATCGTTAGGCATTTCGTGCTTCTATGAGATGTGAAGTAGCGGCGAGTGTGGCGTGGCGTGGTGGCATGCCACATTTTCCGCTACTCTCGTTTAGATAGTTACGCTTTGATAGGAAATATATTTTGTTTAATTCAGCTCTGGCGTAGCGTGTAAATTTAACTTGGCAATAATGTGGCATATGTGGCACATTAGCACCGAAAAGCACTCAGAAAATGTAAAAACCTGCAAGGCTGGTAAATACTGCGTGCGGCCAAGTAAGTACAAATTAAGCGAAGATAATGCTTACAATGGTGGTATGGACAATGTCTTTGGTCGCTTGAGCTATGAGGTTTGATGTGGAATGAGCCACAAAGTCTGATGTGTAATCTAGTTGTTGGTCAGTGTGAAGGAAGAAAGGGACAAGTCTAATGTCAAAATGTCTATAAAGCACTAAGAATGTAGTTCAAGATCAGAGGGATTTCCGCCATCACTAAGCTGGTTGACTTAAAAAAGCTTCTGGAAGTATCAGAGCAGTCAGATCAATGTGGGATCGGCAGCATTATTTAATAATTTTAGTCAGGGACGGGGACTTTGATTAATTTTAAAATAAAAGCCCAAAGAAAAAAGTTATTTCTGGACATTTACTTTTATCCGCACAAAAAAATCGGACAACTCGGACTTTTATTTTTTTCTAAATTTCTGATCATATGAGAGAGGTATGACGGTTTAGTAGATTTTGGTTCTTACTTTTATTCGGTCCTTAAAAAATATAGGGACAAAGATATCTTTTATTTCTGGCGAGAAAAAATAAAAGTGCGGGGGATTAAGTTATTGTCGGCCTTTTTAAAAAAGCCAGGAAAATTAATTGTGGCCAGGACATTGATCCTAGAAGTCCTGGGATGACAAAAAATTTAATAACCTTCTTCAGGGAGACTATCTAGCCCCGAACTTTTATGAGATCAAAACAAAAAAATTACTTTTAGTATATTCCGTCCCTGATTTTAGTACTAACAGAACAGCGAAAACTCACAGAAAGATAAGCTGTGCACTTTCATACTTGCTCTAACAGTGCAATAATGCCTAGGGAAATAACACCCACTGACAAGAGGACATAAAGCCCACGGACAAGATTTCTTTTTAAAAGGAAATAGCTTCCCTTTTTAGAAAGATTTTTTTTTGTAGGCCATTTGATTGATGAATTGAATGATTTACCTTAAATCGAAGTTTTAACCCTCACCAGCCGGCATTCTCCCTATTAAGCAAAAATTATTTTCACTGGTCTCATCTAATAAGGTCGCCGGTAACAGAAGATGAGCAATAAAAAAATTTTCATTTTCATCATGGGTGTGGTAGAGGGGGCAAATTATGTATACAAGCAAATTCTCAACTTACAACAACATTTCCAGTTATATTTTAGAAAACTGAAAATTATTTAGTTGGACCTTGGAAAGCGTTCAACTTGCGTTTCCTAAAATCCATTTGACGCTTTCCAAAATCCAATTTAAAAGGAGAGATTTTGAGGATACGGACCTTCCGCCGATTCTCAAGCATTTTAATAGGAATTTGCCAATCGATTTCGATGAACTCAAAGAGATCACATGACTCTATTATAATTATTCCACAAGGTAGTTCCATCAGTAGTACTGATTGACCCCTTAGTCCTTTAAAAACTTATGGTGACACAAAAGGTGTAATCGAGGGTTTTAAAGGGTTAAAAAAAGCGCCACAGCCGAAAATTGTGAATAAAAAAAATAAATTTTTAATTCTAAATTTTTATTTCGCATTGAGATATGTGTGATTAAAGGGAGGTGTGATTAAACGATTAGACAATTGACTAACACTTGTTCTTTTTTTTAAATTAATTGGGGATGTAATTAACTTTTAGGTAAGAAAAATGAATTTAAATCCGAGCAATGAATAATTCTTTCGAAAAATTTTTTTAACAAAATAAATAAATGAATAAATAAAAAAAGCAAAATGTGATAATTCGTTTAATTAATCGTTTAGTCAGTCTATAATGATTACTCTCTGAATAATGAGTCAAACAAGTTGAGATTGATTGATTTGTTCGATTAATTTATTGATTGCACATCCATAATTGAATCCCATATCCCTTAAACCAATGCGGCTTAATACATATAATAACTTGATATAACAGTTTGATACTAAACCTTGAACTATTTATTTTTTATATGCGACGACTTTGGTAGATTAACAGCCTCATTAGGTAAAACGCAGTGAATTACTACTTCTCGTTTAGGAAATACTCTTATTAAATGAAAGGGGTTCACTACTTTCACTGATTGGCAATAAATGTGTGATAATATTTTTATTTTTTTTTTGGTATTATTTAAGATGAAAAATTTATTTAGGTGACCGCAAAAATACAAATTTCGAAAAAAAACTCTATAAAAGCACTCTAAAATAATTACTCTAAAATATCGTTTTTAATATTTTAATATTTTTTTTTTTGAAAATTTTCATATTTCATAAGTAAAATGCGATTAATTAAAGTCGCACACCAGCACACACACACACAACTGCGCAGTTGAATATCCATGCATATTAGACTGGGCATCAAAATTTTTTTTTAATGAATACTATATACGCCGCGGAGTAAACAACTTCTAAACTAGTTTTGTTGTTTTGATTTTTTAATAACATTTTTTAGTTATTAAATGTTTTTGTTTAAATGAGAAAGGAACATTTAGAGAAAAAGAAGTATTAATTTTAAATTTTTTTTTCATTTTTTTTTGTTTTGTGAAAATTTTGTAATAACTTGAAAAAAAAATGTTTATTAATCGTTTATTGCTTTAAATTGAACAGAAAATGTGAAAAAAATAAAATGTAAAACATTTAGAGAAAAAGAAGTATTAATTTTAATTTTTTTATAATTTTTTTTGTTTTGTGAAAATATTGTAATAATTTTAAAAAAAAAAATGTTTATTAATCGTTAATTGCTTTAAATTGAACAGAAAATGTGAAAAAAATAAAATGTAAAACATTTAGAGAAAAAGAAGTATTAATTTTAATTTTTTTATAATTTTTTTTATGAAAATTTTTATTGTTACAATTTAATTTTTTTTATTAATTGTTAACGGTTTTTGTTTCAACACAAAATGTCACCAAAAACTTGATGGAAAAGCAACATTTAGAGAAAAACAAGTATTTATGTATTAATTTTAAAGTTTATATAAATTTTTTTTTTGTGAAAGTTTGTATTGTTATAATTTACAAATTTTTTTTATTAATTGTTAATTGTTTTTGTTTCAACAGAAAATGTGAATAAAAAATCAAATGAAAAGGGAACATTTAGAGAAAAACAAGAATTAATTTAAAATGTTTTATTAATGAAAATAATTATTATTAATTAATTATAATTATGAAATTTTTTATTGTTACAATTTAATTTTTTTTTTATTAATTGTTTTTGTTTCAACAGAAAATGTGAATAAAAAATCAAATGAAAAGGGAACATTTAGAGAAAAACAAGAATTAATTTAAACTTTTTTATTAATGAAAATAATTATTTTTAATTAATTATAATTATGAAATTTTTTATTGTTACAATAAAATTTTTTTTTATTAATTGTTAATTGTTTTTGTTTCAACAGAAAATGTGAATAAAAAATCAAATGAAAAGGGAACATTTAGAGAAAAACAAGAATTAATTTAAAATTTTTTATTAATGAAAATAATTATTATTAATTAATTATAATTATGAAAATTTTTATTGTTACAATAAAAATTTTTTTTTATTAATTGTTTATTGTTTTTGTTTCAACAGAAAATGTGAATAAAAAATCAAATGAAAAGGGAACATTTAGAGAAAAACAAGAATTAATTTAAAATTTTTTATTAATGAAAATAATAATTATTAATTAATTATAATTATGAAAATTTTCATTGTTACAATAAAATTTTTTTTTTATTAATTGTTAATTGTTTTTGTTTCAACAGAAAATGTGAATAAAAAATCAAATGAAAAGGGAACATTTAGAGAAAAACAAGAATTAATTTAAACTTTTTTATTAATGAAAATAATTATTTTTAATTAATTATAATTATGAAATTTTTTATTGTTACAATAAAATTTTTTTTTATTAATTGTTAATTGTTTTTGTTTCAACAGAAAATGTGAATAAAAAATCAAATGAAAAGGGAACATTTAGAGAAAAACAAGAATTAATTTAAAATTTTTTATTAATGAAAATAATAATTATTAATTAATTATAATTATGAACATTTTCATTGTTACAATAAAATTTTTTTTTTATTAATTGTTAATTGTTTTTGTTTCAACAGAAAATGTGAATAAAAAATCGAATGAAAGGGGAACATTTAGAGAAAAACAAGCATAAATTTAAAATTTTTTATTAATGAAAATAATTATTATTAATTAATTATAATAATTAAGAAAATTTTTATTCTAACAATTTAATTTTTTTTTTATTAATTGTTAATTTTTTTTTCAACAGAAAATGTAAAAAAAAAAAATTTTTTTATTTTTTTACGACGGATTAATGCATCTTCATGTATCCACTTGACTTATTCGTTGACCTGCTCCTCGTTGAGATGTTTAACTTGCTATATATCTTTGAGTAGCCGCAGCGTGTTGACTGCATCCATCTCACGCTTTCAGGCATTTTCATTGCCAAATGGCAAAATCGATCATACCAGCAAAGTCGGGTAGAATGAAAACGAAAAAAAAAAAAAAAAAAAAAAAAAAAAAAAACAGTAGGACAAAGCAGGAAGATCAGATGCTGGTTGTTGTTGCTGTTGATCAGCACCGCTGCAACAGCTGCCATCCGCTACGGTTGTTGTTGTGGTTGTTGTTGTTGCTGTCGTTGCTGCTGCTGCTGTTTACACGGAATTTGTACTGATTGCTGCTAGTCATGCCTGATTTGTTGATTCACTATTTTCGATTAGAGCTGTGCGCATTTAAGAGCACAACCCAACATATCGAGTTTGAAGCCTCGCGTGTGTGTGTGTGTGTGTAACGATTTTTCCACTGAAATTAAATCCATTTCTGTAAATCGGCGTTTAATTGGTGGTAGGTATCTTCTTTCTACTTGTTTTTCTTTTCTTTATTTCGCTGAGTTTTGCGGGCGCGTTTGTGTGACTGCTTCTGGGAGTTTGATCGCTTGATCGCTAATGTGTCAGCTGTTGCGATAAATTTGAATTTTCCGCTTTTTTTTGCATTTCGTTGTTGTTTTTTTGTTAGAAAAAATCTTAAAGCAATTTCAACCATAACCCATTTGTCGCTAATTTATTGTAAATTTATTCTGTGACAAAGAGCTAAACAACTCAAGTGGCAAGGATCACTTCTGAGTAGTCAACGGATCAATTCTTTTTTTTTTCTTGTTCTTCATAGCCGTTAAATTGTATATTGGCGGATACTTCGCAGGTAGCGCGCGATAAATAATTTTAAAAATCACATCATGTTAAAAGTGAAAATTATGAATAAAAAATCGCGCGATAATTAATTTTAAAAATCACATAATGAAAGTTGGATTAAAAAATCGCGCGATTAATAATTTTAAAAATCACATCATGTTAAAAGTGAAAATTTTGAATAAAAAATCGCGTGATAATTAATTTTAAAAATCACATAATGAAAATTGGATTAAAAAATCGCGCGATTAATAATTTTAAAAATCACATCATGTATCAAGGTAACAATATGGAAGAAAAAATCGCGCGATAAATAGTTTTAAAAATCACATTATGTTATGCAGTGAAAATTTTTAATAAAAAATCGCGCGATTAATTATTTTAAAAATCACATCATGGTATAAAGTGAAAATTTTGAATAAAAAAAACGCGCTATTAATAATTTTAAAAATCACATCATGGTATACAGTGTAAATTTTTAATAAAAAATCGCGCGATTAATAATTTTAAAAATCACATCATGGTGTAAAGTCAAAATTTTGAATAAAAAATCGCGCGATTAATAATTTTAAAAATCACATCATTTTATAAAGAGAAAATAAACAACAAATTATAAGACGACATGTGAATTAGGAAATGAAGTCAGACTATACTTCCCAATTTTTGTTGACCTTATTTCTCTTTCGAAAAGAGAACTGGTATCAATTAACTTTCTTTCCATTTGCGATGCGAAATAACGTCAATTGACACTATTTCCAGTGATCTTATTGCCTGTCACCGAAATCTCAACGCAGATTTCAGAAGGCTGGTAGATTAAACGAACTAAATTTGAGGAGCACCGAAGGTCCTTGAAGGTCTTCAGTAGTTTTTGCACTTTATGGTGGAGGGCTGGTGCATTTGCTCTTATCACAAAACCCTCCCATTTCATGAGCGCTTCTTAGAAATCCTACACTCAACCCCCTAACATATACTCCATTACAATCTTTATCACGTTACTAGTTCTATGCTTTCCTCATTTCTAGTTACATATATCCTATCCATCGCAACATATCGACTCTTTTACTACAATCAAGTATTCGCATATCTCGCTACATGTTTCGCATTGCCCACTTAACCTCAGCCACAAACGTGCGCGGGAGTTTCTGCCGTCGCACAACAACCAACGTAAATCACTCACGATTGCGCGCCGCTGCATGGCCTACAGTTTTGATACCTTTTTAAATCGACAAGCACACACAACAAATAAAATGAAGTAAGCAGCTATAGAGCTTTGGCTGGGGGCTGTCAGTAAGTAGATAATGATCGCACACATGTGAGCGCGCACGCTGATGGGCTGCACTACGACAGCGCTAGCAGGCGCATTATGAGACGCAGTGGAAATGTTTAAGCGATTATGATTATAACGATACGTAGAAGCGCGCATTGATCATTGTGCATTGATCGAGCTCGAACTAACGACATGAATTACTTGTGGCGTATGAATATTGCGCGCCTTTGTCTTGAGCGCATATGCGCGCAAAGTTTCGGTGTTGGGTTGCGTTATAGTTGGAAGCGCGCGCCCATCAACAGTTTAGCAGCTAAGATGCGCTCGAACGCGTTGTAATCTTATCTGCGTGCGTTACTGTTTTTGGGTGAGCGCACGTTGCGCGTTTGGACGCGCTCAAACAAAAGTATTATCGCGCTTATATGTAGCTTGTTAAAAACGGGCGAGCGCGCATTAATATCTTTTGTTTTTAACAATAGCGGTTCCTAGTCTGAGGTAGCGCGCTGTTGTAGTGACTCAGACCGCTGCCGCGTAGTGGTTCGAGGCAAGCAATCATGTCAAAAATTTTCCCATTTGTGGGAATTATTTGCTATTGCGCTGGAGCCAACTACACGTTGCAATAATTTTTGTTGTTGTTGTTATTATTTTCTTTCTATTTTTTCTTTGTTTGTGCCGCGCAGGCACAGCAGCGTGTTGACGTGTTAAGTGCCCTAAAATGTTGCAAAAAGATAAGCAAAAGGTTCACTAGAAATTGCAATCGATTTTTTCTTCAACCACAAAAAAAAAAGAGAAAAACAGCAACAACAACAAATCGCATTACAGCATAGCTCGTAATTTTGTTATTTTATTAAAACGTTTTTAAACTAGAAAATTGCGCGCGCCAACCGAAAAAAAGGTGGCATAAATTGTCTCATGAGCCGCCTCTTCCGCAGCGCTTCTCGGTCTCTCGCTCTAAGTAGCCACTTAAATGTCTGCCAAGTGCGAAGGTGTTGCATGCGCCTCGTATGTAAGGGACAGTTGTAGCGAATCGTCCGGCCGTCTTTCACTGACAAACGGCCACTGGCTGGACATTGTGATTTCTGGCAGTCGTGAGGCACGAAAAACGAATTGAGCGCCTGAACTAGGCATATAACCTAAGTGAATACCAACTCTCATACTTACACACTCACACACATACAATTTTTCACACAAGCAGCTCTTGATAATTTGTAATTTTCGGCTGATTTTGCATTTTTCACAAATTTCCCTGTGCGCCCATCGGCTGCGCTGCAATCTATGGCTCTAGAAAACAGCAAAGTGCTTCAAGGTAAGTAATTCCACAATTGAGACAGCTAATTGAATAGTGTGAGTTTGATTTTTTTTTTTTTTTTTTTGCTTAACGGTAGTGCAATATTTGGCAAAAAATGTTGAAAAGGGCGCAGCAAAAGAAAAAATGTGTGAAAATGTGCTGTAAAAAGTTGCTGAGGAGTTTCAAATGATATGAAAAAGCTTCGCTGAATAACGAATTTAACAACAGAAACAGCTGAAATCTGTCAACACCGGGGCCCGAAACTTTTTGGATGTCCCAAAGTCTAAGGACGTGCATTTCGACTTTCTCTCCTACTTGTTGTTCAATCTAGATTAAAATTAAAAGTCAGTTAGATATATTAAACTGCTCTATTAATTTAATTGACTAATTATGATAATCGAACATTTTTAGAATAATTAATCGATTAGCATTAAATTTTGGGTTCGATTAATGAGAATTTATTTCGAATCCTGGGATTAATTAAATTAATCAAAATCTAAATTTGATTAAAATGTTTGATTAAGTGCGATTAACGAGAATTAATAACAAATTTTAAATATTTTAATATTGATTAAAATTAAAAAACGTTAAAATTATTAATCCTCGTTAGTCGCAATTAATCAATATTTTAATCAAATTGAAATTTTTATTAATTTGATTAATCCTAGAATTAAATTTGAAAACGAAATAAACCCTCATTATTAATTATTAATCGAACACAAAATATAATCCTAATCGATTAGATATTCTAAAAATGTTCAATTATCATCATAATAAATCAATTTTTACAAAAATAACAAAAAAAATTATTTGATTCTCAATGATTACGATTAATAATTATTATTTAACAGGTCTGGATTTTGGTAGTCCTTGGGCAAATATCATCTCATTAGGCCACGGATACAACTAATTTTTCCACTCATTTACAATCCCATCTTTCCTTCAGATTAGGTGGCACTGTGACCCAAAACATACTGAAAATTCGACGAGGTCCAATAAATCAGTCTCGCGAAAGTCGAGATAGTACCAGAAGTTGCTAATACCGAAACATACTGGATTCATATATGGTAGAAGGATTTCTTGACTGACAACCCCCCACTAAATATTTGGCTTTTATTGTCATCGTTAAAAAAGCAATAACAATTTCAAAGACCCGCTCCCGAAGAAACGTTTGAGTTAGATGCTATTGAAAAAGCTACTGAGGTCTGATCTTGGACATCATCTGCGGTGAAAAACTCTTCGAAAAGACAGAGAATCGGGACAGCCAAAATTTTACTAGACGTTGTCAGCTTTTGATAAGCCGAAATGGGGTCAGACTAGCAATCTTGTTCAGTTCGAGTTTCATATTGCACCCATAAGAAAAGCTTGACCCAAAACCTTAAGGATAAGGGATTTGAGTTATTTTCACTATTTTTTGATTATAAAGTTTTGGATTTTTTTGACCTACCCTAGCATACACATTCATAAAACAACAATAAAATATAAGCAAATATTTACATAACAATCTAAATAGTCGAAATTTTAACTGCTAACTAACAAATTAAATTTTAAGAGTCCAACTGCATAGCAAAGCTATGTTGTGGCATAAGCAATAACTTGTAATAAAACAAATAACTACATATGTTGTGGTTACAACAAAAAAAAAATATTTTTTTTTAAATTTTTAAAATGTATGGTTTTTTTGTTGTTGTTTTTTTTGTTATTACGGAAATGTAAACTGATATGATGGCCACTGAAAGTAGTCCACGGTAGGAAGGTGTAAAACAAAAGGCGTGGACGATACATTAACAAAACAAAAATTTATTTGAGAGATCATTACTATGGCAATAGGGTCCAAATCAGCAATTTTTAGGATTTTTGTCTGTTTGTCGATATGTTTGTTCGCTTATCACTCAAAAACTGCTAAAAAGATTTTAGTGCAACTTTCATAATTGCTTTACCCGATGTCTAACTAAAAATATATGGTATACCTTATTTCGATAACTCTAACGGTTTTTGAGTTATCGACCAATATGACTAACAGGATGAACCAAATTTCTTTAGTACAATATGGGTATCAAACGAAAGGTGATAATAAGTGTTGTAGTAAGCGGTATGATTAAGTGCTGTATCTCAACTGACTTAGCAGAAAAGGGTTATGGAAAAGATATCGATAAAACTTTAATTTAATTTGTCATAGTCAATAGGGTAATTTCCTTTTATAGTACCGTTTGAAAAACGCTTTCTTCTTGAATCACCCTAATGCATGTACAAGCAACTAAAAACATATGAATAAAATATATTTCATACCAACAGTAACAGCTTTATTACGTATTACAACAAGCACTAAAGCAACGATTTGTAAGCCTGTCAAACGCTAAATACCCTGCAGCACTTTAAGCGCCCTCACCTACGTTGCTTATTGTTATTGTTGCAAGTATCTAGTATACATACATGTGTAATATATATGTACTCGTATGTATTTACAATACTTGTCAATGAATGCAAGGCTGCAAGGCAAGAAGATCGTGACTCTTCCCACTCCTCAAGTTGGCATTGTTTAAAGCGCAAGCGCAGAGGTGGCGATCGATATGAGCTTCAAAAGTAAACACAAATATGTTTGTTTGTATGTTTGTAGATGCATTGGCAGCATACATATTTAACATTCTCATAAATTTTGCAATGGTTTGCCAACAACTATGCATTGTGTTAGGCTTATCAAACATTGTTTTTGTTATTGTATAAAAATAATAAAATTATTTTATCTACAAATTTTTATACAACCTCGCTTGTGGACAATCTTTTATACTTGTTCGCATTACCATAGCATCATTTGAAAGGCTCGTAAGCGTACATATGAATACATTAGGGTGCCGCGCAAAAAAAAAAATATTTTTTTTTGGTACAAAAATTTTTTTGGCCTGTACATTTTCAATTATTTATGACTATGAATTAGTTCAAGGCCATTAATAATATTTTTTTTGTAGGTTTTTTTTTTCTTTTTTTTTTTTTTAATATATTGACATAAAAAATATTAATAATATACCCTCTCACTATAAGCTACAAATTGAAGCATGAACTTTTGCCACTTTTTTCCGCCCCAGCCTAATGTGCATATGAAAAAATTACCTGAGTTGCGCTCTGCATAAGTTCTACGCATGCGTAAGAGCAGTCACAGTTACCAAGGCGCTTGACTATGTGTTCGCAGCAGCTGGAGGCGCATGCGCTCCCAAACAAGCTTTCGCATAAATGTAGGGATTAGATACAAACAATGATGCACATTAAAATAATTTTTGTTGTACAAATGTATGTAAATACATATGTACATACGTATTATGCAAATATGAGGCAAAGTGTAACCATGTGAGTTGGTGCGCTTTGTGCTCTATGCACTGAAAATAAAATTTCGTAAAAAGGCTACGAAAAAATTTCGTAGTCTTGATTTTCGTATAATGTACGAAATTTCGTTCATAATACGAATGAACTTTTGACAAATATACTAGATTTTACGAAGCCTTTCTTAAAATATACGAAATGACTTTCGTAAGGAATATTTTTAGTATAATTAACGAATTCGTGCGTACTATTTACGAAGCAATGTCGTAAACTATGATACAAATCTTTGTACGAATCATTTTGTATAATGTACGAATCATTTTCGTAAAATATACTAAATTGTTGCTACACTAGATTTTACGAAACCTTTCGTAAAATATACGAAATGATTTTCGTAGGGAATGTTACGAATTCGTGCGTACTATTTACGAAGTAATTTAGTAAACTATGAAAAAAAGAACCTTGTACGAATCATTTCGTATAATGTACAAAATACTTTCGTACATTGTACTAATTCAACAAAGTCCTTTTTACTATTCGTACAATGAACGAAAATTTTCGTAAAATATACTAAATTGCCGCCATTTTTTCAGACGCGTGTTATTGTGAAATTCTATTCAAAGAAACAAGTTGCAGAAAGATTAATTTCTAAAAAGAGTGCGCTGTAAGTGTGTTTTGCTAAACGTTTGGTTAAAATCTTGCAATTGCTAGTTTTGTGTGCATTCTTGGAATGAATTGCTTTATTTGCAGTGTTAATATGGACTCGCTCCATAGCATGTCCAAGCATTTTCGCCTTGTACACAACATGAATCAAAGAGATTCGTATAAGTGTACTTATGGCGGAAATTGCAATAAAGTTTTTAGCTTTTTAAACTGCTTTGTACGTCACATGAAAGAGGCGCACAACTTTGACAAGAGTGCGGAGCAGGGATTAAGGGTGAACACAGAAGAAACTCTTTTTAACTATGCAACCCCAGATGCCACAGATGAAGGTAATCACACAATTATTTAAATTTTAACCCTTATTTATTAAAATAATTTTTTACTGATTTCGCTTAGATTGCATCAATTCCATTGCTTTCGTTCTCCTGCAGTCACTACTACCGCGCTCTCGAATCAACAAAAAAGTTACCAACAATGAAAAGAAAAGAATTTATTCACTTAAAGAGTCACGAGAGAGTTTTATGGCTGTTTGCGCAACTGAAGCCGAATATAAGATAATGTATGATGGCAAAGTTAAAACGGAATCATCTGTTGCTCCATTTATATCCTTAATTGGAACGCTTACCGAACCACAGTCGTTTATGGTGGACTTCGACAATATAACATACAAATTTTTTGATTTCGCTAAAGCTTTGGATGTGTGCTTTAAAACATATAATGTTTTTAATATAGCCTATCCTGAAGCATGCGCTGAGATGTGGGATTTTATTAACCGGCAATTTTATAAATTATCTTGCAAAGAGAAGGTCAAACCAGGAGTAGATGCTCTACTCCATGACATAAAAAAGTAAGTACATACATGCATATATACGTGATGTAAAAGATGTAGGGCTCTTGATAATCGATTTCGGCTTAAGTTGCAAACAGCCACCGACGTGTCTAACGGACGGTGGCGGTGGACGTACGCGAGCAAATTTGCGATTTTTTATGAACGTTGGGCTTACGTAGAAACATTCAATACAGTGTAACCATTCCTCAGTTTGCATGTATGCTTACCCAAACCTCTACTTTTGTATTTGTAATTTTTCATTTTGTAAAATGTCGAAAATAATATTAGATAACTACATATAGTATATTTATTTATAAACTTTTACATAAGTCAAAATTTTTGAGATATTTCGACAATATTTAAAACTTTTTTGGGTATTTTTGTAAAATAATTACAAACGGCCCAAGCTCAACATGCAAATAGTTGAATAGGCAACACTGTGTGGCGAAGAGCGATCAGCTGACACGTTTCCTACGTAAAAATCAGAAATTTTTTGGTTTGGACGTAGCGACGTGCGTAAAACGTACGCCACGAACGTCGGTGAAAAATCGCTTACACGCAATTCTCATAAGATAGATCGTGTCAGCTGACACGTCGTCCGTTTTTCCGTCGGTGGCTGTTTGCAGCTTTACAGTAGATATTTGCCTTCTTATTACCCGGGTAAAACCTGGAAACCCGAATTAATCAATGGTATTCGATTAGTTGAAATAGATTATCTGCTATTCGATTTTCAAACAGTACAAAAGTTCCCAGGCGACTATTCGAGTAATCGATTAAAAGCAAGAGCCCTAGTAAGAGGGCTATGT
>OX608081.1:27460712-27703212 GCA_951509765.1 Sphenella marginata | reverse complement strand
TGAAGAAAAAATCAATAAAAATCTATGAAAATTTTGACGGTTTCGCGAAAGAAATTTTAATAAAAAATTATTTTTTTACTCAAACTTTATATGAAATCTGACAGTCAAAATAATTTTTCTCCTGAATTGTTTCACTAAAATTTAATTTTTTTTTGTATAATGTTTTTTTTTTTTTTCAATTACAAATCAGTATAACTACAAAAAATATAAGAAAATCTTAATTCTGGTAAAACAGCTGTTTAGTCTAAGAACAGAGCTCGGCCACAAAAACAAATCGACGTACCGGGCAACCCTCTACAAATAAATTTCTCGACTCTAACCTCAAAAAATGGAATCCTGCTGACTTAATGAAATTCACCATATGATTCCCCTGTATATACACTAGCGCTTTTAAAGTGAAGACGTGAAAACAAAAATCATGTCAATGTTCAAAGCTTGATTACGAAAAATTACATGCAGAGCTTTTTTGAGGGGAATTAAATTTTTTACTGAAGTATAGCCAGCTTAATGTTCTTAAATCAATGTGTTTTTTTACATCACATCTCTAGTTTATTTTAATATTAATTTTTGAAATTATTTTAAATTAATATTCAAAAAAACATTTTTTTTGGCCCAGTCTAATGATCACTTTAACACTAGGTGTTAAGTTTAAAAAATTTGCATATGAAAGCAAATCATTTTGATTAAGATTTTTTCTTTTGCTACGTCCACATTGTAAATAGTTTCGTTTCGGTATAAAAAACTTACAACTTTCAAATAATGGCTTCGGTGTTAGTATGTTCTTACAAGGTTGCCACCTATTTGAAATTATGTTAAAATTAAAATAAATTAGTAATTTGGATATGAATAGTTAGGTAATTTATGAAGTTTAAAAATAAAAATATATTTGAGTGGTGTAAGTGTCGTTAAAACAACAACAAATACATTAAAACAACAACAACTGTTAATTTGCTTAAAAATATAATTCATTTGTAAAACAAGTTGCCAAGTCGTAAATGAAAATATGCAAAATGCCTAACTGTAGTTGCTAAAAGAACAAGACAGAGCTTTTGAAAATCAACAAATGCCAGTAAAAAGATGAACTGTTCACTGCGTTAAAATTCCGCTCACATTGTTCAGTATTTCATTTGCATCCCAGTTAACCAAAAGGAGCGCTTAAGCTCACATTAGTCAGAAAACTCAACATAAAACTCTATGAAAAGAGTTCAAGAACCCACCAAAGCGTAAAAAATGTATTTCCGTTACGACTCAAGTTAAGATTAGCAAATAAACAAAGATTTCAAAAAAAAGTATTAAGCTTTACAGAAAAAGCTTTGTCCGATCAAAGAACGTCAAAAATTCATTGGACCAAATGTCTCCTTGAAATGATACTGATCGATTTTTATAAAAAGAAATGTATGGCTCCTACTATCGACCTTTTCAGCCTTTTAGTTAGCTGGGCTGTTGAGCAATAAAAAGTATTTACCGCAAAAAAAAAAATAAAAATATTTTGCATGCTTTCGGTTTTATTCCACAGGTGGTTGACTTTGATGTCAGTGCAAATACGCTCAACAATGAGACATACGCTAGTGCGACAGCTAGTTGCACAAAATACAAGCAATATTTGCAATTACAGCAATGTCTATGAAAATAAGAACACTTGGTAAGCAACCGGGAAAATGAATGGCCTATGAAATTACATACTATTTTTAAATTGAAACGAGTTAATGCTCTCAATATACAGTTCCCAAAATTTGTTCCCAAATTTTTTATTTTTTTTTGGTTTTTTTTTTAAACTTTGTCTTTCTTGCACACAATTTTTTTTAAACCTTATTTTTCTTTCTTTCTCATTTTTTTCTTTCAAAAATTTTTATTTTGTTGTTTATTTAAAAGTATTGGAAATTTTTCAAAATGTCAAAATTAATATTTTAAATTTGAGAGCTGTTTTTTTAATTTTACATAGTTATTGTTTCTTAAAAAAATTGTATTTAAAAAAAAAATTTTGGTTTTTTTTTTTAACTATTTTCTCAAATAATATTTTTCTTTTCTTCAGAAAAAAATTTTTTTTTTTTGCAAAATGTTTTTTCCTTTCCAATAATTTGTTTCAAAACTAATTTTCCTTCTTTTTCAAAAAAAAATGTTTGTTCTCAAATTTGTTTTACTTAATAAGAAAACAAAAACTGTTTATTACTTCATTTCAATTATTTTTTTTATTAATTTTAAAATTTGGACTTTGAAGCTACAAAAAAATCAAATTTCTTGTTTAAAAATTCCATAAAAGTTGGCACAAGGTGGCTGTTTAGTGCGTAGCTTTCTTTTACCTTTTAAAAGTTTTACAAATTTTGTAAGATTTTGAAACTAATATTGTTGAAAAATAAAATTTTAAAAAAATTGTTTGGAATATTTGTATTAACTAATTGAATAAATTTTTTATAATTTCAAAAGTGTTTACATCGTTTTTTTTTAAGAAGTCCATGCAAGCAATGCTATACTATTTTTTCGCACGCCACTGTAAACATTTACAAACATTGTGTATGTGTATTCCTAGTTTAGTATTGCTTTGCTTACTCGTCTAATATTTAACACATCGGAGTCCTAACCGCAAAAAGTCTCAAGTGGAATAAACCTTAATTTCGTGAGGTCTGTAGAAAGCAATGCCCTAGTACCATGAGCAACTTCAGTTCATACTGAACAACTACACAGTACTAGTCCAAGCAAATCAAGCTTATGTGTCACATTCTAATTACATAAAAATATTTTAAATACCAACAAAAGCGTTCACTGCAAAATTCGCTTAATTTCACTTAAGTCCTTTTTGCTGTTCGTGTACGCTTCGTAGATACAAACTTAGATAAATTTTGCATAAGTGAAATAAGGAAAAGACAACAATGAAATTTAATTTGCAAATGGCATATAATTTGATGGACAAACGATGAAATTGAAAGCGTTGATACGCAGGCGCATTGACTGCCAGCCGCGGCGATTGATGGCAAAGTACGATGGCCCACTTTTCGTTAAACGAATCGCTTTTGTTTTATGAACTTCGTATTAGCGCTGATTCATCGTGCTTATGGCAATTGAAACTTAAGCGTTTTCTATTTATTTATATCTGGTACTTTCAATTACTAAAAAAAACATAAAATAAATGTGGGTTAACATGGAAACAAAAGGGTAAATCCAGGAAAACTTTAAAGTAAAAAAACCATGGAAAAAGTTAGCGATTCCAGGACCAAATAACTGTTAATTCGCTATATCTCGAAAACTATGTACAATGATATGATGAATCCGCAAAGGAAAAGGGAGAGGGGAAAAGGAAGAGTAAATTTGAAATATGTATAAGGGACGTGATAAGAGAAAATGAAAAGAGTGAAGAAGTATAAAAGAATATGAAAGTGGAGGAGAAGCAAAAGGAAGATATAGGGATAAATGAAGAGGAAGCGTCGAGTGGGAAGCGAATAGAGGGCACGTCAACGCCTTCAGGTTTCCTATTTATTAAATAAAACGATTGAATTCAAAATAAATAATCCAAAGCTGATTAATCAGACCACTTCTATGTATAAGAAATGTTAGCTTTTTAACCCATCTTTGAGTTTTATCAGTTTAGCAAAAACTTGTTAGCACGTTTTATCTTCAAAATATATTCATTAATTCAAATTTGTAAAGCAGATCAGCTCAAAGAAATTAATAAAATTATTCAGATTACCATAGCCGGTTGCTGGAAGTGTAGCTCTATGGCTCTCTTTTATTGAAGACTGGTTCGGAAATTATTGCACTTCACACAACATATATTTGTGTACATATACATACATAAACATACATATATGTAAATATATTTAAAACTCTGCAAAGTCAGTACCATTTTTTGGAAACGGTTATAACTTAATTTTTTTCTCATTTACGAAAAGTGCTTGGGTTCGTCGTGTAGCATTTTGGGTGTGAATTTGTTTGTTTATTTGAAATTTGACACAAAATCTAAAACAACAAAATTGTGTAGCACCAAAAAACATAAAGATAACACTTGTGGATAATAAAATACGCTGAGCTCGCGAGAGCTGGGCGGTTCATATTGGTGTTAAAGATGAAGAAGGCGTATCAATCTTTAGTGAAACCGAAGAAAATTTAAGAAGAGGTAAAGTATTTGAAAGCCACATTACTTGTAATAGTTTTACAAAGTCCTGAGTCATTGAAAATTTTAAGAAAAAACTCAGCCCTAATCTCCTGGTTGTAAAATCGCACCCAATAATTATTGTTACCAAAGTAGAAAAATACGTCAAAACTCAGCACAATAAAACTTTCGAAAACAGGTTGTTTTGAAAAAATTTGCAAATTGCAAATGGCACACTAATTAAAATCGTAACAAAAGAATTTCATATAAGCATAAACCTATTTTTATTCTCTTATTGTCTATCTGAGCTGATGAATAATACAAATAAACTCGTCACCGGTCCATTGCATAATTCACTTCAAACAAGTCTCTGAGAGTATGTGTTGAGTCTTTAATTCGTTCTCTTGTTGCATTAAATAACTGCGATAACGATCGTCTTGCGAAAACTATTTAGTACATATCAACCATTAAATGAAATTGTTTAACCATTTCCCAAAATAAGGCTCGTAATCAATGCAAAAAAAATTTAAAAAGCTCAGAGATGTAATGGCCAATGGTTTCAGTTGCAAATTCCTTAACCTTTAGTTGCTGCTGAGGTATTCAAATTAATCAAATCGCTTATTGCAACACTCTCATGAGCACTTTCTGTTTGTTAATCAGGATAGTTTTATAAGGTTGCCAGATATTTCAAATTTTAAAAATTTAAATGAAAATTTAAAAATTAAAAAGCAGGGTAGTTTGCGACTTATTTCAACAAAAATGTTTCTGGTAGGAACGAACTTTTGAACATATCTTTTATACTTTTTAGAGGGTTGACACTTATCTATACTTTTCTTTCATTTAAATTGAAAATGGCTAGCAAGGGAAAGCTTTTAAGTGTTTTGAAATTTGAAAAAGTCAAATCAGATATGTCATTATAACTTTCAAAAGGAAGATTTTTTATGCGCATATCAATAAAAAAATTATAACTAGTATAGGCTGGGGTTGCCACCTATTATTAATTTAATTGCTTTAATTTATTTTACATACAAGTTTAAGAATCCATAAAAATATATAAATAAAAAAACGTATATGACCAAAAAAAACGAGCACTGGAGATGCCGGGGATTGAACCCGGGGCCTTTCACATGCAAAGCGAACGCTCTACCACTGAGCTACATCCCCTACATATATAACCAATCTAGTATTTGTAGCAATAGTGCGTAGCAACCGAGCTTGGTAATAACAATTAAACGCTTATAGAGCACTTTGAACGCAAACATTTGTACAAATGAACAACAGACCAAAGAAGTATTGCCGATATTTGAGTAAAGAAACTTGTTAATGCGAACTATAAAGCGTACTACAACAACAACAACATGAAGTGTAGTTACTTTATTTTACTTGATTAATATTGCAGATCCATTTAAGATTAGTTTGGGACTAATTTGGAACCATTTCGAGATCATCTCCACACTTTTTCGGTATAATTTTAGTATTTTTGAGAAATTATTTTCAAACATTTTCGTGATTATTTTTGAACTTTTTCGAAAACATTTCGGGCTTGTTTTGGGATCATGAGTGTAAACGTCAGATCGATATGTCATGCAAACAAAAAAATTGGAAATTGAGTAACGTGAGATATTCTTGACAGAAAATTTACGGAGTGCATTTATTTTAGGTTAGGGTGAATGTTTTTATAGGAACTTAAAATTTCTTTAAACAGCGCTGAAATTTGGTATAAAAAATATCACAATTTTTAGCCCCAAATTTAAATTTTATCTTTTGTTAAAAGGATGTGTGATTGATTCAATAATTAAAAAATTAAATGATAAATTTACCCATAAACGATTATTTAGAGCTACAACGGATATTCTAAATTATCATTTTATTAATTTGATTATGCAAAACATGAGTCATCATTATTTAGGAAATTCCAATTCAGAGACATTTTGGCTTACAAAAAAACAATCTTCTAGTTTTATTAGTTTAGCCAAGATTTGCTTACTCGTTTTATATTCATTTATTCATATTTGTTTAGAATATCACGTTAAAGAAATTAATAAAATTACTTCCAGACTGGTTTACAATTTATTGTACTTAAAATGTACAGTTGTGTTGAATATAATAGTAGTGAAATTAAAATGGTTAACGTTCTATTAAATTAGAATGAGCTATGATTTTAATAATTTTCATTTGAATTATAGCGAATTTCATAAAAGAAACCACATGAACAGAAGTTTCAAAATTCACACAAAGTTCAGGAAAATTAATTATGCTTTAAAAAATGGACCTCAAAATTTTCAAATTTTTTCGCAAAACAAAACACAAAATTTTTAATTTTTTAATTGAATGAGAATTTTCCAATTTTGATATCATTTTTAAAAAGTTTAAACCATCAAATTTATTATTTTTTTTTTGTTAGTTTCTGTTACGGAATTCGCTTTATTTTAACTAAAAATAATTGAAACCACAGCTTCATTTTATTTCGTAGGAAGAAATCCAATATTATTTCACTACTATTATATTGAACACAACTGTATACTCTGCAAAGACCGGCCCACTTTGTTGAGGCGTTAATAACTAAATTTTTTTTCTTATTTACGAAAAGTGATTGGGTTCGTCTTTTAGCATTTTGGGTGTGAATTTGTTTGTTTATTTGAAATTTGACACAAAATCTAAACCAACAAAATTGTGTAGCATCAAAAAACAGAAACATAACACTTATGTATAATAAAATACACTCAGCTCGAGACAGGTGTGCGGTTCCTATTAGCCTTAAAAATGAAGAAAGGCGTATCAAGCCTTTGAAACCCCAAACCAACTTTAGAGACCCCAAGATCTTTTAAGTGATTAAATTTCAGTCTGTTATGCGTTTTTGCACATTCAACTATTATCTAGTGATATTTGTTTAAAGTTCACAAGCAACAATTAGACAGACAAATAGGCGCTCTAGCGTTTGGGCACCTTGCTGAGCTTACTAACTGACAGTTGCTGATCGTCTGGCTTTGTGAATGAAATCAACCGAACGAACGTAATCAAAGTTAAATAAGAAGTTGTTATGCAAACAAGCTTACAAATAAATCATTGCCACCATCAAATAATAAGCCTAGACTATATAGACCAATTTGCGATGAATCATGTATATTCTAATTTTTTATTAAACAACATTAGGGTGTGCTACAAAAAAGGTACGATTTTTCTTTTGGATTTTCGATTTGCAGATTCTGTTCATCCAAGAACGTGAGACTGCAAGTGGGTGGTGGAGTGTAGTAAAGGAATTAGCATGAATTTTCAGAAATTATCTTGAGAGTATCTAGAGCTCCATGGATTTTCTTTAATTTAAGATGTTCGTGGATAGTGAATATCCCGCTAACGGTTTGAAGTCTGATCCCAAAAATCCCGAATCATTGAAAATTTAAAAAAAAAAAAACAGGACGGCCTTAATCACCTGTTTGTTAAATGCATACCTGTTAAGTTTTGATTACTAATCGTAATGATTAGTAATCTGATTAATTTGTATTTGATAGTGAAATAATTGATTACATTACGATTATCTTGGTCCCAACTAGATTACGTAATGATTACGATTATAAAGAATCAAAAAATAATCATGATTACTCTAGATTACTGAAAATAATCAAAAAAATCAAAATATATAATTGATTCTTTACAGCGATTCTTTTTGATTAGTTTTGATTCTTTTCAATCCAAAACCCCAAACAATTTTTCTCTTTTCGCTTTTTTTAATTTTTAATAAGTTTTATTTTTTTATTTTGTATAACAAATAAAGATAATCTAGAGATAATAACTAAATGTAACACCAAAAAATTAACAAAATTCGTTTATATTTCAAATTATACAAAAAAAAAAAACAATTTAAAAAATTTTAATAAAAAAATGTCTTAAAATTTAAAAAGAAAAGTTGTTTGGTAGTTTGGATTGAAAGTAATCAAAAAGAATCAAAAAGAATCGCTGAAAAGAATCAATTATTTATTTTGATTATTTTTTATTCTTTTCAGTAATCTAGAGTAATCATGATTATTTTTTTATTCTTTATAATCGTAATCATTACGTAATCTAGTTGGGACCAAGATAATCGTAATGTAATCAATTATTTCACTATCAAATACAAAGTAATCAGATTACTAATCATTACGATTTCAAATGCACAATAAATAATCATTACAATTCTTGTTAGAAATAATTTAACCGATTACTAATCGTAATCATTATTTAACAGCTATGGTTAAATCTCACCCAATAATTATTGTTACCAAGTAGAAAAACAAGCCAAATCTCAGCCCAATAAAACTTTGGTAAACAGATTGATTTGAAAGAAATTTGCAAATTCTATTTTGTATTGCAATTAAAATCGTAACAAAAGAATTATATATTCAAATTAAACGGATAAATGCATTTTGCATTGTTATCGTGTATCTGAGCTGATAAACAATAAAAATTAACTCGTCACCGGTCCATTGCATAATTCACTTCAAACAAGTCTCTGGGGGTATGTGCTTTTTGTTTTTTCAGCTTTGATTTGTTGAATCTTTAATTCGTTCTCTTGTTGCATTAAATAACTGCGATAGCGATCGCCTTGCGAAAACTATTTACTAGCAACCATTAAATGAAACTGTTTAACCATTTCCCAAAATACTGCTCGTAATCAATGCAAACAAATTGAAAAAGCTCAGAGATGTAATGGCCAAAGGTTTCAGTTGCAAATTCCTTAACCTTTAGTTGCTGCTGAGATATTGAAATTAATCACATCGTTTCGACTTTTGTTTCATTGTACTAAAACATTTGGTGTCAACCTTGGTCCACATGTTGGTCGATAACTCTAAAAGCGGTGGTGTTATCGAACTAAGTACTGCTACAACAACAATAATGAGTTGATGGTCAAACTACTTTTGCATGTTGCACTACAGATGGCAGACGGTTATAATTATTTTAGTTCAAAGTATTTAATAATGACTCTCAAAAAACAAAATATCGGTTCTAGTTAAATATTTTGCAAGGTTTGAAGCTAAATCTGGCAAATTAAACAGATTTTTTAAGATACATAAAATCAAAAATTATAATAATTAACTAAGAATTATTATCAACTGGTATTGAGCTTGTATAACTTACAAAAAAGATGCAACTGATCAACTGATCTTGAGCTTGTATAACTTCCAAAAAAGATACATAAAGAAATGTTAAAACATAAAAGTGAGTAAAATTTTTTTTGGTATTTAATAATAATTATTTTGCGGATTTCATTTTCAAAAGTAAGCCACATACCATTTTAATTTGAATACAACACTTTGACAGCTGGGTATATTTTTTCAAATAATGTTAGAAATCGACTGCTGAGTGGGAGATCTATTTATTTAAAAATATTTTTAAAAAACTCCCTATCAGAATTTTTTTCAAAAACGCCACATTTCAAAAATTCGATTCAAAAACGCCTCAGCTAAAAATACATGAAGTTTTCTTTCAGATAGGGCGTTTTTGAAACTCATTTTGAAATACGGCGTTCTTCAAGCCAATTCTTAGATGGGGAATTCTTTAAAAATATTTTGAAATGGGATATCTTCTATTAAGAGTCGAAGCGGGGGTTTTGAAAAAAAATTCTGAGGTATGGTATTTAAAATATTTTGAGATGGCGGGAGCTTGTACTCAAATTTTGAATTTTGAAAAGTATTCGAAAGCTTGTGATAAAAAAAAAGAACAAGATTATTCTAAATTTTTAGAAAAGGGTCGTGGCACCGCCCTTTTTTTATTTAAGCAATTTTCAAACTTCGACTATTAAAAACTTCAGAACCAATTGTTTTTGTTTTTTGATAATGGCTAATAAGTAAATAAGCAGCTGGGTATTTGATGTTCGTTGCCACCCGAACTTAGACTTCCTTATTTCGCTTTAATATAATATTCAATCACGATTTTGAAATTACATATAAACTAAGCCGCCTATTTAATATGTATGTTAGTACAGTAATATACTCGGTTCAAAGGTGGACCTACTTATAATCAGCCACTACAGGCCACAGCCCAGACATAAATAATTAGAAAACGAGTCAAATGGCTGCAGCAATATGAGTAGATACGATTGTGAAACGAGCTTACATTTGCTCCAGATTAAAACATTTAATTATACTATAGCTTGACATAGAAAAAAAAATTTTAAATTTAAAAAAGGCGTGTTATTTTGGTTTCGCAAAAAAAAGAACCAAGCCAAAAGTAGATTACACAGCTTCGAACGTAAGGAGTATACAATTAATAGACAAAAGATAGTTACTAATTTTCAGACAGCAACGGTTAATGATGCCATTCATAATTTAAATTTATTTTTCCTTTTATTTTTTGCCGCTCACAGTGAGTGAGTGACCTGCATTAATACATACATACATATATATGGAAAATAATAATAATAAGACAATAGAAGTAATGGCCAGCAAAAGACTTAAGCCAAAGACAAATGAAAGAGACGACAAGCAACTATAATTCAAAACGTTACTTTAGTAACAGTCAAATAATTTAAATGAAATTGATTGTAAAACCATTAAATATTACAGTGCAAAAAATTATGTTGGTGAACGTATTTTGAGACCTTGAAATCAATGCAAAATTAAAGACGGAAATGCCAAAAAGCATTCACATAAGAAAAAGTTAATCATCAACAGATGCGCATGCGTAGCGTTGCGTCATTGACGAAAGGAATGGTGGAGGAAATACTCGTATGTTGTTTGCAGTGCACCCAGATGAGTTTAAGATCGAAAAGCATAATGTTGAGTGCCTTAAATAATTTTTTTTGTTTTCGAATGTAAACATTTTTTATTGAAAAATATTTTTCAAGCGCGCCGATACAAGGTTTTATTGAGTAAAATTTCAATACTTTGTTTTTGTAGTAGAGCAAAATTTTTTTTTTTGGATGCAAGAGAAATAGAAAATTGTAGCAGAGTAGATGTGAAGTAGAAAAAGCTAGTTGTATCTGAATTAATAAGATTGCGGATAATTTCAGCATTGCTTTATGGACATTTTTTTGTTATCATTGCGGAACTTTTTCATTATCCTTTTGTATCAGTATCCTACAGAATTTTTCTGGTTGTTACTTCTTTCGACATAATTTCGGAAATTTTTTTGGAATAATTTCGGTACTGTTTTGGGACCATTTTCGGTATTTTTCGTAATCATTTCAGGATGGTTTTTTGTACTTTTTAGGAATAATTTGAGGACTTCTCGAATTTTTGTTTTGGCATAATTTTGAAACTTTTTCGGTTTAACTTCGGAATTGTAACGGTGACCCACAGAATCATTGCTGTTTTGTTTTTCACATCATTTCTGGACTTTATGGAGTTTACTTGGGAATCATTGTGGGATTGGTTTTTGGGATAATTTCGGAATTTTTTTGGATGCATTTCGGAACTTTTCCGAAATCATTTTAGAAACATTTCGGTATTTCCTTCGGGACTGTTTCGGGGCAATTTTCGGAAGGTTTCCATGAACATTTTAGGAAGGTTTTTTGTACCTTTTGGGAATCATTTCAAGACTTTTATTATGTTGGAATCATTTAAGAATCAATTCGTGTTTGTTATCGGGACCATTTCGAGGCTTTTCCGAATTAATTTTTAATTGTTGTAGCATCACAGCTAAATTTCCGATTCCATATAGCGTGACAGTTACGGTTATGGTTACGGTTATATAGGAAGTTGTTGTTAATTTATTGTTTAAATTTACGTTCGCATATTTTTAAAAACTCCGGTTACGGTTGCATTTGTGTTACGTTGTTACGTTGCTGATATTGGCGGATATCGATAAAGGTTTTTTTTAATCTTAGTATTGGAAAATATTTTTCAAAGACATTGACATTATTTTCTTAATGAAATATATTCCCCTTTCTACTTTTTTGTGATATTTTTATTTGGTTACAAGTTATTCTGGAGCTCTGGTTGTCTTAAATAACAACGAGCTAATCAGTAATGAATGTAAGTGATGAATGGAGAGAATGAAGTCTTGGTGATTAAGATTTGGAATTTTTCACTTTAAATTTTATGACAGGAAATGATGGTTTGAGTTGCCGACTTGGAAAATTTTTACTGGTGGTATCTTAAAATAAACTGGTAAGGTAGTATATACCCAGACTGTGGTTTTAACAAAGTTTAAAAAAATTGTCGAAAATCTGTTGAAAAGAAAAATCGCGGAAAAGAAAACAAAAACTTTCAACAAACGAAGACATATGTAGTACGAGTAAAGCGTTGCCAGATGTTTAAAAAAAATTAAGATACAGTGTAAAATTATCACCAAATTCAGGTTAGGTTGAGCTTTGGTGGCCGATACTTAAGTTGAGGTGTGTGACATCAATAAGCCTGTTGTCATCAACTGGGTATAATTCAAGGTAACAATGCATCAAAACTCAAAAGAATCACATTCGAAATTTAAGCTGCTCAATTCAATGGAAAAGTAAATTTTGCCGGTAAACCGGTCACGGAAACATAATTAATGCACAAAATCAAAGCTGCACCGTGACGTAACATTGACCGACAATTATTTATTGAAAAAACGCGCATGGCAGACGTTCATGAACTTGAAGATTGTAGTCTTGTGTGACCACTTGACCACTTTAAATTGTGCGCTAGCATGACATTCACCAAAAATGAAATCGAAAGTTAGCGCATACTAGGGATGTCAGTTCACTGATTTATAAAGTACCGAAAATGTTGCGGAATTTTTTTTTTTTTGTTTGTTATAGATACCAAGTTATTCGAGATTGCAGATATGGTATACGATTTTTTAAATTTTTTTTTTTTTAGATTTGCAATATTTTTAAACATTTTAATTTTCTTCGTAACTGTTGAATTAAAGCAACGTGAGCTTTTTTAGCAACTAACAAGAAACTGGAAGTTTTTTTGAAGAAAAACTCAAATTCTTTTATGAAAAATAAATTTTTTTTTTTTTTTCGAAATTAAAATTTTTTTAAGAAAAATAAAATTGTTTTATGAAAAATAAATTTTTTTTAAGACAATATTAAATTTTTTCGTCAAAAAATTGTTGGAGAAAACAAAAAAAAATGTTTTCCCTAAAATTTTTTGGAAAAAAACAAAAAAAAATTTTTCCTCAAAAAATTTGTGTTTATCGAAATCCAACATTAAAATTAAAAAAAAAAAAAATATTCCTGAAGAATTTGAAATTTTTTTGTTTTTCCAAATTATTTTATTTTTTTTTATTAAGGAATGTTATTTTTTTTAAATTTAAATGTTGGATTTCGATAAACACAAATTTTTTGAGGAAAAACATTTTTTTGTTTTTTTCCAAAAAATTTTTGAGAAAAAAAAATGTCACGTTTATTTTAAAATTTATTTTTTCTTTAAAAAAATTTATTTTTAAATTCTAAATTTAAAAAAAAATTACCATCTATTTAGTTTTGCTTATTTTCGTTATTAGAGACATGATATTATTATATTAATATACATATTTGTATATATATATATATCTATACATAGTATATTATATAGATTTCTTTAAAAAAAATATAATTTTTTTTTCAAGTCCGATTATTTCTTATATATTTTAAAGTTAGTTGTTGGATGAAGCGGAATGCCGACATCCTGAAATGCAAAATCGAATCCCGAAAATTCTGAGATTGTTCAACTCTAAAAACTTGACATCCCTAGTAAATACACGCATTTGTTAACATCAAACGAGATAAGCGATTGAGAAACCCGGCGTTCAATTGATTGATATTTTGGCACCCATGTCAACCTCAATAAATCGTACCTTTCACCCTTCAAATTAACTAAATTTATTTTCTGCAACTTCTTCGCTCTCTTATTTGCATTTAAAGCTATTTAATTACATGCTTGACTTAATACTATTCAATAAATATATCCTCCATATTTTGTATGGCCACTACTCACATAGTGAGTCACTGTCTGTGCGGGGTATGAGACCGAACCATGCCACGCAGACTGCCCCTCATTTGCCGCTGCACGAAGGGCAGCACTATGATCGAAACTATTTCTATAGCTTGAAAGACCTAAATCAAGTGCACCAGTTTTTTGGTTTTCAAAATCGTAGCCGCCATATGAAATGCCGGTGGCATCATCAAGTGCGCCCGCATGATTAAAACTTTCATCCGCGTGTTGTTGCTGTTGGTCCGCATCTGCTTCGACTATTTGGTATTCGAATTGTGCTTTGTCGTTGCCATATGTGCCGTATGAGAAGGCGTCCTGCTCAACAGGTGCGTACTCCTCAATCGGTGTAGCCTTGCTATATTTGCCATATGAGACGGCCTCCTCGTTAGCTGGTGCAATTGGCTCATACGTTTGCTTTTCCGCGTTAACATATGTGTACTCATGCGCTCCGGAAATAGGTGCGTGTTCAGCTTGTTGTGCGTATTCCAAGTTATGTTCTAGACCGCTGTAGGTCTCAGCATCACTGAGTTTATGATTGGTATCAGTATCATAATTCACTTGAAAAAGGCCATCCGAACTCGAATCATCATACCCTTTGCTTTCTTCAGCCGCATAATGGGAAGAATACTTCACAGCTGGTAAATATTGGCGACTTAAATGGCTAACATCGGCTGCAACGATGGCAATGAGCGCGAATGTGGTAAGTATGAGTTTCTGTAACGAAATAAGAAGAATGTTTGAGCTTAAGTTGGAAAATACTTCGGTTTTGCTATGCTCCCCAAGTGTGATACCTTTGAGTGAGGAGAGACTTTAGCAAAAAGTTACTCTAATGCATTTTATACTCTTCTAGATATAACTTCCTGTCCTAGATCAAATTCGATTTGGTAAAAAGTACACGGGACTTGTAACGCATCACGATAGTCTTTTGTAACAGAACGTGTAACAATTTGCTCAAAACGGATTTAGCGTCAACGAAACCCCTACTGCGCAGAACAGCATTGCCACCGAAACGTACCTTTCAATTTCATGACAGTTACGTTACAATTTCGTTACAGTTACGCTACATTTCCGTTAGAGATACGTTAAAACTGCATTACAGAAACCTTTCAATTTTGTTACAGTTATGTTACAATTTTGTTACACTAACACTATCATTTCCTTACAGATATGCTACAATGTCCTTACAGTTGCGCTACATTTTCGTTAGAGTTAAGTTAAAATTTTGTTGCGTTACAGTTACGTTACAATTTCGTTATAGATATCTTACAACTTCTTTGCAGTTAAGTTACATTTCCGTTAGAGTTACGTTAAAATTGCATTACAGAAACCTTTCAATTTCGTTACAATTTCGTTACAGTTTTGTTACAATTTCTTAACAGTTACGTTACAATTTTGCCAGACACTGTACATTCTTACTATTATTTCTTTACAGTTTCCGTGCTAGCGAAATGTTCCAAGTTCAAAAGATTATTGAATTATTCCACTTTAAACATGAAATTAGCAAAAGAATTTTTTAGAAGAACCAACTAGATAATTTTCACTTGAGGCTAACTTATATATCTTGTTTTACATATATCTCACTCTCTTCTTCTTTATGTTTGTGAAGCGCACTATATTATCGTGAATGTGAATGGTGTTGCACGTTTACACAGCGTTTTATATAACTAGTCCTTTAATTTTTTTATTTTTTCCTTTTACAATGTTTAAAAATTTTTGTTATCAAACCCCTTACCATTTTATATGAATTTCAAAAACACCAGACAACAACTGCAATGTAAACAAACTAAACACAATGAATTGAATATCGCAACTGTTACCTTACATCAAATGACAACTAGTCTTATATAGTGGTCATCTAGAATCGTGTTGGTATTAATTTTGTAAAAATTTTATTGGCAAAGGTGTTTTTGTTTGACCAAAGCGTTAATATTTGTACGCTATTATAAAATCATTTTTTTTGTTCTCATTAAATTTGTTTAGTAGTTATAAAATGATAATGGGCACAACCAAAATACAAAAACAGCAAACAAATAAAATCTCAAATGTGTTTAGTTTACGCACAAAAGACCAAAATAAATGAAATTAACACAACAAATATTTATTAATGAGATGACAACATAGTTGAGATCTCAGTTGAAAAAATTTGAAATAACCATGCGCGTACAATATAAATTGATGTCTTAATGGGCGTAGGTACATATATAGTGCATTGAAATCGAGAAGATAAACCTATAATATAAGGTCAATTGAATATACATGCTAATAAATTATGTTTAGATATGTTACTTAGTAGCGGAAAATCGATGATTTTTTTTTTATTTGAAGATAACACAATTTGCGAAAAATCGATTTTTTAAACAAATAATCGATTGTTGCTTAGAAAGCGATTTTTTATCCCAGAAATAGACATTATCATCTGAGGAAAATTATATTGTGAATAATTAATTCAACTGAAAACAAATTAAAATCATTTAAGCTATTAGATAGTTAGTATGGAAAAATCACAAAAACAACGAATTTGACATTTTTTGCTCTATATTCGAACTATTTACTCACAAATTTTGAATAACCTAAAATATTTTATTGCAAAAAAAAATTACAAAATAAAAAAAAGTAAAAAAATATTTAAAAAAAATGTTTGTTTTAAAAAATTTTAAAAATCTGCAAAAAAATGTTGACAAAATTTTTTAGACTGTTTCTGAGTATGCAGTTTTGTAGCCCAATCAATTTTAGTACAATAATATGCAGTTTAGAAATTGTTCAAAAATTTTCTTGAATTTTTAGCATTTTCTTCGTCGAGGTTGTTGAGTGATTTCTCACATACAAAATTTCGAACTATTTAGAGAAAAAAAAATTCTGGAAATTTAGCGGAATTTTTGAACCATTTCTAATAGCACATTATTTATCAAATTGAATGCGCTACAAGACTGCATACTTAAAATTTTTCTAGAAATTTTGCCAACAAAATTTTGCAGCTTTTTATGGCCATTTTTCAAAAGTTTAATGAATTTTACTGAACTTTATTAAAACTTTGAAGCTTTTTTTTTATGTAAATTCTGTTGATTATATTTTAAATGAAAATAATAAAAAACACTGCCTCTTTTTATTTTTTCGAACGTTATCCAAATACATTTCACTACTATTTTATTAAACACAACTGTACTTACTTAGTATTAAAGAAACGCTCAAATCTACTTATTTATAATTTATTGCATCTAATTATACATATATATTTTACAAATTCATATCTTAAATTAAATTATATTCAAATCACGAAAGCGACAATTAAATGAATTTAATCCTCTTTTTTAAAAAAATTCTTAAATACACTGTGCAACCATATCATTTTCTTTTCGTAGTTGCGTTATGAAGACAATTTTGATTGATAGACCCCAACTGCTAATGGAAAATCATCACTTCGTGTTGTCATCTTTTGTAAATTTTTCTTTTTTCTAAATTTAAAATAAATTTTAAAATTATGATTTTCTGCTTGAATATTTTGACAATAAATTTTAAACTTTTTTTATGTAAAAATCGGTCGTTAAAGTAAAAAATACAATGAATAATTTTTTGAAAACATGAGACCAAAACGTATGTATACGTATATCAGATTTTGAGATTTCCCAATCTGTCATTTTGTGTTCTCATTATTTTGTCACCAAAATTGTTGTAGCTCAGTGTTGTTTTTGTTTAAACAATGAGCAAACATTTGAAATGAAATATTTGGTATTTAATTTTTTTTTTTCTTCTTAAAAAGATCTCTTTATATTTGATGGATTTTTAATTATTTAAGAACAATCGAAAACGATTAATTTCAAATTAACATAAACAATTTTCATTAAAAAATTAGCGAAACCTGAAAATTTACAAACAACATCATCATCATACATAGCCGGCAGGCAAACAACAAACTAGTTAGAACTGCAACGCGTAGATAAAGTTTTTTTAGAAAATTTGAAAGAAAAAACTCTTTAATTTCTAAAAAAAAAAAAAAACAAATTTACAAATACCCAGAGTGCAAATGAGCTGTATTTAAAGCTCATACTTTTAGTGAGCATAGATTGAAAAAGCTTTATAAAACTTTTCTGAGGAACTTCCAAAAACACGATTTACTTTTATAGTAAAAAAAAACTTGAATGTGTTTCATACCAGAAAAATGTAAACCAAACTTAAGACGCAAATGAAACTACTAAAGGTCACCAAGAGTTCACTACAACAGTCGTAATTGTTTTGCTTATCCACAAATACCACATGTCGTAGTTAGACAAAAGTATGAAGCATAATAACAATTATTTAAATAAATAAAATAGCAAACAAAAACACTGAACCCACATATTTGTTGTTGTTGTTTGAATGCTCCGGAAATACATATTTGTCAATTCTACTTAAAAAAAAATTGTTGTAACAATACATAACGAAAGAATAACACATAATATGCGCTTGTTTGTTAAGAAGTTCTAAGCTTAAAGCTCATTAAAACTTCATTAAGACAAGCTAAATGAAATCATCATCAGGTAATTAGATTACAACATTTTATGATAGAACAAAGGTAGAGATGACAATGTCACTACCTTGAAGTTCTAAGAAAAACCACAACAACAATTTGTTAAAATGCTTTTTTAGATGCCGTCGAAAATCGAGAAGTACTAAAAATTAAAATAAAAAAAATAATGGTAAAAAGCTCTAATCCTTATGTATGGCCCAATGAAAGCTCCTATGAATTTTTAGTACCTACAAAATCGCCAGCTGTGCTGCAGAGGAACTTGATCTATTTCCTATTGAAATTACGTGCTACCCAAGGACGTTATGCTGCTACAACAACAACAAGAACTCGGCCTAACTCGTCACCAAGCACTCGAAACAAGCTTTGGTATTTACCAAGGCAATCTCAACTTATAGACTTACGAGACTCGTACTTTGATCAATCGTGTGGGCGAACTTTACAACAACATTATTGAAGCTTAAATTGCCAGACATCCGTGTCTCCATAAAAAGTCGTAACGGGGGGCTTTTGAACGATAATAAAAGAAGTGCGACTGATCTTAACATACAAACTTTTGCGAAGTCATGCGGCCGTATTGAAGAAGGTGGAGTAACTGTCTGGGTATTAAGATTTTATCTTGCGTTTTTTAAATGTTTAAATGTCTTAGGGTGGCACGATTTACTTTTTTTGTTAAACATAGTTGTTATTTTATTAAAAGAAAACGCAAATAAACAAAAAAAACTTTAAGCGAAATTTTTACTTCCAACTTTTCATTCGATTTCGACGAAACATCATCAGATTCTAAAAGAAATCTTTTTTTCACACAATAAAATGCAACCTAAGCTTTTGAAGGTCTCCCAGCCAAAATCATAATCGAAAAAAAATAAAAATTGTTAAAAAAAGTAAATGTGTTAATGGTGTTTAGAGCCGAAACTCCTTTAATAGCCGTTCTTATAACGATTAATCAAAAACAGCGCAAATAAATAAATTTTGATGGTCTCATTTGTACGTCATTACCTAAGCCATTGTTTAATCGTCTGTCATGAGACCATGCAAATTAACATATAATTGAAATGTACAGGGTGCTGATTTCTGAAAAAATGTGGCAAAAATATAAAATTATTAAATTTTAGTTTGAGTGTATGGATTAGTTGCTGAAATCGTATCTTACGATTTTATATGTTATCGCTTGATATAATGCTTAATCACATGGTATGATGTGATATCACATGTGATCACGCGCTTTGATATCATAGGATACAACCGGTAAAAATAAATACAAGTAAAATATTTCTATGTCAGATTAAATCCTTCCAGTTTGACCAAAAATATTTTAATTAAAACAGAAAAGAAAAAAATTTTTCGAAAAAAAATCAAATTTTGAAGAAATTTTTTTGTATTCATAAATCACTAAGTGCTTGGGAAAAAGTAGGTAATAAAAAAAATTATGAAACATGAAGTGCATTTGAACGCTAAATCACATAAATTCTCATCCTAAGATGGACTTCCGAATTTTTTTTTTTTTTTTTTTTTTGCACTGAAATTTGCACAATTTGGTTGCTAGTTTGCAAGCGATTAGTCCGAATTTGATTTTTACTAGGAATTTCAGATACGATAAAAAATATAATGTAATTATAATTTATAGTATGCTGCTTCTAATTTTTTAGAGAAAAGTCCATATTTGGTTTTCAAAAAAAAGTTTAAAATTTTGAAGAAAAAAAATATTTTTGCTATTTTATTCATAAGTCGCTTAGTGCTTGGAAAGAAATTGCTAATATCATAATTGTCAAAAGCGAAAAGTTTCCACTTGAGTTTCAGTGTACTTTTAAAATTTTTTAAAAAATTTATTTTTGTTATTTTATTCATAATTTGTGGTGGTGTTGCTTCTAATTTTTAAGGAAAACTTAAAATTTTTGAAAAAAAATTCTTTTTGTTGTTTTATTCATAAGTCGCTAAGTGCTTGGGGAAAAAAATGTTAATCTCACATAATCAAAAGCGAAAGTCTCCACTTAAGTTTCAGGAAAAAAAAAATTATTTTGGTATTTTGTGATGTGCTTCATCTAATTTTTCCAAAAAAGATCCATATTTTTGAAAAATTTAAATTTTTGAAAAAAAAAAATATTGTTTGTTATTTTATTTAAAAGTCGTTAAGTGCTTGGAAAAAAACAAATAATTCCTCATCTTTGGATCGACCTCCCTAATTTTTTTTTATTTTCGGCAAAATTAAAATTTGTTGCAATTTTGTTCTTCATCACTACATTGTGCATGCCTAATAACCAAACTAAAAAGCCAACCAGCCAAACCGCCGCCTAAACGATCTTAAGCTTTTGCCGGTACATGTTTTATTGATGGATCATTTGTTTATTCGAGTATACAAATGCAAAAGGTGTTTGCTCAGACGCGTCAACAAATTGCAGCTCATAGCGCTGGCACCGTTTTTATTTTAGCTTTTGTTCGTGCGAAGATATTTGAGGTTTTCTTACTTTTTACTTCTTTTGCATTTTTCTTTGTTTCAACTGCAAAAAATAAAAGCGACGCCCCTTTCAAAGCTTTGGTCATTAAATTTTTGGTTTTGTTTGAAGCCAACAAAAAACTTTTTTCACATTTTTTTTTTTTCAACTATCATGCGTCTTAATTATTTTCTTTTTTGGCTTTGTAATTTGACAGCTTTTTTGCTATTAAATTATAGGATTTATTTCAAACATTTAGTGGACAAGTTTGACTTAATTTTGCAACAACGTGATCGCCATTGTCACACGCACGCCGTCGCGCTTTAATTAATACATCACGTTGAGATAACATTTTGCTTACGTTTTCTATTCATTCGTATCTGCTAGCTTGCACTGCATGAATTTTTCTAATGTACGCTTGGCGCTGCTGCGAAATTCAAGTTCATTTTACTAAAAATTCAATGAAGAATTGCTATCGCCAGCAAAAACCTTTGCGTGAATGAAAGGGCGGCTGCGCAGTTAAGCTGACTTTGATGTTGATAATTCGCTTAACGTTTGGTAAGCGTTTGGTAAGCTGAAAGATTACATATTTCATAATTCGGTTAAATGAATATTCATCTGTAAATTAGCAGCTTAAAAACACACCTATTTATTAAATTTTCTAGAGCAAACGCTCACAGCACAAATACGACGAGCACTAGCACCCACTTTATGCCATGTAATTTGTATACCCAGTAGTGTAAGTTGTGTAGCTAGACAAGGTATAATAATTTTTTTTAGCATTATGGTGAATTATATGGAGGAATAGATTTTTTAAATTTTCATTCAAAATCATAATTAATTTTAAAAATGACCATGACGTATCACAGCTCTCTTTAGAGTTCACTGAAGAAAATAAATTTTCAAAAGTTTGAGTATTAAAAAATTATTTATTAATGTCAATAAATTAAAAAAAAGGTTTTCAAAATAAGTTTTTTTAACAGAAAATTTGGTAAAATGAAATAAATTGTTCTTAAATCAAACTGGAGAAAATTTAGTTTTAAAAATAAGAATATTAAAAAATTAATTTTGAGAATAGCTTTTTAATCAAATTCAGTTTTTGAAAATAAAAGACATGAAAAGTTTTCAATTGCTTACAGATTTAAAATAAAAATTTTATAAATTTTTTTTGAAAAAAAAAATTCATTTTAAAAATAGAAATTTGAAATTTAATTTTAAAAACAAAAATTTCAATCAAATTAGAAATAAATTAATTTTTGAAAATAAAAAATATTTAAATTTTGAAATTTTAAAGTTAGTAAAAAATAAAAAAAAAACATTTTTCAAATTTATTTTGAAAATTTCATGAAATAAAATAAAACATTTTTTCACAAAATTGATAGAAATTAAATTTCAAAATTAGAACATACATATGTATGAACTTTAACTATCTATAAATGCTAAAAAGTTTTCCAAAATTTATTTTGAAGACAGATATTTTGGAAACAAACACTTTTTTAAAATTAGGTAAACGGTCTCTTAATCAAATTAGAAATCATTTAATTTTTGAAAATAAAAAATATTAAAATTTTCAAATTGCTAAAAATTTAAAAAAATTTCACAAATTTATTTTGAAGACAGAAAATTTTATGAAATAAAATAAATTGGTTTTTCACAAAACTGACAGAAATTAATTTTAAAAAAGAGAACATTTCAATTTTAATTACGAATGCTAAGAAGTTGAAAACAAAAATTTTGCAAATATTTTTTTTAAAGTGAAAATTTTTAAAACAAAATACAAATTTAAAATTAAAAAATATTTAAAGTGAAAATTTCGGAATTTCCAATTAACTAAAAAAAAGAAATTATTTTGTTTTTGGAAATAAAAAATATTTAAACTTCTTGTATAAAAATTATATTTATATGTATTGTAAGTAATTTAGAAAACACAAAATAATTTACAACTAAATAAATTGGTTTTTATCAAACTAGAAATAATTAAATTCTCAAATATAAAAAATTTTAAACTTTACTTATAAATGCTGAAAAGTTTAAAAAAAAAGTTTAAAAAAAATATTATATTGAAACATTATTGCTCAAAAAATAAAAAAATAGTTTTAAATTTTAGTTTAGGAAACAAAAATCTTGTAAAAAAAAAATAAAACTTTTTTATATAAATTAAAAATCATTTAATTTTGAAAACCACGAATTATTTAAACTAAAAAATTTTAAAATGCTAAAAAATCTTTAAAAAAATTATTAAAAATTTTGGAAAATTTTAAATTTTTTTAAAACAGGAAAACTCAAATAAAAAAAAATTTTAAATGTACGACACAAATTTGTTTTAAAAGCGTTTTAAAAAAAAAATTTTTAAATAAAATGTTTTTTATTCCAACTTGAATTGTCTTATAGTCTTAAAAGCCCTTTCTTCGCATCGAACATGATCCAGTTAAGCTCTCATGCAATACTAAATCGGATTATTAATAGCCATTTCTACATGCATCTACGGCTACTATATTACAATTAATACAATTCCACGCGAATTTCAACTTCCTTACTTGTTTCACATATTTTATTGCTCTTGGCGAGTTGCCGTAGGCGCGTCTTACCCATGCAACAATGTTGCGCCTGCGCAATGGACCTCCTACGGCGCTCACATTACATAGCGGACATCCTATTCCCGTTGTTCATAACCATTAGCGTTATTTTAGTTTTCAGTTTTCTGCTCTAAAACGGTCATATTATTTGCTTTTGATTATTTTCTTTTGAGATTTTTTTATTAACTAATTTTGTAATTTGCACTGTTTTGCGCTGAGCTGCTGCCAACAAAGTAAATCGCCTGTGTTCCAGCTGTGTAACTTGATAGCTTTGTGTTGTTGTTGTAAAAGCTTAAAGACTCGTCATGTATACCAATCAAACTACCGACAACGTACACAATTTTTTTCTCACGTTGTTGACTGTTAGACGCTGTCAATTGCGCAGTTTTTGTTTTTCGCTTTAGAGCCGAGCGAGCATTTCGACCACTTTGGTCTTCCGACCGTTTTGTTGTTGTTGTTGTAGGCCTGCTTCGCCCTTCCACACTACTTGATGTGCCTCGGTAATGGTTGGCAGTGTGGCCCCCCGACACTTTGGTGGACAATTTGACGAGTTAAGTCGGATTCAGAGGTGACGTATCGGTAACCTTATAAAACAGCTGATTCGACCAACCTTATGAGAAACAATGTAATCGATTATTGGTGCTACTATCTGTAACGTAACCTTACCCACCAAATGCATGTTGGTTTTTCTCTTACGTTAAGGATACGACTACAGCGATACGACTACTGCACCAATGAACCGGCCTTAAGGCAGGGTTACATTGGAGTACTCCAATTCTTGTTCGGGTAAAATCCGAGTCATTCCGGTACGATGTAACCGTCTGTTGTGCGAATATCCGTCGTTTTGTCTTCACCTTCACTGCTTTTTGTTTTGCTTATTTTTTGTTTCTTTTATAGTTTTCATTTTTATTTGTTTTTGTGTTGATTTTTGAAAAAGGGTAGTGTTCGGTAGCTTGCAGTTGTGTTGTTTGTGCGTTTTGGTTATAAATCACTCTAAAACTTGTTTGCCGGCCCTAGTGACGTTGCGTAGCGCAGTGTTGCGTGTGTTGAGCCGATATTTGTGCTGCCAAATAGTGTTTTGTGTCAGCATAACTTTTTGTATAAATTGGTCGGTCGGTTAGTGGGACAGCATCAGTTCCAACGGTTTCTTCGTGCTGTTAAGTTGTAACATCCTTTCAAATCGATCATACATAAATCGACTTAGCAAAATGGTGGGTGAATTGAAAATAAAAAAAATATATATAAAATAGTTTCACAGTTTGAAAATTCCAAAAAAAAAAATTTTTTCATAAATTTTAAAATATATAAGTAAATAAAATTGTTTATGAATAAATCAAAAATAAGTTTTTGAAAGTAACAAATTGCTTTTAGTCGAGCTAAAAATTAAAGGAAACTTTTAAAAAGTACAAAAAAAATAAACAAATAAAAAATATCTATAAAAAATTTTTAAATCCAAAAAAAATGCAAACAGTGTTTGTTGAATAAATCGTTTTGTTTTTTAAACAAACCAGTAACTCATCTAATTTTAAAAATTACAAGCGGAAACTTATTCTGGTGACAAAAACTAAAATAGCAAAATCATAAATTAATACGAAATTAAAAAAGTTTATTTAAGAAGTAGTTTTCGAAACAAAGTTTGGTCGAATAAAGAAACTTCATTCAATTCAGAAAAAGAAAAAATATTTGGAAATATGTAAACTTAAAAAAAAATTTTAAAGAAAAAATCAATCAATTTAAAAAAAAAATTATTTATTTTAAAACTAATTTTTTATAAAAACACTTTTTTTCAATAAACTAAATCGTTGTTTAATCAAATTTGGAAATAATTTAGTTACTGCAAATAAAAAGTTATTAAACTGGATAAATTTAAATGTTTAAAAAATCAAATAAATATAATTAGAAAAGAAATTTTAAAAAACAAACGCTTCTGACAAATAGTTTTAAACAATATAGTTTTTAAAAAAATTTTCAAACTAAAAAAAATCAATAAAATTTTAAATACTACAAAAAAAATTTAAAAAAGAATGTGTCATAATAAAATTTAAAATTCAAATTTTTCGGAAAATCATTTTATTATATACATAAAAGTATGCCTGAAATCTATTATTGAAGCCAAACAGTGTTTGTTGAATAATTTAAAAAATTACAAAAAGGAAACTTACATATCTTTGTAACACAAACTCATTTATAAAATCATAAATTAATCTGTTAAATGTAGGTTAGGAAAAATAATAAATTGGGAATATGTACATAAATTAAAAAAAAAAAATGTTAAAGCTAAAAATCAATCCATTTTAAAACAAAAATATTTTAATTTATTTTAAGAGTAATATTGAGCAAAAATAGTTTTTTTAAACCGCATTTTAATCAAATTTAGGAATAATGGAATTACTAAAAATAAAAAATTATTTAACTGGAAACATTTAAAAGTTCAAAAAATCAAAAAAATTTAATTGGCAGAAAAAAATTTAACAACATAATTTTCTGTTAAAATGAAAAAAAAATTATTAAAAAAATCAAGAAACCTTGAAAATTTTTTTTTAAATTTTTTAATTAAAATAAACCAATAAAATTTTAAAATTAAAAACAATTAAACTGAAAATTTAAATTCAAAGTCAAAGTTTATTAAATCAAATAAAAGGAATTTTGAAAACAATCCGTTGTTGTAAAATAAATAAATTATTAAAAAATATTCTAATTTAAAAAAAAATAATAAAAAAAATTTTTAATTATTTTTTTTTTTTTAAATACCAAAATAATTGTAAAACCCATTTCATTTTTAATCAAAACTAAAATTAATAAAAACAAAAAATGAGCTGCAGGAATCAAACAACATAGCTAATATAAATTTTTTTTGTTTTCTTACAGAAACTCTTCGTAGCCACCGTACTTGCTTTGACAGCTCTTGCTTCGGCTGATGTCTCACATTTGGGGAGAACATATCTGCCACCCAGCTCCACTGGAGGTGGTTCATACTCTTCAGGAGGATTTAGCGGTGGTTCTCATGGTGGCTCATTCTCTGTAGGAGGCTTTGGAGGTGGTTCAAGTGGAGGTTCGTACTCTTCAGGAGGCTTTGGTGGTGGTTCGTACTCAAGTGGGGGTGCTGCTCCTTCGAATTCTTATCTGCCACCTGTATCAGCACCAGCACCCGTCTACTCTGCACCCGCACCAGCACCAGTCTACTCGGCACCGGCACCAGCACCAGTCTACTCGGCACCGGCACCAGCACCAGTCTACTCGGCACCCGCACCCGCACCAGTCTACTCTGCTCCATCATACTCTTCAGGCGGTAGCGTTGGTGGTTACTCCAGCGGTGGCTCATCTGGAGGTTCATACTCTTCAGGTGGTAGCGGTTACTCTAGCGGTGGATCAATTGGAGGTTCATACCTTGCTCCATCATACTCTTCAGGCGGTAGCGTTGGTGGTTACTCCAGCGGTGGCTCATCTGGAGGTTCATACTCTTCAGGTGGTAGCGGTTACTCCAGCGGTGGATCAATTGGAGGTTCATACTCTGCTCCATCATACTCTTCAGGCGGTAGCGGTGTCAGTTATTCCAACGGTGGATCATCTGGCGGCTTTGGAGGTTCATACTCTTCAGGCGGTGATGGTGGTGGCACTGTTTATGCATCTAACGGTGGTTATGTCTACAGAAGGAAGTAAATCGCTTGGAACTGTGATTAGACGATTGGGATGGGCATGAATTGTTTGTCTCTTGAACAAACATATTGTTAATAATTGTACATTTTTTTATGTTAAATATATTTTATATTTCTAGCGAAGTAAATTCACACATTTTCTGGTTTATTTAAGTGGTCAATGCCTTTTACAGTTTTCGAGTTAGGTGCTCTAGACTTGGAATGAGTTTAGTTTGGAATCAAATCTTTCACGCTATGGTGATACTTAGTATTCGAGGATCGTTTAGTACACTTCAAGTTCAGTCAAATAGTGGTTCCACCGGCTCAATGCGGTCAGCTTAATTCCCAAGATGACAAGCCGGTGATCTGGCTGTGCACCTCAGAGCGGTCCAAGTGCTTGTAGATCTTTTTTGTTTTATTTCAGCACAGGTTATATTTCCAGGAGCATAGTTGAATGCTCAGCTGATAACCCATTCCAGCGGAAAATCAAAGCGTCCATACATGTACACACATACATACATAAATACATGCCTACTCGCCTATAAACACACAAACAAAAAAAGCCGCTCTGGGCATTTCTATCTATTTTGATTTTGTTTGAATTTCTTTTGCTTTTTAGTTGTTGGCCTTGAACTTGGAAGTAAATTAGTAGAGCAAACACCTGTTCATGCAGTTGGCGAAGACAAAAAAAAGTACATTAGGGGGCATCGGAAATCTAATTTTTTTTTTTCATTTCCCCGTTTTATCTTGTACGTTTGTATGTGTAGCCATGTATATAAATAAGTATAATAAATAGTTTATATGTAATTTTTTTCATAGAATATTGAGGATGTACCAGTACATACATATGTAGGTTATTATACATAGTTTTCTCCATATAACGGTTTTTTCTAACGGTATAAAATAGTCGAGTTACATGAAGAGTTTCACATAGAAAAGTTCTTAGACACGTTAACTTGATGAAAAGTTTAGATATTTAAATGAAACCTGCAACACAGGCAGTTCGCTATTTAAAATAAGAAAAATCGAAGCATAACCACGCCCCTTTTTTTCGATATAGAAAATTTCAAAAATCCTTAAAAATTAGATATTTCAATAACAAAAAGAGATAGCTTTTGCTAACTTCATTAAATTGATTATTCTATTGATGATTTTACGATATGAAAAGGGGATTTTGGAAAAAGAGGAGTGGCAACGCTCACATATGAGTAAAGAAACTCTAACTTTAAACTTCGTGTATTTCTCTATCTCCCTCTTTTTTCTTCTTTTACCTTCTTTCCCACCTCCATATCCCCTTCCTAGGCTTTACACTCTTCATTTTCCACCAGAACCTACTTTGCATCTCCCCTTTACTCTTACTCCCCTGCTCATCCATTTTGTTCTGACGGTGCTAATATCATCATTCACTGCTCCGTAGATATAGCGGTCTAAATTTTTTTTTTTTTTTTTGTACCTCTCACTTTGCTCACATGGTAGTCGAACAAAGTCGTAGTTTAAAACCTCTACAGGTCATAGCTCCACAAAAATTTACCAATTTACGACCACTCTTTCACAGCTGGGTATTTAATGTTTGGTTTCACCCCAATTTTGACATCCTTACTTCTTTATACATATATACTACAAATATGTACAATAACGAGTTTGTGAATTGATTCCATGTTATTTTTACTAGTTTATTCTAGTATTTTTTAATTTGACGAATAATTAATTAATTCAACAAAATGCCATAAACATAGAGTTAGTAGAAGATAGATCGTCTGTAGAATGAGGAGTTAAAGGAAGAAGAAGAATATATTGTCCAAAATGTCGACTTCTCAAATCCTCTGCGTTATTCGTTTTAGGGTTGGGACTTTTTTTTCGGATTATGGCATAAAGATTTTTGTGGAATAACTCACTATAACAGGGGTAGCGGCCATGCCCATTTTCGAAAATGTATATTTTTCGAATTTCTTTTATCTGTAATGTGTAGTGAAAATGATTAAGATTGAACGAATATATCGTATAGTCCCAATGCAACCCTATTTTTCCTATGAATGTATGAAACCCTGAAATCTCACAGCTGTCATCCTCTGAAATTTCAAACAATTTGTACTTGTTGTATGTAAATAAAAACTGACCACTGAAAACTGTGATAAATTTTCATTAAATCTCATAAGCCTTCTTCACCGCCGCAGACAGTGCTTTCCTTACTTGTGTTTATTCTTTTGTTTATGGTTATTTAATTTGTCATAAATCACAATAAAACTTGTTTGCCGGCCCTAGTAACGTTACATAGCTCAGCGTTGCGTGCGTTCAAGCGATATTTTGAGTCAGCGTCACTTTTTGGTATAAATTTGTCAATCGGTTAGTGGAACAGCGACAGTTCCAACGGTTGCTTCATACTGTTAAGTTCTATCATCCTTTCAAATCGACCAAACCTTAATCGACTTAACGAAATGGTGGGTGAAATGAAAATAAAAAAAAAATTTACTGGAAAAAATATTTGAAACGGTTTACATTTTAAAGATTACAAAAAAAAGTTTATAAAAATGTATTTTAAAATAAAAATTTATGTAATATAATAAAAAAAAATAATAATTTGAAAAAATCAAATTATATTTTTTATCATGGTATAGCATATTTATAAATAACAGAAATCTTTTAAAAACACAAGAAAAAAATAAATAAAAATAACAAAACAAAAATATAAAAACAAAAAACTTATATTATAAAATTTAAAAACCAAAGTATTGAAATAAATTATGTACATAGAAAGTATGCTTTAAATCTTTAATTGAAGCCAAAAGTGTTCGCTAAATAAAACGTGTTTCAAACAAGCGAACAACTCATGCAAGTTCGAAAATTAAAAAAAATAATAATAATGAAAACTTTTAAAAAAATATTGATGAAAACCAACAATCTTTGTGACAAAGAAAACTTATTTATTAAATTCATAAAATCCTAAAAAAAATTAAAAAAAAAAGTTTTATGAGTAATTTTGGAAACAAAATTAAAAAAAAATTACTCGTTTTTTAATCACTTGGAATAATTCAATTACTAAAAATAGAAAATAATTAAATTGGAATTTAAAAATTATTTTAAAATCAAATAAAAAAAAAGAAAAAAATGTTTTATACCATTTTATAAAATAACAAAACCGGTCTTGCCATCGAATAAATCAAATAAAATTTTTTTTTTTAAATTTCGCTAAATAAAATTTTACAAAATAACGCAAGTTTATCAATTGCTTTCAAGTGTTGCTGATGTTAATACATTTCAAATTTTAATTTTGTTTTCCATGTTTGAGTTAAAAAAGGCACCAAAAATAGCTAAGGGTTTTACAAATTTTGTTTTAATCAAAATCAAGTATCCTGGTTCGGAACGAGCTCGAGGCCATAATAATTATTCTGTAGCAAAAATTATTGTTTTATTTTTTTTAACAATTTATTGAATTACATATTAAAATTTTCTATTGAATTGAACAGGAAAAGTTTAGAGACAACCGCCATAACTTTTAATAATTAAATAAATTATTAAAAAAATTAAACAACAATAATTTTAGCTATAAAAAAATTATTGCGGCATCGAGCTCGTTCCGAACCAGGATACTTGAAAATGTACAGGCCGTAAAAGCCAAGAAATTGTTGGTAGAAACAAGCAAGTTATCAAAATAACTAAAATTGATTAGAACATGATTGGAAATTCATACATAGCTAAGATTCTTTTTTTTCTTTCAGACACTCTTCATAGCCACCGTCGTTGCCTTGATAGCTCTCGCTTCGGCTGATGTCTCACATTTGGTGGCAGAATACCTGCCACCCAGCTCCTCTCAAAGTTGTTCATACTCTTCACGAGACTTTGGCGGTGGTTCTCATGGTGGCTCTGCTCCATTGAACCTTTACTTGCCACCTGCCACGGCACGAGCTCTAGACTACAGTACCGGTAACGGTGCCGGTTACACCAACGGTGAGAGTAACGTCAACGTTGGTACTGAGTATGGAGCTAACGGTGGTTATGTCTACAGAAAGAAGTAAAACGCTTGGAACTGTGATTAATCGATTGGGTTATTTTAGCTCTCTGTCCCTTGAGTAAGCATTTTGTTAATAACTGTATATTTTTTTAAGGTTAAATAATTGTTGTATTTCTAACGAAGTAAATTTGCGTATTCAGTAAAGATATAAAGATATTGGCATAGCCGAAGGCAATGCTTTCGTTACCTCATTTTGCTTTGATTTCAGAAAGGGGTAGTATTAGATAACTTTTAATTGAGTTGTTTGCGCGTGTTTGTTAAAAATCAAACTAAAACTTGTTTGCCGTCCCTAGTGACTTTGGCTAGCTAAGCGTTGTGTGCGTGTGCTCAGACGATATTTGTGCTTCAAACTAGCATTTTATGTCGGCATAACTTTTTGTATAAATGGTTAGACGGTTAGTGGAACAGCGACAGTTCCAAACGTTTCTTCTTGCTGTTAAGTTCTATCATCCTTTCAAATCGATCATATGTACATAAATCGACTTAGCAAAATGGTGGGTGAATTGAGAGTAAAAAAAAAATTACTCAAGAAATTTATAAAACGGCTGATACATTACTGAGAAATATATTCAATTAAAAAATTGTATAATTATGTCAAAATAAACAATTTTTTTAATAATAAAAAATTTTTGAAAAAGTTTTCAAAATTACAAAATCCAAATTTTTTTCAAACTTTTCAAAAATTAAAACTGAAACAAAAAATCTTTGAAAAAAAGATAGTTCAAAAAATTTGTAAAACGTTAAAAATCGCAAAAAGAACATATAAAAAAATTTTCTTTATAAAAAGTTTTTGAAAAAATTTTGAAAATTACAAAAACTAAATTTTGGAAACTTTTCAAAAACTAATGCTGAAACAAACAAGCTTCGAAAAAAAAAATTGTTCAGAAAATTTATAAATCGCTCAAAATCGCAAAAAGAACATATAAAAAAATTTTCTTTAGTAAAAAGTTTTTGAAAAAATTTTTAAAATTATAAAAACCAAATTTTGCAAACTTTTCAAAAACTAATGCTGAAACAAACAAGCTTTGAAAAAAAAATAGTTCAGTATTTTTGGAACAAAGTTTTTTAAAATAAATGTAAATAAATAAATTTTATAAGTAAAAAATATTCGTTTTTGTAAAAAAATATTTCAAATTCCAAAAAATATTATGAAAAAGTGTTGTTAAATGATAATATTCCGTTCCAATGTCAAACAAAAAATGTTTTAAAGACAATTCTTTCAAAAAAAAAAATAAAAATTTTTAATCCAACTAGAAATTTTTCAAACGCTTTTAAGTGTTGCTGATATTAATTTTTTGTTTTGACTTAAAAAAAAACCACCAAAAATAACAAAACTTTTTTAAAGCAATTTTTTTTTAATCAAAATCACTAAAATTTACTTAAACATGAATGAAAATAAATTTTGAACACCAGCAATCAAGAAAAATATCAAAGATACTTTTTTTTTCCTTACAGAAACTCTTCATAGCCACCGTACTTGCCTTGACAGCTCTCGCTTCGGCTGATGTCTCACATGTGGTGGGAAAATATCTTCCACCCAAATCTTCGGGGGGAGGTTCATACTCTTCGGGAGCATTTGGCGGTGGTTCTCATGGTGGCTCATATTCTGTAGGAGGTTTTGGTGGTGGTTCGAATGGAGGTTCATACTCTTCAGGAGGCTTTGGAGGCGGTTCATACTCACACGCACCAGTTAAAATCTACTCAGCTCCGGCACCAGCTCCAGTCCACTTTGAGCACTCATACTCTTCAGGTGGTAGCGGTCACGGTTTCTCTGGTGGCTTTGGAGGTTCCTACTCTGCTCCCTCATACTCTTCAGGCGGTAGCGATGGCAGTTACTCCAGTGGTGGCTCATCTGATTTCTCGGGCGGTTTTGGAGGCTCGTACTCTGCTCCCTCATACTCTTCAGGCGGTAGCGATGTCAGTTATTCAAGCGGTGGATCATCTGGAGGCTCGTACTCTGCTCCCTCATACTCTTCAGGCGGTAGCGATGTCAGTTATTCAAGCGGTGGTTCATCTGGAGGTTCCTACTCTGCTCCCTCATACTCTTCAGGCGGTAGCGATGTCAGTTATTCAAGCGGTGGATCATCTGATTTCTCTGGCGGCTTTGGAGGTTCCTACTCTGCTCCATCATACTCTTCAGGTGGTAGCGTTGGCGGTTACTCCAGCGGTGGATCATCTGGAGGCTCATACTCTGCTCCATCATACTCTTCAGGCGGTAGCGATGTCAGTTACTCCAGCGGTGGATCATCTGGAGGTTCGTACTCTTCAGGCGGTGACGGTGGTACTGAGTATGGAGCTAACGGTGGTTATGTCTACAGAAAGAAGTAAATCGCTGGGAACTGTGTTTAGACGATTGGGATGGACATGAATTGTTTGTCTCTTGAGCAAACATATTGTTAAGAACTGTATATTTTTGTATATTAAATATATTTAATATTTATAACGAAGTAAATTCTTACATTTTCTGGTTTATTTAATTTACTTTGTGTAGCATACTCATAGGGGTGTATTTAAAGTTCAGTTTTGTAGCATACTTCTAGGAGTTCAAATACCCATTTGAGTGGAAAGTGGACTAGTTCCTTCGTACCCTTTCGGGCATGTTCAAACAAGTGCGAATAGTTCAGCGCATACAAGGTGATCAGAAATAGACCTGGCATCTTAATTTGCCATTTTTTGCAGAGTGATTTCATATACGCGCTTGTGTGCTTACGTCACTTTAATGGGTGAATTCTGTAAGCAGTATCTAATCAATATACCCCGCAAAATGTCGTGTGACTAAACTCTAAAGCGAGCGATCTACATTTGGCTGTAATTCAATATGCATAAATCGGATTTTATTTGTATAGCATACTCATAGGGGTGTACGTCAAGTTGAGTTTCTATAGCATACTTTTAGGAATTAAAAGCAACCGTTTGGGTATGAAATAGATTAGTTCTTTTGTTACGGTTATAAGTGGGTATACAATTGGTCTATCCATAAGACATGCTCAAAACAAATGTAAAAAGTTCAAACCATACAAAGTAATCCGAGCTGGCCCGGTTGCTGCCTAGACTAATCGTATTTTCCACAGGGCAGTATCCAACAACTAATAGCGACATTTTGTGGTCAATTTCAATTTTGAGACAATTTGGTATTCAATAAGCTGGTTCACAACTCTCATCTAAAACAAAGAATGACTAATTTTTTGTTGATTCAATGCAGGTTGCAGACACAAAAAAATTTGGGTTAAAAATTAAATAAATAATTAAGAAATAAATTTATGTGTGGAACCATTTATAGCTTAAAAATAAAAATATTTTAATAACAAAAATTAAATAAATAACAAATAAAAATTATTAAATTTTCGAGCTTCCGTCACACACTTTGTACCTGAAACACTCTGAGAGAACGTTCTTTTGTGGAACGCAAGAGCGGCTTAACAACCCCAACACTCACTTCGAACATATGTAAGTAAAGCAAGTTCTCTGCTAAAGCTTGAGTTTGTTCAAAAATTTTATCTCGCAGTAAAGCAAGAATAAAGAGGAATGAAAAATGATTCAGCATCACTTACCAACCAGCAGCAAAATGTAGAAAGACCTTTCACTTTTTGGTTGTTGCAGTGGATGTAGCTAAAAATTAAACTCGCATGCGTTTTTTCTTTGATTGAGGGGTTATCATTACACTGATATTCTGATAATCGTATATTCGTATACTTTTTGGAGATACTGTTGTATAAAATTGTATGCTAGATTTTGTATTTAAAGCGTCCAAAATGGCGTATGTAGCCTTTTGCTTATTTTTGAAAATTTTTTTTTATTTTTTTAATTCTTAAATTTAAATATTTTTTCAAGCTAATAAACTATAATTTAAAAGATTTCTCGCTTTTAAAATTTAATTACTTTATTGACTAAATTCATTTTTTCCTCCTATATTTTATCGTTCCAGTATAAATCTTTTATTTATGTACATATGTATATCATAAAAAGTATCAAGACAATTTTTTTTCTTACCACTTTTCTTGCTGTATTCCGTAAAGCAAGCTAAAACTACGATATCCTACTTGGCAAAATATATAAAAGTTGGTAAGACTTTTTCCAAAAAAAAAATCGCATGCGAGAAAATTTCATCAATTTTTTTTCTTACCACTTTTCTTGCTGTATTCCGTAAAGCAAGCTAAAACTACGATATCCTACTTGGCAAAATATATAAAAGTTGGTAAGACTTTTTCCAAAAAAAAAATCGCATGCGAGAAAATTTCATCTTATACCCAATGTATTCATGAGAGGTATAAATGCTTTGGCAAAACCGTATATAGTGTTTTCCTTACTTGCTTTTGTTTTAATATTTGAAAGGATTAGTACCTATTATAAAGTTTTCAATTGAGTTGTTTGTCGTGTTTATTATAAATCAAAATAAAACTTGTTTGCCCGCCCTAGTGACATTGCATAGCTCCGCTTTCGGCTCGTGTGGCTTATTAGGTGATGTTTGTGCAGAAAACTGGCATTTTATGTCGGCATAACTTTTTGTATAAAATGGTTAGACGGTTAGTGGAAAAGTATCAGTTCCAACGGTTTCTTCTTACTGTTAACTTCTATTATCCTTTCAAATCGGTCATACCCAAAACTACTTAGCAAAATGGTAGGTGAATTGAAAGCAAATAAATATTATAAAAAAAAAATTTTAAAACGGTTCAAATTTTTAAAATATTTCAAATACATATTTTTATAATTAAAAGAAAAAAAAATATATTTTTCAAAACAATAATTCGTTATTCAATTAAAAGCTAAAAAAATAAAATAAAAAAATAATAATTAAAAATACTTATTTAAGTAAATAGTTTTCGAAAAAATTTTGAAAAGACAAAAACAAAATTTATAAATACTTTTTGAGAATTAATGCCAAAAACCAAAAACTTTTTTAACAAAAATAATTAAAGAAATTTATAAACTGAAAAGATTTAAAAAATAATTTTCAAAAAAAAAATTTAAAAAGAAACAATTAAATTTTTTGAAATAAAAAATATTTAAATTCTAATTTTCAATAAATAAAAAAGAGGAAATTTTTTTCGAAAAAATTTTGAGAAATAGAAACACCAAATTTATAAAAAAAATGTAAAACTAATGCTAAAAACCAGCAACAAATTTATAAACTAAAAAGATTTAAAAAGTAATTTTGGAAGAAAAAAATTAAAAACAAACCAGAAAAATAAATTGTTTGAAATCAAAAATATTTAAATTGAAAATTTTAAAATTTCCCATAAATGAAAAAGAGTATTTAAAAAGTAAATTTGAAAACATTAAGCTTTTGTAAAATAAACCGTTTTTAAACAGTTTTCGAACTACTAAAAATTTTCTGAAAAATAACATTCATCTAAAAAATTTAAAAAATAAGCGTTTTTCAAAAATAAAATACTTAAAAAAAAATAATCACAATAACTCACATTTATTAAAATTTTTATAAAAATAAATTTTGAACACCAGGAATCAAGAAAAATACCTAAGATAAATTTTGTTTCCTTACAGAAACTCTTCATAGCCACCGTACTTGCTTTGACAGCTGTCGCTTCGGCTGATGTCTCACATGTGTTGGGAAAATATCTTCCACCCAAATCTTCGGGGGGTGGTTCATACTCTTCAGGAGGATTTGGCGGTAGCTTTGGTGGTGGTTCAGGAGGTTTTGGTGGTGGTTCAGGAGGCTTTGGAGGTGGTTCGTACTCACCCGCCGTAGCACCATCTTCGAGTTATTTAGCTCCCGCAATAGCTGCAGCATCAGCACCAGCTGCCGTCTACTCCGCACCAGCTGTAATCTACTCGGCACCAGCACCAGCTCATGTTTTTGCAGCATCAGCACCAGCTGCAGTCTACTCTGCTCCATCATTCTCTTCAGGTGGTAGCGGTCACGGTTTCTCTGGTTTCTCTGGTGGCTCTGCAGGTTCCTACGCTGCTCCGTCATACTCTTCAGGTGGTAGCGGTCACGGTTTCTCTGGTTTCTCTGGTGGCTCTGCAGGTTCCTACGCTGCTCCATCATACTCTTCAGTCCGTTACGTCAGCGCTGGATCATCTGGCGGCTTTGGTGGTTCTGGAGGTTCATACGGTAACGGCGGTACTTCGTATGCATCTAACGGTGGATATATCTACAGAAACAAATAAATCGCTTGCAATTGTGATTAGACTCATGGGTTATCTTAGCATGATTTTTTTGTCTCTTGAGCAAACATGTTGTAAATATTTGTATATTTTTGTATTTTAAATATATTTTATATTTATAACAAAGGCAATTCACAGCATTTTTTTTTAGTTTAACTACTTAGGCGATGTCTTTTACAGTTTTGAGTTAGGAGCTGCAGACTTGAAATGACTTTTGTTTCGAATCAAAAACTTTCACACGACGATGATGGCTCAGTATTCGAAAGCTTAGGTACATTTGCAGGGAGAGAGCGCACTTTGACATTTTAGTTAGAGAGAGAGAGAGAGTTAGTAGCAAGTTTCTGCTGAGGGAGTTTCGCTCAGTTAAACTTGTAAATGAAAAACAGCTGATCATGACATAGGAAAGCAATAACAAAACAACTGAAACATTTGAGCTATTAACCAATCAAAAAAGCAACAGCTGTTTTGCTTGCGGAAACTTTCTACTTTTGCGTTTCGTGAGAGTTTTACAACATTCTCACTTTACTGGTACTTTTTTGAAAATTTTGGCATCATGCTCTTTATAAGCACTTAAGTAGAAGTTGAGTAAATTTAAACAGTATTAAAAAATGTATCAAACAAAAACTATTTTAATCGATAAATCGAACATCCCTAAACCAAATTTGTGACTCAAAAATAAAAAATAAAAACTTGGCACTTTTTTCTACAAAATTAAAAGTTTCGGAGATTTCGCCCAAATGTGTCACTATAAACAAATATGGTCAATAGCTCATAACTCTTAAAATGCGCCAGGAAAAGAAGAACGAAGACGCTAGTAAACATAAAAAGATACGTTTTGAGTTCATAAAAGATTACACGCTTGTCTGAATTTGATACATTTACTAAATTATAAAACACCTATTTAGAACAAAAGAGGCCAAAGCAAAGACGATTACAGAGTGTTTACAAAATTCAAATGACCAAAGCTGTGCGCGCCTACGCTGTGGCTGAGTTCTTTTTTGTCACTTCGTTGAAGATTTTTAATCGTTTTTAATTAACATAAAAGTTCAAATTGAAGAAAGTTCTTAAGCAATGAAAATGGGAATGCGAAACGTTTAAAAGAAAACAAAGAATGTCCGAACTTTCATCTCGAGAAAAAAGTATAAAAAAGCACATTCGAAAGTTCTATTTATTTAGTTCCCATACGCAGCTCCACAGGTGAACGTACGCATGCGCAACACTACAAAATGGTATGTATGAAATATTAGCACGAAATTCATTACTTCAAAAATAAAATTTATTTTTTTTTCGCACAATTTTCATAGGTTTTAAAATGTTTGATTTTCCACGCTTTGTTTGCGTTGAGTTTGGCCGATGTTAGCGAGTTGAAGCACGGCTATTTGCCGCCTGTGGAATATTTACCGCCCGTTGAAGAACTAAATGCAAATAAACTAGCAGAGTCGCAACAACAACAACAAAAAGTACAACAAATTGTCGCGTTAAGCGACGAGACCGCTGATGGCAATGCTCATACGATAGCGGACGTGCCGCAGGGGCTAGAAATCGAAATTGTTCCTGAAGCAACAACTAGGCAGAGTCCAGGAAGCGCGCCATCTGGCGATCCCTTTTATCAGCCTGGTTTTGGTGGTGTTGGTGTAGGCGGTTTTCCATCACCCGTCGCTGGAAGACCACCGTTCCCAGGACAAGGTTTTCCACTACCAAATATGTACCGTCCTGGTTTCCCCGGACAAGGTTTCCCCGGACAAGGTTTTCCTGGACAAGGTTTTCCCGGACAAGGTTTTCCTGGACAAGGTTTCCCAGTACAAGGTTTCCCCGGACAAGGTTTCCCAGCACAAGGTTTCCCAGTACAAGGTTTTCCAGGGCAAGCTTTCCCAGGACAAGGTTTTCCCGGACAAGGGATCCCAGGGCAAGGTTTTCCCGGACAAGGTTTCCCTGGACAAAGTTTTCCCGGACAAAGTTTCCCAGGCCAAGGCTTTCCCGGACAAGGTCAATACTTTCCTGGCCAAGGTCAATTCTTGCCGGGACAAGGTTTCCCTGGACAAGGCCAACCCGCTATAGGTTTTCCACCGCTGGCAGGTGGATTTCCAGGCGTGCCTTTTTCGGGTGCACAACCTTCTTTTCCGAATTCAGCATCTTCGGATTCCGATAAGCGTATGCCACTAACACGTTTAGCCAGTGATACGGTTTACAGCAAAGACGGCGGCTATGTCTATGAAAAACCTGAATAACGTTATACTGAAGGTCTTGGATTAATTAAAACATTCTAAAAGAAAACTTTAGCTTTATTTTATGGTGGGAGGTAGTGAGTCTAAGGTAAGTATTTAGGTAGGCATTTGCTTTCCGGGAAGTAAGGATGCAGCTCCGTTAGCATTATTCTGCGATGCGGCGACACATAATAACACCGTTTGAACAATTGTTGGACCGACAGGTCATCACCAATATCCATACAGTCGGTAAATACGAACTTTCAAGGGAGCCACGATCTATTTTGGCCGAAATTTTAAGCACTAGATCGAGCGTTTCGCGCCTCATCCCTTCAGTCTACAACTGGCTATAATTCAATTTATGTAGCATACTTATAGGGGTGTAGGTAAATTTTAGTTTTTGTAGCATACTTATAGGGGTTTAGGTAAATTTTAGTTTTTGTAGCATACTTATAGGAGTTAAAATACCCGACTCGTACCGGACTGATCTTAGACTAATCGCTTCAGTCTGGTAGAATATGTAATCACTAAATGCAATAAAGAGCTCACTGCCAAGCTTGGTTGAACTCGGTCAAACTTACGTAAGCCAAGCAGCAAAAATCAAAGAAAAAGAATAAAAAAATCTTTAGTGGCGCTAAACAAATTTTTTTATTAATGAAATATGTATCTAAAAATATTTTATGAAACAAAGCGGTAATTAGACATTAAAGTGCATTGCATAAGTAATTATTTATTACAACTGTCAAAATTTGTGTCTCAAGTGACGTTAACAAATTGTTTTTGTCATCGTAATTAACGCATTTGAATGTTCGAATAAAAAGTGACAGATCGTGCGACCACCATCACCTTTTGTTGAACCATTTCTCTGCACGCGCTAACTGGCGGGCAGTCTGTTCACTTTCTGAACGCAAAAGCTTAATATGAGCAATGATCAAACTCTTGATTGTGTATCTCGTATTTACATTTGTGTTGACCTCGGTTGACAATTCATCTATGACGATTCAAATTTTTATGACTCTTCACCTTATGCCAATCGCTCGCTTTAAGATTGACTTGGACAATTGCAAATGGGATTTTACACAGATTTTTATTTTTTTTAATTGTCTTCAATGAAGCGCGAAATTTATTTATTTCGTCGCCAACACGTTTGTGCATGCAAAGAATAAAGATTATGCGTGGTTTCATTGTTATGGCCATGGATAGCAATATGTTTAGAAATTGTTTAAGCATTATTTATGGAAGTTTTTTTCAAGACTTCTATTTATAAACAGTGACTTGCAGTGGAAATGATTGAGTTGAGGTCTCTAATGTGCTACTAAGAGTCTTCAACTAAAACTAGTTTGTTCATTCTACATAAAAAATAGAACTTTCTAAAAATATTTTTAGTCGAAATAATAAACATTTTTCTTTTACCTCAAGTCAAATGAAAATCCAAAATTTTAAATCAATAAAAAAATATTTTTCTAACCAATTATTTTTAACTCAATTAAAAGCTAAAAAATAGTTGCCAATAATTGCATAATAAATAAAATTAAAAAAAAAAAAGTGGCTATGGCGGTTGTCTCTAAATTTTTCCTGTTCAATTCAACAAAAAAACAACTTTTAATAATTAATAAAAATTATTAAGAAACCCAAAAACAACAATAATTTTTCGCTGCAGAAAAAATTATTAATAAGGTCTATAGCTCGTACCGAACCAGGATAAAAAAAAAACTTCATATTAAAATTTGAAAATAGAGTTTTTGAAAAAAGTCTTTCCTTAATCGTGATATAAATTTTTAATAATTATTCAAATAACAAATTTGCTTAAAATTTATTTTTATTAAATAAAAAGTTTTCGAATAAATATTGAAAATTACAAAATCCAAATTTATACAATCTTTTTAATAACTAATGCCAACCAACAACTTTTTTAAGAAAAATAGTTCAAAAAATGTATAAACTAAACGATTTAAAAAATTATTTTCGAAAAAAAATTTTTCAAAACAAATAAAACTTTTAATTAAAAAAAAAAATTTTTCAAAACAAATAAAAATTTTAATTAAAAAGTTTTATCGAAAAACCAACAACATTTTTAACAAAAATAGCTCAAAAAATTTATATACTAAAATGATTAAAAAAATTATTTTCGAAAAAAAAAAATTAAAAAAAAAGAAAACTTCAAATTTAATAAAAAAAATTAAATTTTGAAATAAAAAATATTTAAGTTGAAAATAGTATTTAAAAAGGAAATTTGAAAACATTAGTGTTATGCAGAATAAATCGTTTTAAACAATATTTCAAATTCCAAAAAAAAAATTAAATTTGCTAAATAACAATATTCATGCAAAACATTTTAAAAATAAGCGTTTTACAAAAATTGCAAATGGAAATCCAAGTCCTACGATTTCAAAAGGATTGCTAAGTATTCTCAAATTGTTATCTAAGTTGGATATCTGAAAGAAATTGCAAATCGGCCCACTTTGGTATAGACTGTGCTGATTTCTTCATACATCTTGATGAGAGATTAATCTCAAACTTGTACGAATCTGCATAGAAATTGTGCCAAATTAGCAAAAAAAAAGTTAATATCTATGAATTTACGATCATGTTTCCAAGACTTGCTATTGCTTACGGCACAATGTTTGCCAACTTCTGCTAAGCGCTTGATCTATCAAACAACAAACAAGTGAGACATAAAGATACTTAAACAAGAGAAAAATTAATAAATAAGCAATAACAATAAATTAGTTTAAAAACTTAAATAATTTTGTTAAAAAAATACAATAACAAATCAAAATCATTGTATATGTTCATGTATAAGGCGTTAAATATAATTTAGATAAGCAACAGCTTCTGCTTTCTAAAACACACACATTGCACACTGGGATAATGAGACTAATAAGCGGCAGAAAATTAAATAAAATATTTATTAGAGTTGGAGTAGTAAACTTTTTATTGTTTCTGGGGTAACAAACAAAAGGGCGTTCGTGTCTTCATGCGATAAAAAAAAAATATATAAGTAGCGTTGCCACATTCCACAAAATTATTTCTAAGTAAGCTTGCACCTTAAAGCTATTTAATTTTTCCTTTTCCATACAACTTTGCACCAAGCTTCTGTGCATAAATACTATCTTAGTATCTTACTAAGCTATCGCCGCTTGAGATATTTTTACAGAGTTGCCACCTATTTAAAATTAAAAAAAAAATTAAGGAGTTACAAAAATAAGGATATCAGAGGAAAAATATATTACGTCATATGTCAACAAAGTATCTTACTTAAGCATTGCCACTTAAGACAGTTTTACAGCGTTGCCACCTATTTAAAAAATTAAATTCAGAAACTTAAATTATATAGAAAAATATGGATATCAGAGGAAAAATATATTACGTTAGATGTCAACAAAGTATCTTACTTAAGCGTTGCCACTTAAGATATTTTTCGGAGTTGCCACCTCTTTAAAAAATTTATAAAAATCTAACGAGTTATAAAAATATGGATATCAGAGGAAAAATATATTACGTTATATGTCGACAAAGTATCTTACTTAAGCGTTGCCACTTAAGATATTTTTCGCAGTTGCCACCTATTTCACCTATTTAAAAAAAATTTTTAAATACAACGAGTTATAAAAATATGAATATCAGACAAATGCTTTTGCGGACTGAGTACCCGAGCGCCTCTAAATTCAGCTCCTGGCTTTCATGACACAAAAAGCTTTTGTCTTTCTGCCCGAATCGCGTCCCCCATTCCACAGTACAAAGCGAGTTTCGGACACTTTCCGTGCGTTGATTGTTGGCTAAGTGAACGCAGAGTATTTCCGTTCAATGGCTTAATAATCAATTGGCTCAACTAAAATGCTAATAAAAATGTAAATCGTGTGAAAGGTTAACGTAATAGTTACTACGTTTTGACTAATGTGGGTATTACAACGCTGCCGATGACAAAATGCAAATAAGTTGGTATGGGAGTAAAGTTTTGCGAACTTGGCGATTTGTTTGGTATGGCTGCACGCATTCACAACTCCGCTTTGATGGCAAAACGAAGTGCACCGTAGCCATCTGTGGGCCTATAAATGGTCAAGAGACAATGAGTTGGAGTATCAGTTACAGGCCTACAATTGTTTCGTTAACCACGTAGAGGGAGCAAACTGAAGATGGTAAGGAAAAATAATATTTTTTTTAATTTAAATTACAACTTAAATAAATTAAATAAGAATAACAACTCTTCAAATAACAAAACTACCTGTTCTATTAATTTCTAAAATATTCTAGAAGCTGTGCATAATTATCTATCTCGCTCTGATAGCAATACAAAATATCAAAGCCGATGTTAGCCATCTACAAAATAAGCAATATTTACCACCATCCCAACAAGGGCAAAGCACTGCCCTCGATACTGCCTTGGTAAACTATCAACCAATAGCGCCACAACAACAACAACAACAGCAGGGGCCCTTAAGACGCATCCTCTTCGGAAATGTTGAAATAAGAAGATCGGTACCCATTGCAAGCTATACGATTCGAAATTTTGTGCCAGCACAACCTGCTCATAACACAAACTATGGCGCACCAGCTCAAGCTCAAACTGCTCCCGTGGGTGCTTACAACTATCCAACACCGGTAGGCGGTTTTCAGGGGTCGCAACCTCACGCACAACAAACATATTACTTTTACGCTCAACCGCAATATGCTCCACAGTTCAATGGCAATCAAGAAATACATTCAGCTCCCGCTTTTGCGCCAGCGCCAGCCGCACCGATCCCCACTTACAATGCGCAACCACCAAGTTATAACGGGTATCCGATTTTTCCGCCCACACAATCTCAGAACAGTTTGCAGCCACAAACTGGACCGCAGTCAAAAGTTCAGCCGACACAGCAACAACATGTCGAGTCGAATAACTACGATCGCGTGGGAACTGGAAGGGGTGTATCCTATCCCATTTATCTGCAGCAACCGAACTATGCTCAACAGCCCTTTGCTCAACAGCCGTATTCAGCTACAGCGACTCAACAGCCTGCATCGCCCCAACAGAGCTTAGATTCAGTTCCCACTTCAGCTGAAGTTCCAGTAGCGGCTCCAAGTTATTCGGCCGCACCTGCGCCACAGAGTTATTCCACGCGAGATCAAGCATCATACTCAGCGCCAGCTCAGCAAGATAGCTCGATTTCCCAGCCAATCTCGAATAAATACCTACCATCAGCTGTATCTGTTGAACAGCAACAACAACAACATCAGCAACAACCACAACAACAACAAGTAGAGTCTTCCCAACCAGTTGCACCCCCTCTTAATCAAGAGCATCATGCAATAACGCAACAACAACAAGTTTCAATTCAAAATTCCCCTCCCGCTTTTAGCCAAACAAATGATCCAGTTTCCATTTCTCAACCACCGCTTAAATATCAGCCTGGCGTACAACAAAACAGTAATGACGGTAATGGATCTGGACAGAGCACAACGTCGCAGCAAGACTCGAGAGGATATCTTCCGCCAGCACCACAAATGCAGTCCGCAGCTCAAGAAACCGTAGCGCAAGAACAAGATCAGCAGAACGTCCCAACTGCCAACCAACCTGCCGAGCCGCCGTCTACGAATTATCAGGTCGCAGGCGCTGCAGCTTCACTACCAAATAACCCTGCAGAAAATGTGCTTCAACAGGAAACTAATGCGAGTCCCGCACAAGCAACATTCGCTGTACCAAATCAAGCTCAAAAAAACTATTTAGCTCCTGCTCAGCAGTCTGCTTACCCTGTCAGTGCTTCAGCCCCGGCACCAGCTTCAGCTACTTCACAGCACTCGAACTCAAGTCCAGAGCTCACCCAATCATATACGCCTAATTCGCAAACATTTCCATCTCCACAATCAAGTGTAGGCTTCTTATCGAGCCCTCCACCCTCCGCTCAGCATGTAAATAGAGTCCCAGCTCAATTACCTCAATATTCGCCAACTGCTATAAGTCGTGCTTATTTGCCGCCTGTTTTAACTCAAGTTGGGGCCAACCAACAGTTTCCAACTTCAACATCGACTGGATCACAAATAGGACAAGCACCTTTACCTGCGGCGCCATTGAATCAAGCATATTCTCCACAAGCGCAAACCCAAAATAGTCAACAATTTTATTCAGCGCCCGCCTTGGCTGTAGCTCCACCACCTAATCACGCCACAAATATAGCGGCAGTCTCAGTTCCTGCCCAGCAAATACATTCCATTCCTGCTCCGCCTAGCAGAGAATATCTGCCACCACACCCTCCTGCACAAACTAACTCAGATCCATCTGTGCCCTCGTACGCTGCGCCTGCACCGCCGCCCACTTCAAATTCCTACGCATCTCAAAATGCTCAAAGTGCATCAATCGGTCAAAAAAATTATCCTACAGCTGGCGCGCAGAGGCAAGGTCCAGTCGTTTTTGAACCTCAAACCAGCAGTGGCCCCTCTATGTCTTTACCACAAACTACCTTGCAAAGTTCGACAGTGCATCACTCGAGGAATAATCAACAAAACCAATTGACCATTAACGAAGCTGCGCTCAGTGCTTCAAGCGCGTCCAATATACCTCAGTCAAGAGACAACAGCCAAAACTATGGAACCATTTACGGTAACAATGGTGGCTATGTATATTGAAAAGTATGCAAGAGGCAGACGCGATATATTTGTTTTTGGTTTTTAGCTTTTGTTTTAGTCTTTAAGTTTAACATTTGCATTGAAATAATAAAGCTTGAAAAAGCTCTTTCGTATTATGACGCCAGCGTATCGCTGCCGTACCATTTCAACATAATTTGTATGCTAATTTCATAATCTCATTTGTAAATAAATCTTGTTGGTTTTATTGTCCCAAAACCAAATTTGTAGTTTTAATTAATCTCTCCTAAAAGTTGTTTGAAATATGTATATATACATATGTATATAACGATGGGTATGTAGAAGCTCAAGCAATTTGAAAATATTTTTGAAGAACGAAATCAGAAGTGTTCCAAGCACCACCAATGGCCTCATTCTGAATTTTTTATGGTTAGAAATGACAAACGAAAAGCTTTTCTAGTCCACCATAAAGCTTCAAAGACAAGATGCTGGTATGCTGCGAAATAACTCATTTTCAAATCGGTCGTTAATATCTCCACCTCTCATATTCAAAGCGAAGCGAAAAACAGCGGACTTAGATCACGCGTTTGGCTGGTTCGTATTTATCAATATATATTAATTTTGTTGTTTATAATTTTACAAAATAATTCAAATGCTTTCTATTCACATTTTTCACGAAATTCACTGCCTCTTCGAACTGTCAGTTCGAGACGATTTATTTGTTATCGATTTAGGTGCGTTCGTATAAACACTTGATAGGTAAGTGTGTTCAGTTAGTGCGTTTTTTTAAAACCGTTTCTTTATGGGTATAAACAAATTAATAATAACCGCTTTTAAACGCTTTATATATAGAGTAACCATATGAAATAGAAGAAAAAAAAAAACAAATGAAGAAATTTAAAAAACGGTAAATATAGAAGTAAGAAACGATCTAACACTACTTTATTTTAATTTAGGGCTTGTCAAATTAATTAAAGCGCAAAAAAGTAAAAATGTTTTTGTTTTTAATTTTGAACTGAAAAAAAGCGGCCAAATTTGTCAGCGACCGCCGATGACAGTAGAAAGGAATCTATAACAGAAAACGGCGAATTCATATACTACATACTTGATGCTGGCATTGAAACAGTTGATTGCTTGTTCTTCCTTCACAGTTGTACCTTAGAATGTCAGTAAAAAAAAATGGAACTCGATTGGTTTACATTCACTAAGTTTGCCCCTTCTCTATTCGCTTTCACTTTTACATTTTAAGTGACAAAAAACTGAAACGAATGAAGCGAATATGGTTGAATTCGCTTTGCTATCACCTGCTATTTATTCTATACAATTTGACAGTAGAAACCGCGAAAGCAAAGACGAGTTTCTCAAACACAATACTGTGACGAATTCGATAGTGCGTGCTAGGTTTAACGTTTTACGAACTAACGATAAAAGCAGATGTTCAGCGTTTTGAACTGTCAATCTTTATGTTTGTACGCGCATCATTTAAATTCTGCTGCTTAGAATTGGAATTTATTTTTTCCTTATTATAGCTGGATATCTAACTTAAAGTTTAGTTATGAAGAAATTCCAAAGTGCAGCCCCAGCTCCATACTCTACCCCTGCTGTACCTTACTCGTTTGGACTCAGCTCGCCAAGGTACCTACTCATCTTTAAGCTACTCGGCTAGAAGATTTCTACACGTCGTCTACCTACTCAGTGGCTGTCTCCGCTCCAAGTATATCCTTCTACAGCCGAGGATGTAAATAAATTCAAAATTTTGTACAAATTTGATTGGTTAAGTAGCTGCTTTTATTCTAAAACTTTATTCTCAGATGTATTGGGTTGGGATGATAACATTGGTAATTCCAAATATAAAATATTTTGTTTTTGTTTTAGCTTAACATTCGCTAGATTCTCGCGTTTACGAAAGTAAATTGGCTGCGAGCTCACATCAGCGGTGGCGATCAACTCAATGGGCTTTGGCTCTTTACCATCCGCCATGACTGCTGGATATGGCCAATCCGTTATAAGACGATTGCGCGTTATGAGATCTGTTGGTTTGACGTAAACATGATTTGCCTCGGCGTATCCTGGGCGTGGATAGAAATAAATTTCTTCCTTCATCGGCTCGTGCACCGTCGTGGACTGCGTTTGGCTGGTGACAAAGAGTGACGCAAGCAAAATTAAACCAAAAACCATCTACAAGTAGCAAAGTTCTTTTGTTTTTATTGTATACCATAAACTCTCTAATTTCTATCATACAAACCTTTAAACTTCCTGCGCGGCCAACAACAAGCAACGTCTCAAACGTACAAGAATCGCCCAACTAAAGCTTTCAGTTCATCTTCGCATATCTTTTATATGGTGCGTACGTTAATTTCCCCATTTTCGCTCTTTTCTTCCTTGTTTTTCTGGCGTTGAAAAGAAAAATAGCAAAAACAAAAACAAAAACAACAAAACTAAAAGTTAATTAAGCCAATTTGCGCGTAAACACCATTTAATGTCGGTCATATCCAACATCATTCACATCTCTCGTCCGCGTTTTGCGGCCTACATGCTACACATGCGCGTGTTGTGTGTGTGTGAGGTGGCACCCATGCAGCGCTTGCCGCCAACACTCAGCGGTGGTCGAGTTTAACGAGTTTACACACAGAATCTACCTGTACTCTGCTTCTGCCTGCCAAGCTTTGGTTAAGTAAAATGTTTTTTTTTTTTGAAGAATATTTTTTTTTTGTTTTTACAATTCTCACTTTTTCTGCAATTAACCTTAATTCTTTAAAACTTTTGATTCTTCACAACTACAAAAAACAAAACAAAACAAAGCAAGTAAGGTATTATAAGTTAGAATGAAACCGAACATTCTATACCCAGTGTCAACTGGTGTGGCAACCTAGTTTACGAAGCACAATCAAATAAAAATTTATCAAAAAAGTTATTAGGGGCCGATTATGTAAGTCACTGTGGAACTTTGTGTTGCTGTCACGCACATTCACCTTTAGTCACATAACACTAAACAAACTCACATACACAACCCGCAGCTCTCTTTTAGTAGCAAACACTGAAGGGAATACAATAAAAATATTTTCTAATTTTACATAATAGCCACGTAAGTTCCATTTTGCAGTTGGTCCTAATCAGACCTGTTAAATAATGATTATTAATCTTAATCATTTATAAGCAAATTACATTTTTTTTATTTCTGTAATAATTGATCAATTAAGATAATCGAACATTTTGAGAATAATTAATCGATTAGGATTAAATTTTGTGTTCGCTTAATGATAATTTTTTTTTTTTTTTAAATTAAATCCTAGGATTAATCAAAATGTCAATTTGATTAAGATTGTAAAAAATTTTAGTTTTAATCAATATTGAAATATTTTATATTTGTGATTAATCCTCGTTAGTCGCAATTAATTAAAAATTTTAATCAAATTGAACATTTTGATTAAATTGATTAATATTAAGATTAAATTTGAAAACGAAATAAATCCTCTTTAATTGAACACAAAACTTAATCATGATCGATTAATTATTCTAAAAATGTTCATAATTAATCAATTAAATTAATAGAGCAATTTAATATAGTTTATTTTTAGTGCTAGTCCAGATTTAACAGGTCTGGTTCTAATTGCATTACCGAGACTCCTTTCTTATTCGATTTATTAAATTTTTGGTCGCATATTCACAAAAAATTTTCATAACAAAATCTCGATTATATTTTGAAATCCAAAATTTGTATAATGTAAAGGGGCACCACCACGCCTACTTCCACAAAAATTATTTTTGATCAAATGTGTTGTTGTTTTCCCCCATTTTTAAAAGCGATGAGTGTCAGAAACCCCTTCATAATTTCCTAAAGTCATCGATTTCCTGAGCACTTTAATATATGTATGTATGTAAGTAGCCTGTTTTTTTCGCCTGCACTTAGCGACTTATGAATAAAACAGCTGAACAAATTTTGATTTGCACCAAAATGACGAACAAACACCGGTTTCTCGATTCTTTTAATGCCATTACGCACTTTTGTTAGCCGAACAAAACTAATACCCCTGTTTCAGCTAACGCTACTGGGTATAAAAATCTACAAAGTGACTCATTTGAACTCAAGCCAGTTAGTAAGATGGGTTTAGTGTCGATTTGTGCTGTTGCCAAAAATCCAACCAAAAGAGTTAAAAAAAAAAATATGTGCCAAGTAATTAATTTAAAGCAGACTAGGTATGTATGTAGCTACAAAAACAATGCAACATTTAATTCCAACAATGTTGTATAGTATGTACATATGTATAAGACTGGTTGTATTTTTGCAGGTTTTTAAAAAAGTATCGAATATTCTTGGGTTGATTGAGAACAGCATATGTACTACATCCCCTTTCTGACCTGTTACCTGTCACCTATTTCGGAACTTGAAAGAAAAGTGGAGTCAATTGACATAATTTCCATTGACCTTGCTACCTACCATCTATTTTGGAACTAGAAAGAGAAATAGAATCAATTGACATTATATCCATTTTTTCTTTTGTTTTTCATATCGAAAATGGAAATAATGTCAATTGACTTTATTTCCGTTGACCTTATTACCTGCCACCTATTTGGAACTCGAAAGACAAATAGAGTCAATTAACATTACCTCCATTTTCGATGCGAAATAAAGTCAATTGATATTTTTCCGCTGACCTAGAAAGAGAAGTGGAGTCAATTGACTTTATTTCGCATAGAAAAGGGAAAAGGGCCGTTAATTCCGTCCGCCTTGTTACCTGGTAGGTAGCTATTTTGGAACTAGAATCGGGTGATTAGATCGTGTGCGACAAATCTTGAGACCAAATTGGAAACATAAAGCCCCAAACAAAGCTCAAACCCCTGCAACCTCGAGTCCGAACAAGCACACTTCCCCCCCCCCCCCCCCCCCCCCCCCCTAGAAGTTAGTATGAGTCAGGTATGTATATCGAAAAATTTATTTTCATAACCAATTCAAAAAGAAAACATAGAGAGATGAGCGTCGAAAAACAAAGAAATCGTTCTATGTCCTTCAATAAACATATCCACCATCAGAACCGTATTGTGTACCAGAGGATGAAGTTGTAATAGTTTTGGATGGAGCACGGTATGAGATCGTTGGAGCATTATAAGTGGCAGCTGGAGCACGATAAGGACCGCTTGAAAAACTTTGTGATGTAGCCACTGGAGCGCGATAAGCTTGAGCAGGAGCATTGTAGGTGGTCGAGGAGGTTTGATATTTGGTCGCTGGTGCACGATAAGGCTGGGCAGGGGCAGTGTATGTCGACGAGGAGGTTTGATATTGAGACGCTGGTGCACGATAACCCTGGGCAGGAGCAGTGTATGTGGACGAGGACGTTTGATATTGAGCCGCTGGTGCACGGTAAGCCTGGGCAGGGGCAGTGTATGTCGACGAGGAGGTTTGATATTGAGACGCTGGTGCACGGTAAGCCTGGGCAGGGGCAGTGTATGTCGACGAGGAGGTTTGATATTGAGACGCTGGTGCACGATAAGCTTGAGCGGGAGCATTGTAGGTGGTTGAGGAGGTTTGATATTGAGTCGCAGGTGCACGATAAGTTGGTGCTCGAGCAGTGTATGAAGTGGAAGTTTTATAAGAACCCGATGACGGAGCATTGTAAGAGTAGCCCGTTGAACCACCGCCTACACTATTAGAAGCTGGAGCAGAAGCACTATACGCGGTTGATGTTTTGTAAGCACCAGATGAGCCAGCACCAAAATTGACTGCACCTGGCACAGATGAACTATATGAGGTGGAAGTTTTATAAGAACCAGACGATGCAGCTGCACCAGGTGCTGTGTAAGCGAATGGTGCCCTATAAGCACCTGAAGAACTGGAGCCTTGAAGTGCAGGAGCCGATGCCGAATTGTAGGTGGTGGTCGATGTGCTATAAGAACCCGTTGGAGCAGCTTCATACACCGGTGCAGGTGCACGATATTGACCAGACGATACAGTCAATGGCTGCTTTAGTGCTGGTGCAATATAGGTGGCAGCTGGTGCACGATAAGAGCTCGTATATGTAGACTGACTTAAAGCTGGAGCACGATATGGAGCAGGAGCAGCAGCAGCTGGTGCACGATATGCTCCCGTAGATGAACTTTGCTGTTGTACAACCGGTGCTAGATAATGACGTGATGGTGCAGAAGCAGCAGCTGGTGCGGTATAGCTTGTGGTGCGTGTGGCAGTGTTAAAAACTTGTGCAGATGGTGAGCTGGAATATGAAACGGATGGTGCGGTATAACGTTGACTAGTGAAACTGCTACCACTGCTACCGCTCGTATAACCAGTGGCTGCATTGTATGTGACGGTGCGAGATTGAGATTCGCTTGCTGCAGGTAGATAGTTGCGTGCCAAATGTGCGACATCGGCATTAGCGCAAGCGACTAGAGCAAGTAGCGTGATGCTGGCGAATGAATTCTGAAAAGACAAAATATGATTGAAAAGGTGAAGTTACAGAGTTGCAATCGAAATGTGTGTGTATGTGTTTCAAGATTTGATCAAGCTTTTTGGCGAAAATAAACGCGATAGTTTTTCTTTCTTTAAAGATTTATAGCGCCAGTTCGATGCCAGCCTGTTTCGTAGAAAAATCTTAGAAATAAGAGCCGTGTGAATACCGTGTACTTTGGAACCGATACTTATACTTTGAAGAATCGGGTACTTTACATCAAGCGCGTTACTCCATTCATATTTTATTATAAAATCTGGTAACGCCATATTGTTTGCTAACAGCTGTTGTAATTTTACGATTTTAAAATAATGAAAGCAAAATCATCGATTTGTGAATATTTCAACAAAAGTGGAAATTTAAAAATTCACAAAAAAATTTAACAAACTTAAGAGATAATTCACGACGTGCAAATCGATTGCATTTTACAAATACAAGAAAAAAGGACCAGGAATAAGAGGAAGTTGATGTTCTTAGTGTTATTCCAGCTTTAGATGACGGCACTTGGCACTGCTTCGATGACAAAACTTGCAAGAGAAATGTCAGTAAAGTGAGAATGACGTAAAACTTTCTCGAAACGCAAAAAGTAAAAACCATGATCCAACTATAACAGGTCTTAGCAGCTCGACAAACATAAAAACACACAAAAATTTTTCATGTATTTTGCTTTTGCAATTTGTGAGTTTATAGTCAAAATGGTACTGAAAAATATTTTTATTGTCAAAATTCGAGAGAATTATTGGATCATGTTAAAAAATTACCACATGGTGGCATTATCCCATCAGCTGATAGCAACTTTTTTCTCAAAATTTGACATTACAAATTTAGCCGCCGTACGATTTTGACATTAGTCCCACGAATTACAAAAACAAAGTATATTGAAAATGTATGTAATTCGCCTTGGTTTCACTGTTTTGTTATTGCTTTTCTATGTCGCGATCAGCTGTTTTTCACTTGCAAGTTTTACTGAGTGAAATCCCTCACTTAGCTTCAGGCTAAGTCAAAACAATTCGTGCAAATATTCACTAACTTTTTAAGCAGATTTTAAACTTTTTTAAAATTGGAGAAATTAAAAAAAAAATATTTAAATAAATTATCGAAAACCTGAAAAACTTTAGCCGCCAATGAAAAACTGCCAAAAGCTAAAAAAAAGACTGTAAATATCAAATTAAGTAATTTCGTCTCCAATTTTTGTCAAAGTCACAACAGCTGATATTTTGACAGTTTTGCCGAAAGTACATATCTAGTCAGCAAAAAATCGTATAACTAAAATTTTGCAACTTCTGTCTGAGAAGAAACTATTACTCTCATTTTTGTGCTCTCAGCAATCAGAGAACAGAGTGTGGGAGTTATTTTAATGATTCTCACTATATTCGGGTGCTTCTGACTCTTACCGGATAACGCAATATTTTGCATTGCGAACACACCAAATGTGTCAAAAGTTCGTTCAATTCGGTTCCTAACGAAATTGCATTTTAAGCTCATTTAAATTTGACAAAAACAAGCAAGTGAATTGAAGCAAGATCTGAGCTGCGCGAAAAAATATTGTTACTACAACAACAACGATTGCAATCATAGTTGTCGCCTAGTGCATTACTTCACCAATTGGCTGACTTGAAAACATGTTCTCTCAGTTAAGCTGGCTAGGCTTCGGTTAGTTCTAAAACAGTTCCATTTGGGTTAGTTAGGGATAGTTCTGGATATTAATTCAAGTTAAAAGTGTCAAGTTTGTAACTTAGTGGGATACGAAGTAGGTATGTAGTTCGTGTGTCATTCGGCTAGGCAGGACAACAAGGAAGAAGTAGAACACGCCAGCTCATGGAAACTGGAAGATGTGGCACAAGTACCATCTCTAAAGATGTCTTAGCCCGATTAGGTGAAAGCCATAGCTGATGTCCACAACAATGAAAGCGAAGACAATCATTTTAAATTTCAACTTTTATTCGCCGTTATCTTCATTGTTGTTGTTTTTGCTGTCATATCATTAATCATAATCACACCGTCAAAACTTAAATGTCATGCGAGCATTCCTGCTGCGCACATTTTTTGTTGTTGTTCATTTCAAATATTTGTTGTATTCTGAATCGGTGTAGACGAGTGTAGGTAATATGCACTTAGAAGTCACTAACCATTTCGTCACTTAGTAATTTTAGACACACACACACACAAATCCTTGAGCAATAATTAATTTTTTAGTCGTCGTTATTTATTGAAGACGCGTTTTAGTTGATGGAGTACGGACGCGTGTTTGCGATTTGTGATGAGTTCAAGAACTGCTGCTGAAACATCGGTAAACACACCAATTTATAGTGGTAAGAAGTTTTTGTTGTTTTTTGTGTTGTGCCCAAGCATTTTCCAAAAACAAGCACATAAAACATTTTTTTTTTTTTATTCGTAAAAATTCTTTGTTTTTGTACTCGTATTCTGTGCAAAAAATTTACATATTTACATACGAGTACTCGCACATACATACATACATACGAGTACTAACAACAACTGTTGAGCTAATCGGTGTTAGATTGTCAGTTTTTGTTTGATTTTGAATTGTTGTCAGAATGCTTCTTCTTGTTGTAATTGCTGTTGTTAATGATTTCTTGCAAGATTTGCGTGTCTTGTGGTTCTTAGGTAGTTACCTATTGCTCTTCAAAAAATTTCACGCTTGTTGACACCATGACTGACGCCCAAACTGGATCTACTGCATCTTAATCCGATTTCAGCAGCAATGGCATCACTTGCACTAGAAGTTGTAATGCAGCTTCCATGTCATCACCGCCGCTGATGCACCATGGTAGAACTGAAATCTTCAAATTTCTCAAGATCATATCTAATGGAAGTGATGTAATGGGCTTTGATTGGGCTGCTTCAAAAGCAGTTCTATCTGTGAGACCGTACTCAAACCAAACTCCTACGTCCATCTATGGTACAAGATGCTGTAGCCATCCCGTGTGAAATCAACGGTCGCGGCTGAAAGAGAGGAAGCTTCGATTAGGCTTCTAAAGCATAGTCGGCACACTGAGAGAAAGCTAAAAATCCTCTCATCAATATTCAATTTTTTCTTGCCGTCTCATTACTTTCTGAATGTTTAGATAGGCTACTTTGCCAATGAACCTTACAAATATTTATAGCAACCCCTATTTAAAGAATTTGATTTTTAGTTCTAAAGAGAAAAAATTGGTCACCAAAGGGCTAATGCATAATTACTTGTGTTATAACGCTAAACATACCGGCAAAAAAATTTATTTAGAAATTATAAAAACAAAAATTTAGGTCACCAATGGGTTAAGGCATGGCGTTTAAAGGGTTAAAATGCTTAAAATCAACTACTTAAAGCAGCCATTATGCATACTTAGCATAGACTTGACTTGACTTGGGAACTGCCATTTAGCACTTAGAAAAATAACAAGAGAGCACACTAGCCAGTTTCAAATAAGAGTAAAAGTTTCCCATATTGAATTGTTTTTTTAAAGTAATCGTGCGATTTTTTACATGTAACTTAGTAAAAAGCACCAAAACGCATTTTCTTGGCATTAGGTTTCGATTTTCTGAGCTTATCTACAATCAGTATATAGTCAATGCCATAAAAAAACTATAAAGCATTTTGGGAGGAAAAAAATTTTTTTTTAGGTTAGCCTAATTTGAATTCAATTTATTTGACAGTAAGTTTTGCGGCTGCCATATGAATAATATACATCCAAAAATTCTTATCTCTATAGAATAGTTGGAGGATTTTATTCAAAATTTAAAAAAAAAAGGTATGGCATCACCCAGTTCTCTCACGGCGCTCCCTAAACTTAGAATTTACATAGAAAATCAAAACTCAACAGAATTCTAAGTCAAGTCAAGTAGGGTAATCGGATACATGCAAACTTCATTAAACAGAACGCTGGCAGTTCCAAGTCAAGTCAAGTCTATGCTAAGTATGCATAATGGCTGCTTAAGCCTATGTGAAACTATTTTGATGTGAAAAATTTTGATTTTATAATTATAAATATTTACCAATTAAGTGCTGCACAACCCATTCAAACCTAACCAAAAAATCATTTATAATATCGTTATAAAAATAAAAATGTAGATAACGAGTGGGTTAATGCATGACCGTAAATGTGTTTCTAAATTTTTGGTTTCTGAAAATAGTTTTCTGAATTTTTCCTTCTCACTTTTGCTTTCTGAAAAATGATTTCTGAAAAAATTTATCCGAAAAATTGTATTTCAGATTTTTTTCTGTCTAAATTTATGGGGGGCACTGTTTTCATCATAAGCCGCAAAATTTGAAAGGGTACCCTCGTACATCCCCACTCAGCTTCATATTTCTCCATCATAATTTTTATAATTTATGCCGTTAAATATTCCTAACCAGTTTCGATACGGATGCAGTTTTGAGCTTTTTTTACTGAATAAAAAACCGGCAAAAGCACAAGCTATGAAATCCGAGCTCACAGCATAAAAAAATGATGGATAATAGAAATAGAAATTTTTTCATATTTCACCAACGAATCATTCAATCACTGCTCAAATAAATGTTTTCTGTTAGCTTAAAATTCTATTAAATTTCAAACAATTTGTACGTATGTATGTGTGACTGGATGTAAGTGTAAGTAACTTTATAAAGTACATAAATTTCATATTAACGAGTTGTCAGCTGGTTTTCAAACAATTACTGAGTCTTTTAAGTTTTGTTTAGTATTTTATTGTGTGTGGTTCATTGTTAAACGAAATTAAGTTTTTATGAAAATTTATGAGGTCAAATAAATCTGGATTGTAAAGGGGTGTGGTTAGATCACACTCGGGTGGGCGGAAAATAAATCGTGCGAAACGGTAAGTTGCGAGCGAGAGACACAGAAGTGCGAAAAATCGATTAGTCAGTGATCGTTTTTTTTTTTTTAGACTTAACTCGATAAGTTAAAAATTTACTATTCGTAATACACATATATTTTTTAATAATACAGCGAATCAACTTTTTTGGAATAAAAAGACGATTTTCGAAAAAAAAAAATGAATTTTTTATTCGAAAAATGGTATAAAATAACAACCAAATGATATAAATTCGGATGCAGTCGAAATATTCACATGCTAAAAATATTGGGAGCCGTTTGATATGTCAAAAAATTATTCGAATTCGAAAAGGCCGAAATGGTAAAGGCCTGATTATGCAGAAAGCATTTTTGATTGACCTATAGAATTTCGAAATTACACAATTTTCCGGAAAAGGTCGAAATTAGTGTACATAGCTAAGGTAAACCCGTCGAAAATTAAATTATGAAAGTAGTTTTATAAGAATTTTTGTATATTACGAAGTTACAGTGGTGGCTAAAAAGAAGACCGCAATATTCTAAGCCGTATTGTTTAGAGTTCTAATTATTTGTTTGAAAAAAACATTCATCTCAAATGGGTTCGGTTTGTAGGAGAAACAGCTCCAAAGTCTACATAAAACTCAAAGTTGTCAACTGGAATCAAGATTGACCATGTGTTTTCAACTGTAGTGTGTACATAGTTTTAGCGATTTTTCCAACCGTCGCACAAATAACGTTTCCTGCAAATTAAAAATTAAAAATGCATAATTTCTATAGTCGATATATTAAAAATCGATATTTACCGGAATCTTTAAAAAAATAACCGTAAAATTTTCATGATTTTTTTTTAAATCTCACGTAATTTTGAATACGATAAACCAGTTTCTAAGAAGGCTGTAAAGATTGAACATATATATTTGAAATCCGTATTTTTTTTTAAATATTGCTGTCTTTCAGAAATATTCTTAAATTCTCCTAACACTAAACAATTAATTATAAATCTCGACATCAAAAGCGATAAATTCGAAAAAGTAGTTCTGCAATTTAAGAACTCATAACAATTCTTTCACAATTAGCACTGTTCCAATGACTCGGAATTCGTTTTTAGAGAAATATAAAAAAAAAATTTAACACTCTAATGCACATGTGTGACCACCATAACCTCCAATATCGACATTTCACCCACGCTAAATGCCAATACAACAAATTTATTACAGCAATAAAAATAGAAACAACATAATATTACTAATATATTTCTTTACATAAAACATTGTACGTAAGCACCAAAGAATTTATGGTGAGCCAGGTTTTTCACACAAAAACTGGCTTAACCGACGACTACTTTTATGTGGGTGATAAATGGCTAGAAAAGGTGTTTTTGCAATATTTCGGATTACACCTGTTCTTTCGCACTGTCCGATTATAATAGGCAACTAACTTATGTATGTATATATATATGTATATATATATTTTTTTTTCTCATTCCCTCAATAGTTTTAAGAATATTGAACTCTTCATCAGAATTTTTTTTTGATTGATAGCCTTTAATAGCCAATAATAATTTATTAAAACCGTATTTGTTAAACCAGAGATGTCATACAATACCAAAATGTTGTTGTTGTTGTTGTTGTTTTTAGCTAAAAGTGAATGATGTGCTGAGTTTTTAAATCGCCTAAGCCACATACAACTGGTTATATTTTTGATATGATAAATTACTATAAACTGTATTTGGATATATGTATATCTGTTTGAATATGTTAGGCCGAAGCAAATTGAGTGACATAAAAACATTCGATGACGTCGATATTTAATAGTGTTCTAAAACTAGTCGGAGTCACTTTTCATATTCAGCCATGATACACGTTTTTCCTCTTCAAATTTTCGATTTCTCACAAATCGATTTATCCTTGAACTGATGACTATAAAACTCGATTCTTCACAAATCGATTTATCCTTGAACTGATGACTTTAAAAATCGATTCCTCGCAAATCCATTTATCCTTAAACTGATGACTATAAAAATCGATTTCTCACAGATCGATTTATCCCGAAACTGATGACTATAAAAATCGATTCCTCACCAATCGATTTATCCTTGAACTGATGACTATAAAACTCGATTCTTCACAAATCGATTTATCCTTAAACTGATGACTATAAAAATCGATTTCTCACAGATCGATTTATCCCGAAACTGATGACTATAAAAATCGATTCCTAACAAATCGATTTATCCTTCAACTGATGACTATAAAACTCGATTCCTCACAAATCGATTTATCCTTAAACTGATGACTATAAAAATCGATTCCTAACAAATCAATTTATCCTTAAACTGATGACTATAAAAATCGATTCCTAACAAATCGATTTATCCTTAAACTGATGACTATAAAAATCGATTTCTCACAAATCGATTTATCCCTAAACTGATGACTTTAAAAATCGATTCCTCACAAATCGATTTATCCTTAAACTGATGACTATAAAATCAATTTTTCACAGAGGGGTCCAAAAATGCTTTGAACGTCGTTTATCTTATGACGGGTCTATGGCAGTCTAAGACTAACAAATCAATACAAAAAAGTGAGAGTTATGACGTCAAATGCCTCTACACTTATTTTTCACGCTCACTTTACGATTCTTTGTTCTTTCAATGGAGGTCATCTTCACACTCTATAAACAACACTGTACAACAGCTGCTTCGGATTGGTTTGATATTTTTCTGAAATAATGCAACGTGCATATCATTTTGGACAAAAAAACTTATACTTTGGATATGACCTCGATTACTCATAATCGTTTTGGTTTTAAAGCTAAAGAAAAAGATACAGCAATTGCTACCATTAAGGTGGTAATGACAATGACTGTTAACATTTGAATCAGTGGGAAAAGAAACTAACTGATGAATATTAAAATAGTTAAAACTTCAATCTTCTGACCTTAAAACTAAAAAATACAATAAGTTTTCCCTTAAACATTGAGCTTAAATTTAAATAATTATAACACATGTTCAAAGGTACTAAATAATTGATCAGACTTATGCGAAACTATGTGTTTTAAGCTGTAGTGTGTACATAGTTTTACATATTTATTTTTTCATTCGTCGCACAGATGTGACTGCTTATAAAAATCGCTTTCAAATGTGAAGTTCTTATAAAAGATTTAATAAAAATCGATGCTTAATAAAATTTATTAAGAAATCGGTAATTAAAAAAAATCGATAATTAAAAAAATAATCGATAAAATTGCAAATATTGATCGCCATTTTGTATAGATTAGTATAATATTGCATAAAAAAAAGGGTAAGCAATATATTCCTAAATTTACTCTGCTCTAAGAACTATTTTCCTGGCAACACTAGAAAAAAATCAAAATTTCGCCACCTCAGAAGTTAACCACAAAATTATTTAAATTGTGTTGTACGGTGCAATTAAATTAACTCTTTCAACAATTGCGCGTAGTGGGGGGCTTTGCTTATCATTTCTTTAGTTTCTGTTTTGTTAGTTAAGTTTTTCACATTAATTACATTTTGTAGTGAATTCCACATCAGTCACACATTGGTCCACTTAAAAGGCAATAATGGGAATAGCTATGTACATTCACTTCAGTGTTAATTTTAGAAGTGTGATAACAGTAACTATCAGCTGTTGCGTAAAATGCTACATCATATAAATAGCCCTTTCAAAACCCGGAAAACAACGAGACATAGAAAACGTATGGCAATTTTCTTCCCAACAACAAAAAAAAGTATAATAAAATTTTAATTTTTACAATCTTTGTAACTAACTAACTAACTAACCACTCTAAAGACATAAATTAAGTGGTTTAAGTACTAAGTGGGTCATCACCATAAGTCGCAGCTACATATGTATGTTTACGTTTTCAAAATTGATTTGTGGATATTACGCTCATCACCAACCTTTAAATGAGTTATTTTCGTCATACATTGCGTATGCGTAACTAAATAAATATATTTTTGAGTATGAAGATATGTATGTATGTATATAATAGATGCACGCATCACTTCGAGCGTTTAGACTTAGGTGCACACCCTGTAGGGAAATCACAGCTAACCCTATGAAGAGAAAGAGACGTCGGCTGGAGCTATAAAATGCACATCTCCAAGAGTATTTTCCTCAGACATGAGCATAAAATCGTTGTACACTGGCACACTGAGCAAATGAGTCATAAAACACAAAATGACTCCGATTCTAAAAGATTTGGATTGTTTTATGACTCATATTAGAGCCTTTAATGAATGCTCTTTTGAAGGGTTTTTGAGTCTTTTTGAACTCTTTTTGCATATTTTTTAAGCTATTTTGTTGGTTTCTAGATTCTTTTCGGAATGACTCCAGGCTTGGTGGCTTTTGTTTTACTTTTAAAAAAGCATTTGGGATCATTTTTGAGTCTTCTAAAGCAAAATTTTTGTTCTCCATTTTCATGGTTTTTGGAGAATTCGCATTTATTCGCATAATCAAATATGTACATATGTAGATTATTGGTTTGATCGGAGAATTTTCTTTTTTTTCGGAAGCATGGAAATTCTAAATTCGCTAAGGGGGCATTTTTATCTTGATAGTAATACGTAATCAGTCAATTGGCGCCATCCGGTCGTGGTGATTTGGAACCAGATAGAAAATTTTACATATAAATTTAATTTAAATTATATTATTATCATCCAGTGTTGCCAGAGCAAGAAAAAACAGAAATAGCCAAAAATTAAAAAATTAATTACCAAAAAGCTACCATTTAAAAAAAAATATAGAGGTTTTATGAAATACTTAAATAAAAAAATAGTACAAAAATATCTAAAAAATTAACAAAAACTCTTTGAAACTGTTCAACCAAATATAAAAAAATATAAAATATTTTTTTCAGGCACTATAACTTTTTTAAGAAAAAAAAAATGTTTTCAAGCAATAAATATAATTTTTTCTGTCGTAACCAAAGCTTATTTTTTGAAATTCCACTCTTCCAGCATTTGCGCGATATTTTACCCATAGATATACATATATTGGGCACAAGATATCGAAAAAATTAGGAATTTAACAAAAATATGTAAATAAAAAAATTACGAAAAACGTTTCAAAGAAAGAAAAACTACAAACGTTCAAATAAATTACATTATTTTTAATACTAAACAAAAATATTTCGAGTATTTTTTTCCATATTGTGGATACTCAGGATGTACCTACTTGACATCTGCTTCTTAAGTTTTCTAATGATCCGGAGTGTTCCCGTGAAAATTGAGCTGGACATTGTGTTATATACCCACGGAAAACCGACTAATATTGATTTCTTTGATTTTTATATTATTTTACCTGCCACCGGATGACGCCTAATACATACAGATTTTCCCTAGAGGGTATGTTTATGTTCACAAGTGCCAACAAGCGAGCGTATTTAAAAAAATCTTGTTTAGCAGAATATATTGAGATATCAATCATATTTGGACGTACTCGTGTCAGCGTACATACTCGTACATACCTACTTGGTACCACAAACGTCTTAGAAATAAGCAAAATAATGCATGCGTATGAAATTTTAATTATGATGGTCATCATAAGCGATTAAAATTACTTCACATAAAAAATAGGTAAATTGCCATGTACATATGTATGTACGTGTTTGTATGTATTTGGCATATGTTGTCAAACTGAATTACCATGCAAATGTGCGACATTTAAGATAGACCGCTATTACACACTGCTGACCTCTTCTTTAATCCCATCAACACCAAGGGTAACAAGTGCATTGGCCGAATGTACTAAATTTATGTATAATTGTTTTATAACATTAATTCTTTTCATTGTTCACGGCTAAGCGGATATTAGATATTATATTGGGCACGTGCAGTCATACCTACCAACATTCGTGTGTTTTAGTTAAATTTAAGAAAACTGCAGTTAAATTAAATAAATACACTTAAAACAAAAAAATGCTACATGGGACTTCGTACGCAATTGACTAGTAAAGATCTCTCTCGATTGGTAAAACTGTCAAAAAATACAAAAAAAAATATTTCTAGTAACCCCTATCTATTTCTGACGGGTCTATGAAATAACTCCCACGAAATAGGTCCCACTTTTAAAAACGAAATAAGTCCCACCGAAAATTGCTATTTTGAAAGTTGGAGCTATTTCATTTTTAAAAGTAGGACTTATATCGTCAATTGGTTATTTCGTTCCGCGTTTTTATTTTAAGTGGAACTTATTTCGTTTTGAATGGGAATAAATTCGTTCTGTAAAGTGGGAGTTATTTCATACCCCTAAATTTATATTTTGAGAATCAATGGATGCAAAAGGTACAATATTCCCTTTTACAGAATATTTACAAAACGATGTTATGATTTCATTATTACAGATCGGTCCACATACACTTTTCAGTTTTCAATTCTGAAATCCGCACTACGTCTGCAATAGAAGCTTACAATAGCGTCATAGGAAAAAGCATTCCAAAGAAGGCAACTTTTTTCAAATTTGTAGCACTTTTTTCTTATGCAAAAAGTTATATATTGGACATTTCGTAAAAGGAACAACCATAATTTTTTGTCCTTATCTCTCATGGCTCTCCTTTTTTTGTTATTAATTACTTTGTACTTACTATAATAAAAAAAACTTTAAAGAAATGTGTACAAATAGGTACCGAACTTCCCTACTAGACAATGCTGAGTACTTTGGGCAAAAAATGTTGCTCATTTGTTCAATCCCCCCTTATTTTCCAACACATTCACATTTCCAAAATAAATTTTGTTTTTGGAATTGCTAATGCACAAAAGAGATAATATCGACTCAACTATTACCTTTAAAAAATGCTTAAGATAGAAGGACATGGATGTACATATCATTTTATGTCATGTTTTCTGCTTGATAGATTTTTCGAATTTGGCAGATGTCAGCATAATAAAACGTCAAAATGAAAAAAATAAATTAAAGAAAAAAATTTTCAAAAAATGTGCGCCGCGAAAATATTCATTGCCGTGAAAATAAGTATAATTCGTGTAATTAAACGCAATTGAAAGAAATGAAATGAACTGCAGCACTCCAACAAACCTCTCCAACTGCGTGGAAGGTTCGTGTTTTGGGAAATCGGCCAGAATGGACACCATTTCTCAGTTTAAGCTGCCGAGAATTAGTTTAGGTCAAATATTTAAAATATATATACTTATGTACATATTTATAAAATAATTTTTGTCTACAAAGTTATTTAGTATGTAAATAATTTATAAAATATGCAGTTTTGTAGTTTTTTTCATAAATTCATATATGTATATAAATAAATGCGAAATAAATGTATTCAAATGTCATATGAAAAAACGAAAATTTGAATCTTCTTCTTATAAGTACTTTGGAGAGATAATGTGAGTAGTTTGGAGAGAAAATATAAGGGGTTTGAGCATTTGCTGTGAATAGTTTGTGAGGCCATATATAAGTAGTTCGAATGAATAGTTTGTAAGGCCATTTTTAAGTACTTTGAACATTAGAAATGAACAGTTTCATCAGCACATTGAATTTTAGTTCTAAGGTGTTCAAGATGTAAATATTGAGCAGTTTAGTTGATATTTCAAAGTGATTTGTAAGCATTTGAATGAAGAGTTTGAGGTTTTGTTAGAGCAAAGAAGATATATTTTTCCATTTAATACAATACAATTAGTAAAAACGAGACATCATATCACATCGATGAGGGGAAGTGCTCAAATTCTTCACACGGCCTGAACAAAATTGAACACATTATTAAGGGCATTCGTCATTAATGAAAATGCTTTTGTAAGTACTTATAAAAGGCTCAACTGTCTAGTAGGGTTAACTACTGGAAAAACAATATTAAAAAAAATTGTTGACGTAATTTCGTATGTATGTGTATTATATTTTTAGTAGGAATTTGGAATTCGTGTTCCATGTTTTGTAATATCACCATTACAAAATACAACTAATCCCAATGCCACGTTAAAACTATAATACCGTCTACCATGCACTGGATCTTCAAGCCATTTATAAAGGTCGATAATTTTAATCTGATGGTCCTTCCGAAACGGTTTCCATCATAATAATAAGAACAATTGATCTGTACTTAATCCATTTACGAATCCAAACGTTGTTACTAGTAGGCGTTCTCTATACGTTCCTTGACCGAAAAAAGAATTAATAATACATTCTGGAACTCTATCAAAATTCGTAATATCCATTCCATTAAGAAGCCTTCTGCATGCTTGCATACGATTTTTCTTTATTATTTCTCTGCTTTGATTATTCATATTATTCAACGTGTGTTTCATTTCGAAGAGCCAAATACTTCTTATTTGAAATCGCATTAAACAGTGAAAAAGTGGGACTTATTTCGTTTATGAAAGTATTTAAGAAATATATTATTCAAGGGGGAGTTATTTCATTTCAAGTAAATTTTTAAATCATTTCATTTTGGTGGGACTTATTTCGTTTTCAAAAGTGGGACTTATTTCGTGGGAGTTATTTCATTTTTTTAAGCAATTTTTGGTGGGACTTATTTCGCTTTTAAAAGTGGGAGTTATTTCATAGACCCATTTCTGACTACTTCTGGCATTACTGGCTCATGCGGGATCACAACTAAACACAGCTGATAGTGCAAGTAGCTGTGTTCGCGTAAAAAACTTGCAAATGTTTAAGTAAAATGAGAATGAAAAGTTAAAATTTTTTAATTTTTGTTGTTACTTTCCCTTGTCACGATCAGCTGTTTTTCACGGAGTGAAATTGCCACAGCAAAAACTTGTAGCTCTCTCTGTCAATGCGTTCTCTCGCTGCAAGTGTTTTGTTTAAGTGAACACTTTCCCAGTAAAAGTATACAATTTTGTAATATATGTACATATGTACATAGCTAGAGTAACCACTCAATCATTATAACGAAAGAGTCTTCAGCTCCAATTTATCTGCTGCGTCTTTTTTTCTTCTATGATGCTCAAAATAAGTTCACTTTGCATTCTCTCTAAAAGACATTTGCTCAATATCTGACTCACACTAAGCAGCATTTTATTTCACAGGAAACCGAAAACCATTTCTCGATTAAACTGCCGGTTAAAGTTAACCGGATATTGAGAAGAGGGCAATAAATATCCGCCAAAACTGTGTCAATCACGCTGCAATACACAAAATTGTGGCTATCAGTACAAAAACAACATGTAAAAGTGCACAAACCAGATTTTACAAATAACCACTAGTCAACGGTAGAGTGCGCGCTGTACAATTGTAGTCAGCTACACCACCATGATTGAGTTTTGCTCGCTAGATGTATCGCATGTTTCCGGTAAAAGAAATTAAAATAAATATATTAAAAAGTAAACTTTAATATGGAATGGTATTGAAATCAGCTTTCGAAAATATTAACTATACAAATTTGAAACTAAGAATTTTTTTTTATAAAAATAAAATTTTAAACTAAAAAAAAAGTTTAAAAAAAATTGTTGTTAGAAAATTTTATTAAATAAATATGTATGTATAACCTATCTAGAAACTAAAATTGGGGCTCTTTTTTAATATTTTACATAAAAGCATTATGGAAAAGTTTTTCAGACATACATATGTATGTACATACATACATACATATCTACAGATTTTAAACCGAATACTCGAAAATACAGTTTTGTATTCTAACAAATTTTAATACAAAAAAATTTAAGTTTTAAAGTTTTTTAAAATCGTCCTGAAAGTTTTTCATCGCACGTTTCTCCACACAGCCTATGGATAATATTTATTTTTACATAGATATAAAAAAAAATTACATAATAAAAAAGTTTGGGAACCTAAACTTAAATTCTTAAAAAAAAATGGCTCATAAAGACATGGTAATGGGACATTTTTATAGAGAAGTCACTTTATATACAAAGTTTTATAAAACTTTTTAATTTTATGTAAATTTATTTGTAGGTTAGAATTAAAACTTAGCTTAATTCAAATTTGATGGACCGCAAAATATTTAATTTTTTTTTGTATTATTATTTTCAAAATATTTTTAAGCAATTTTAAGATGCACATAACGTTTGGAATACAGATTTATAAGACTCTTGGAATTCTATAAACAAATTTAAGAACTTTACGCGGTTTTTTAAACCTAACCTCAAATTCTTAAATAAAAAAGGCTCATAAAAACTTTCTAATGTGAAATTTTTATACAAAGTTTTGTTTTTGTTTTTTTACGTGAATTTGTAGGTTAGAATTTGGATCAAACGAAATTTTTGGTTTACTTATTATTTAATTTATTTTAAAACATTTTTTAACTTTTTTAAGATTTGCATAAGACTTTTAGAATACTATGAAAAAATTATTGAAAATCAAATGCGATAAAAACTAATAAATTTCGGTTGTGCTATAGCTATGCACCTCACTATATATACATACACATGTACATATACATATGTAACTGTATTTCTGTAGACTTTTGTTGTAAATTGTCAAGTCACCGGCACCTTTCCAGCTTTCAATGTTCGTTAGTCAAATTCGGCTCTAGATTGAGCTAAAGCGTGGCAAATTATTGTGTAAATTCGTAAAATAAGTGTTAAAACATTTTTTATGTAAATTTATGTTATAGTGTTAAAAATAATTTTTATTAAAACAAAAAAATTGTTCCTAAAGTAATTGTAAAAAATTTGTTATTAAAGTTAAATTAAAAAATTTATTGTAAAATATTAATCTAAAAAAGAGTGTAATTAAAGCCTTTAGTGGCTGTGAAAGTGGAATTTTTTCGTGAAACTCAATGTAAGTAAAAGTCAAGGGGTTGAAAAAGAAGTAAATAAAATCAATAAAAAATATTAATTCCCATATTTGCAGTGTGAGTTGCGAATTATTTTGAGAAATACATTTTTTTTTTTTTTGCTGATTTTCGGTCTTCCCTTTTTTTTATTAAAACCAGGTCCTTTCCTCGGAAGTGGTTTGGCCAACTTTACAAATGTATTTCTGCCTTGGAAAGGTTCCCGGCAAAATATCATTTGCTTCGCAGATGCCGTTCGAAGTCGGGGAAAAACTTTAGGTCCCGCCAATTTGTGGGGAAAAATATTCAAAGCAGAACTAAACAAATTGGAAGAGAAATTCGGAGCAAAAATCTAGCTTTTGTATATTGCGAAATACTTTTATTTAATTTTTAAAAGAAAATAACCTCAAAATAAAGGTTATGAGGTTATATATCGTTTAACCTCAAAATGTTTCCATACTACACGAAACTCTAGCATGTGATATGTTCCAGATTTAAAAATGATGGGCGCTAATTTTCTGCTTTTTTTTTAAGAAAAAAATATTTTTAAATACTCAGAGCGATTTCTAAGTACCACCAAGTTTTTTCGTGCCCTGAGTGACGTTGGCAGTCATTTACAAAAACAAAATTTCCAAAAAATTTTAATAACGATAAAATGGGCTAAAACGTTAAGCATCTTTGGCTTCTAAGTTCAACACTATGGCTCTGATTGTGACCTGCTTATCCGACGAAGTACTCCTTCTACGTGGTAGGATCAAGTCAAGATTGGTTGACGATGAGTTTTTGTGATTGCTGCCGACTTCCTTTAAGCAGCACCATGTCGAAGTAAGAGTTTGATATCGAGTGCGATCTCTATCCTCTAAAAAAGCTACTGATTGGTCTTCAATGTCGGCATTCGACGTGCATTCGTTGGCGAATGAATTTACAGAGCCTCGGTTTTGTTGGTATTGTAACAACAGAGACACTCGCAGAAGGTTTAGCTGAGCGTTAAGGATGAAGCCATCCCTCCTATCGGAATGAGTCTGGTACACTCTGGTTTTAAGAACATTTGGTGCTAACCCAACTGAAGTCGCCATGATTTCTTTGACCTCGGAAGCAACGGATCGTGTAGTTTAGTATACCCCTAAGATCTTGAAACTCCGTACAACCGTCGGAACGTCTGTTCAAAAAGATGATCTGTTCCAAGGTGATTCCCTTCTATGTCCTGAAGAAAAGTAAATTGGATATCTCTATGCTTTCCCCGATCGGTTAAAGGTTTTGCTAAGTCAACCTCCGCTGTCAAACTTGACTTCCTCGCAACCACCTTTTCGACCTCCTCTACCTAAGATCTCTTCTCTTAGCTAGCTCGACTTTTCACTGCAAACTCATCCGCTCTGATCGGGCGAGATTTTCCCTGCAAGTACCGTACTCTACTCACTCGTCTCTAGTCGACTGCTTTGACCTGATACACCCCATCACCTCCCAATTTAAACTTGCTTAAGCTCCAGATATTTATTAATTTTTGCTATTTTTTCCTTTTCATACCATTTCAGGGGCTTCTTTTTACCGTTACAAAATGTGCGCAAAAAACCACAGCCCGCCAACGTCTCGCCATTCAGTCGCACTGCTTTTGTTGTTATTATTGTATTAACAGCATTGTCATCGTTTTTTACATACACCTCAGCTCATCATCTTTGTGGTAGCGATCAATTCGAATGTCGTGATGGAAGCTGCATCTTACAGGAGAAGATGTGTGATGGACGTCGGGACTGTCCGGATAATACGGACGAAGTGGATTGTGGTAAGAAAAACTTGAAATTTGTATTTACCATTAGGAAGATCACTTTGATTGACCACACAAAATTACGACAGAAAAGAAAATGTGCCACAAACCGAACTGGTTTCAATGTGCCAAACCCAATGGACCATGTTTAGCCGCCGAGCTCATTTGTAATGGTGTCGAAAATTGTCCTGGTGGTGAAGATGAGTTAGACTGCGTGAATGTACCGTCGCGTACGTCCAAGTGGATGAGCGGTGGCGTGGGTAGAGCGAGTTCAAAAAGCACCGATGTCGGCACTGGTGGTTGGCATGAGACGAAACGGAATTGCAGCGCCTACGAGTACAGCTGTCGCACCGATCACACTTGCATACCGTTGGATTTTATGTGTGACGGCAAGAGTGATTGTCATGATCGTTCCGATGAGTTGGATGGCTGTGAGCGCGCTAAAACCAATTGTCTCGGTTTCTTCTGCAACAACAAAAAGTGTTTGGAAAGCAAGAAATGGTTGTGTGATGGTGTGGATGATTGCGGTGATGGTAGCGATGAGCGCAGATGCGGTAAGTGTTGGCGTCGAATTTGTGGCGAGTTTCTGCAGTTCCAATTTGTAACTTCTCACATTTTTTGCAGGCGTCAATTGCACTTTGGAGCAAGGCAAGTTCCTGTGTCATGACAATTCGAGTTGCCTTAACCTCGATGCGGCCTGCAATGGCAAGAATGAGTGCGCGGATGACAGCGATGAATCCCAGGTGTGCACTTCGTCCGCCAATGCTTGCAGCGCCAAGGTGTGTCCACCCGCATCGAAATGTAAAGTGTTACCAGATCGTGGTGCTGTTTGCATTTGTCCCGCCGGTTATCGTATGTCCGCGTTTGATAATGCCTGTCGCGATATCGATGAATGTGTGGAGGTGTATGGTCTATGCTCGCAGGGTTGTGTCAATACGCGCGGTTCGTATCGTTGTACTTGTGATGCCGGTTATGTGCTGGGTGCTGATAATAGCACTTGTGTGGCTCATGGCGGTGATCCACTTCTGCTCTACACCACTCAAACGGCTGTGATGGGCGTGCATTTGAGGAATCAAGTCGTCTACACGGTGGCTAAGAATTTGACCAAAGTCATTGGTATTGCTTGTGATGGTCAAAATATTTATTGGACGAATATACAAAATGAGGCGGAAAGTATTGTGAAGGCAAATGCGGATGGCACAAATCCGGAAATATTACTCACCTCGGGCTTGGATGCACCCGAAGATATGGCTGTCGATTGGCTAACGGGTGAGTTGTGATTGAAGTTATTTGTGGATTACTTAAGTATGTTTCTGGTTAGGTCTTCAGCAGTTTCGAGTTCCTCCAAGGGCCATCAAAAGGGAATACGGACCAGCTTTTTATCAGGATAGGTAGTTTAGGTTAGGTTAAGAGAGCGTACGTAGGGTACATTCGCCTTTCCTAGGAACCACCTTTGTCCATTGTGAATGCTCTGTTTGCGTTCCGGGTGGGGCTCATTCGCCCGACCTGGTATTACTCACCTCATACTTTCTGAACCACTTACTCACCCATATTAACTTAATCGAAAAGTTCACTTCCCTCTTCCTACCAGACTCTCAAGAATTATTTTTTTTTAGTTTAAGAAGGAAGGAAGCGTGGTCATATAGACCTTGGGACTTCACAATTATCCGTTTTAGTTCATCGTAAATTCGTTGTGCGAAACGAATGCAGATTTTCCAATGGCAGAGCTCTTCCAATCAATAGTTATGGGCTCCTGGACCGAGCAGAGAGAAATTTTGAGATGATTCAAAGAATTTAGCGAGTTTCGACACAATCGAATCCTATCAGACTTTATGAGGTTAGAGAGAACAGGTGCGGGTTACTCTATTTGCTAGCCTGGGGTTTGGGCTTCAAGTGGATTTTCACTCCAGTTTTCAGATCGTGTTATAGTGGAGGTCTTTCTGATATGCCTAGGAGCGACCGATGATGCCTTGCTGATGGGAAGTGGGCAATAAGTTTTAAGTGGATGGTAAATTAAAGGCTGAGTAGGATCCAGCACCTATTTTACGCCTTTGACCACGGGGTAAAAGGGATCCGTTTGGCATAGGAGGAAATTGTGGCCTCGGATCCGAGGGGTGTGTATGGGGACTTCACTAACTTGTCGAACTTCCGTATGGAAGGAGGAGATAAGGTGACATAGAAGATTCGACGCTGTGATATAAAATTAAGCTTACCTAGAACTCGAGTTTTTTAGACAACTCCTTCATTAATATTAACCCTTCCGCCACCTCCATAGGAAACATCTACTTCTCCGACAATACAATGCACCACATTGCTGTCTGCTCTAATGAAGGACTCTACTGCGCCGTACTCATCACAGTCGATGTACATCAACCACGTGGTGTCGCACTTTGGCCACAGCGCGGACAAATGTTCTGGACGGATTGGGGCGTGAAACCGATGATTGCGCGTGCCTCTATGGATGGCAGCAACTCACTACCGCTAGTCACTGACGACATACACTGGCCCAACGGCATCGCCTTGGATATGCACAATGATCGTATTTACTGGGTTGATGCCAAATTGGCTACCATGGAGAGTACACGATCCGATGGTACCGATCGTCGACGCATACTCGAAGGCATTATGAAACATCCATATGGTCTGGACATATTTGAGGATATGATCTATTGGTCTGATTGGGGTACGAAGAGTGTACACAAATGTAATAAATACACTGGCAAAGGACATCAAGTTGTGACCAAAGATCGCACGATCTATGCCGTACACATTTACCATGCCGCAAAGCAACCGAAGACCGATCACGCTTGTATGCGTATGCGTTGCTCACATTTGTGTTTGCTCGCCGAGGGTGGTCGTTCAACGTGCGCTTGTCCCGATGGCTGGCAATTGGGTGCCGATCGTTTGCGTTGCATTAAAACAAATAAGAAACAGCGACTCTTTATTGCTTTGCGGAATTCATTGTTGGAAATGGATCATACGAAATTTGGACGACATACAATTTTACAAACTCATCATCTTCCAGTTTATATCAGTGAAATGGCGTATAATAATGTGAATGGCAAAGTGATCATAGCTGATAATGTACAACGTGCGATCTTTCAGTTTGATCTGCTAACGGAGCAACTTTCAGTGTTGACACGCGAAAATATCGGCAATATAACGGCAATTGAGTTTGGTGAGTATGTTTGTAGTTACTATCCTAGGCGGCGATGCAAATTTTTTATTGAAAAAATTTTAAGCTCATCTTTAGTATTGAGCACTTCGGAAATTTGCAGGTTTTGATCGTGGATCGCAATTTTTTTTTTTTTTTTTTGGGATGAAACGGAAATAAAAAATTGTAGTGGACATTATCTAATATTGAATTCAGAAAACACTAATTGTAGCAAAACATACACGGCGAATGGATTCGGAATAGTTTTCGGAGCTTTTTCCGGAACCTTTCGTTATTGTTTTCAGGAACCTTTCGTTATTGTTTTCAGGATTTTTTTGCTGCACTGAAGTACTTATTTCGGTTATTATCATTTCGATACTTTTTCGGTGTCATTTCGGAATCATTTGCTGCTTTCAGAATTTTCTGGAACCATTTTTTTTGCCCTATCACGGGTTGCTGTCGTATCATTTCGGAATTTTTTGGCGATTTTTTTGACTATTCTGGACCATTTCGTGGAATTATTTTCGGAACTTTTTGGTATCATTTCGGGACTTTTTCGGTATTATCACAGGATCATTTGAAGATGGTTTCTGGACCTCTTTGGACTGGATTCAGTTGTTGGTTCTTTTAGGTATCTCTTCGGATTAATTAAAGGGCCATTAGAAGATAGTTTTCGAACTGATTTCGGGTTTTGGTTCTTATTTGGGATTGTAGTGGTAACATTTCAGATAAATTCGGCATCATTTCTGAATTATTTTCGGAGCAGTTTCGAAACTTGTTAAAGATCATTTCGAAAATGTTTTCGGGGCTTTTCATTATTTTTTGGATGGTTTTCACAACCCTTTTTTTAGTTTTATCATTTCAGATAAACTCGGAATCATTTTAAGACTTGTTAAAGATCATTTTAGAATTTTTTTGAGACTTTTCATTCATTTTGGGGATGGTTTTCGGGACCCTTTTAAACTGTTTTCGGGTCTTTTTCAGTATCATTTCATAATTGTTTTCGGTGCCATTTCGGGACTTGTGAAGGAACATTTCGAAATAGTTGTCGGAACTTTTTGGTGATGGTCGGGGATGGTTTTCGGGACCGTTTTTATGCATTTTCCGTATTATTTCGGGATTGCTCTCAATACTTTCTTGGGAACATTTATTCATTGTTTAGAGAACTTTTTGAAACTATAGCTGTTATACATGCCAGCCATGGATGAGTAGAATTGTCTTTCCTTTACCGTCATGCTTCCCATGCCCGAACACCTTCTTTCAAAGTTGAAATTGAGTTTGAAAGAATTTCATATGAATCGAACTGTTAAAACTGAAAAGCTTTCATGGTCTTTGATTTCATTATTTCCATAGGTTTCCAATGTTTCAAAAGTTGAAAATTTAAAAATCAAGCATGAAGATGTCTAAGCTCTGACAAGCACAAGATAGCAATTCTAATTAAGAAATATATTTATTTCGTGCAGTCTAAGCTTTTAAGCTTACTTTTATAGCTTTTTCGTGATATTTAAATGCATTAGCTACTAGCGCTGGAAACGAATGAAGATTGCAAAATTGCAGACTAATTAACTTTAAGAATTTAAAAATAAAGGTCTCTTGCAAAGATTAATAGCAAGTAGGAAATTCTAACGCCAGAACTTTATAACGAGCTTCTTGTGCTTTTTCCTCAGTTATTAGTTGTGATCTTTCAATAAGAAAGTCAATTTCGTACAAAGACATTGAACTTTGAGCCTTGTAGGCTGGACTGAGGACCCCACACCACTTTTCTATGAATGCTTTAGTGCACTTCTCTAATTAAGTTCTTACTCATTTCTTCTCTCTCTGCACCCTTCAGATTACCTCGCACACAATGTCTACTGGACCGATGCCGAACGCCATGTGGTTGAGGTCTACTCACTGCAGACAAACCATCGCGCTATTGTAAGCTTTTTCGCCGGCTTAGAAGTACCCATTGCGCTTGCTGTCATACCAGAAGATGGGTAAGCTCATGAACCATTTACTCTCTGCCACTAAATAAAATATTCTCACTCTTATCTCCTCTCTCTCTCTCTTCATTCTAGCATTATGTTTGTTGCGCTGCGTACTCGCAAATATGTACACATTGATCAGCTGTCACTTAGCGGCAAAGGGCCGCACACTCATGCTTTCGAGGACGAACTCGGCGATGATGATTTTCGTTTTGCGCTCGATTATGAAACGAAAACACTTTACTGGTCCGATTCAGAGCTTGGACGCATCTCTTTCACCGATTATCGCAATTTACATGATTTCACCTTTCGTACACGTCTCAAGCGTCCATATTCGTTGGCTTTGATCGAGGATGATCTCTTTTGGTCGGAATTGCGTTCATCAACCATACATTGGACACACAAAAATAATATGGGCACCGTGAAACGTGTTGAAATTCAAATAGCACAACCCACCTACTCACACATATTGCCGGTGCGTATTCCACTTTTGGCTAGTCGTCCACTCTCACTCGTGGAACATGTTTGTCAGCATGAGAATGGTGGTTGTTCGCATATTTGTGTAACGGTAGCGCAGTTTAGCAACGCATGTTTGTGTCCCGCAGGCCTGGTGTTTCGCGATATGACCAATACCACTTGCATTGAGTCGTTGGATTGTGAATTCCGTTGCGTTTCGGGTGAGTGTTTGACACAATCGCGCCGTTGCAATGGACGTAAGGATTGTCCGGATGGTTCTGATGAGTTGGGTTGCGATGCGTCAAACCCTAAACGTCATAAGGTCGTGTGTGCCGTAGGCGAGTTCACATGTCATGATGCCACCAAATGTATTAAGCCGAAACTGCATTGCGATGGTCACAAGGATTGTCATGATGGTTCAGATGAAATGCACTGCGAGAAATTTGGTTGGTATTTTGTTTTATTTTTTTCAAAAAAATACTTTTGTAATTTGCTGCTTCCTCCTTTTTTTAGATAAAGATAAACGTTGCCACGCCCATCAGCATGCCTGCGATAACGGTAACTGTGTTGATATGAGCGTCGTGTGCGATGGCAGCGACGATTGTGGCGATCATTCGGACGAGACGAACTGCAAATCAAATCCTAAAGAGACCACTGGCGATTTGCCTGTTTGTGCTGCTGATATGTTCCAATGTAATACGGGCACATGCATCGCACAGAGCTGGGAATGTGATGGCAAGCTGGATTGTACTGATGGCTCGGATGAGCATGAAAAATGTGGTAAGTGTCGTATTTAACTTAGAGAAAAGATGGAATACAGATACGAGTCGTTTGGTGCGTTGAACTCTTGGACCTTCTTTTGGGTTGTAGGGGACTTTGTATATGCACGTGGTAAGTTTGCCTGTCGCAAGTAGCAATATAGTCCACATGGATTCCGTTTTCAGGGTCATCACTATCTCGATACTGTGGAGCCATTGAGTTACTCTAAGAACGTATGCTCAATTGAGCCTTTAAAAAGATAGTTCATGCCATGAGGAGCCCCCCACAGTCTAAAAAGGATTTTGATCTCCAGAGCGAAGCTGAGCTAGAGCTAGTCGTGTTTTCTTAGGAAAATCAGCTAGAAAAGATGCTTTTGTTTGACGCCCTCAATGCTTAGAGACTCTGTGTGGATCTCCTTGAGATATTACAGGTGCGCCTTCGGAGCTGCCTTGCTCTTGAATTCTCTTCGACGATTTCAAGCTAGAAAAGTTTCCCTCAAAAATTGGAGGATAGGGACTGCTAGAACTGAAACTGTGGATGAGCGAAAATCCGTATTCCATGGTCGTCTATAGTCCAGTGTCCCGTGAGCATGACAAATAATCCGGACCTGTTTAAAGATTCTGCTTCGTTGTGGTTCCCAGACTACTAGACGCTCTAAAGATCTGCAAAATCTCTCAACTATTCTTAGCCCCCGTTAAATCTTTCCTCAGAGACATCAAAATCAGATTCACTTCGAGTCAGCTCATCGCTCTCATTACGATACGCTGTACATTACGATGCCCAACTGTCCTTAAGATAAAATTGCTATCGCATAGTCGTACCATTGATATGGGCGCCACACAGTGCTAGTTCCAGCCAAAGATCATCCATCCATAGTTACTTCTTTACCTGACACCAAGATAAACTCGGCCTCCGTGATTAATTTCTAAGCTAACAGTACTGTTCTTTACCCCTCAGGTATCAAAGAATGTCCCACCGATATGCACAAATGTATGCTCGGCCAATGTATAGATCAACGTCTCGTCTGTGATGGCCATAATGACTGCGGCGACTATTCGGATGAAATTAATTGTGATTTCACCACCGGCAAGCAACGCAACCTTACATGCAACGCCTCCTCCGAACATGCCGTCTATCAATGTCGTAGCGATCCAAGAATTTGTTTGGGCTTGAACGCACGCTGCAATGGCACCGCAGAGTGTCCACGCGGTGAGGATGAGGAGAAATGTGGCGTGGTGTGCGGTGTTAACGAATTCCAATGTGAATCGAACGACGAATGTATACGTCGAGAGTTCCGTTGCGATCGCGATAAAGATTGTGCTGATGGTTCCGATGAGCGAAATTGTGAACATTACAAAAACACTACAATGACTAGCGGCATAACGAAAAGTAAATTGAATGAGCGCGCCTGTGGACCGAATATGTTCAATTGCAAAGATGGTCAATGTGTGGAGATGTCGCGCGTTTGTAATGCATTCGAAGATTGTGATAATGGCGCCGATGAGGGTCCGCTATGTGCTACAGCATGCAGCGCAGCAACAAGTCGTCCAATTTGTATGCATAAATGTCGTGCGACACCAAGTGGTGCAGTGTGTTCGTGTTTCGCGGGCTATCATTTGGATACGGATAAGCGTTCGTGTGTGGATGTGAACGAATGTGAGGATAGTGAGCCATGCGCTCAAATTTGTGAGAATACGCATGGTTCATATCGTTGTCAATGTTATCCAGATTTTATGTTGCGTCCCGATAAGACTTCGTGCAAATCCATTGAGAGTCAATCGGCTTTAATGTTTTCCACGTACAATGAAGTGCGTAGCATGACTGAGCAACCGATCACATTGCGTGTGGCATGGTCGGTGAATGATACGAAGATTGCCGGATTTGATTTGAATGTACGTAAACGTTTGGCTTACTTTAGTACCGTTGATGAGGACGTATTGTATGAGGTGGATATGGAGAAAGGTGTGGTGAAAGCTGGTTTGCGCGTGCAAACTCCCACTAAAATGGCCGTAGATTGGATTACAGGTAAGTTGGAAGTTTCTCTTGAGGTATCCAAGGAGATCATATTTTATTACGGGAACGACCATGTTTCCGATACATACATACATACATATGTACATTAGCACTAGGCATGGGACTATTCGAATAAATACAATTTTTATTCGACGGGTACAAAAAATTCGAATTATTCATTCGTTTATTCGAATAGTAATATTCGAATATTATTCGAACAGAATCCCAGTCCTAATTACCACAGCTGCGATGAGGTACTTACAGAGCGGCAGTTCGGAATTATGGTCGTTGATTATTGAGAGAAAAGGTCTCCCAAAGATTGAAGTCCTTTCCCCCACAACAAACTGAAATTGAAAAAACAGATGGAAGAGGACTTTACTTCCTTCGTCGTAGGACTATCACTTTTTGAAAATATTTCGAGTACGTGTATCTGCTCCAAACTAGACACCAACCAAGCTCAATCTTACCAAATCTCTTTTAATGGTCATTTTCTTTCTCCAGACAACGTTTACGTCATCACGCGCGCCACTCAATACCACATCCAAGTTTGCTCATTCCATGCAAAAATGTGCGCCCACATCGTAAAGGTCAATCCACGCGATACCATACGCGCATTAGCCGTAGATGCGCTAAGTCGTCGTCTCTTCTATGTCACAGTACGCGCACATACCTTCAACTCGCCCATATCCGAGATCAACATGGCTCACTTGGATGGCAAAAAACGTGAGACGTTGTTAGTCAAACGCGATGGCTTCATCACCGCTCTCTCTTGTGATCCCTACAAACGTCAACTTTACTTCGTCGACATGCATACGAAAACTTTGCAAGTGTTGGATTATAAAAGAGATCGTCTGTCTGTACCACGTACTGTCATACAAAAGGGTAATGTCGTCATGCATCCATCTGGCCTAACGATCTATGAAAATCAAGCATTCATTGTGAATATCGGCTCTAAGGAAGCTGTTAGCTGTCAACTTTTTGGGGCGCACACTTGTAAAGCTTTCAATTTGAATATACTAAATGCGGAGGATGTTGTTGTAGATGGCGTTACACGTCAGCCGAAAGCCACGAATCCTTGCGATATGGCCAAATGTCATGGTATGTGCGTACAAGCCGAGTATGGCTATGAGTGTATGTGTGGTGATGCGTTCGTGAAGGAACATCTGCATTGTCCGAAGAGTGCGCTTAATGAGTTGTTGTCGAACGAAATGCAACAAGAGGCGGACGTTGAGTGGACTCATCCACACGCTACGGTTACAATCATTTTGCTGATATTACTTTCGTTGTTGCTGTGTGCTGGTGTTGGGTACATGTGCTATCGTCGTGTCTCTGTAGGTCATCGCAATTTCAATATAAACCTACATTTCCAGAATCCATTATCTTCATACAACAACAATAACAAAAAATTTGCGGGAAGCATGCAACAACAAAGTGGCATCAGCAGCACAACAACAACAGCAGCCACTTTCGATGGAGACACCCAAAGTAGGAGAGGCAGCGACATCGGCATGGGCGGCGGCATCGAGAAAAGAAAATATGTTTCGCCGATTTATAGATTTTTTCCAAGTACCGGACGGGGTTCGTGGACGGGTGCGGAAGTTTTACTCGAAGCATCAGCGGTAAGTTGAAAATTTTTGTTAACATAGTGAATCGTCTTCTGCGCTCTCTTTCGAGTGTTCAAAATCAATAAGAGCGCGCAAGCTCAAAATTCCCGAAAAGCTTTAATGAGGTTTTTGGGGTTAAATCCAACAGAATGTTTCCGTTTTTAAGATAAATCACAACCAAAAAGTACTTTTGCTCGGCAGTCTTAAAAATTATATATTTAAAACTTTTACTGGATAATATTTGCCGACACAAAAAAGCAAAAGCTTGCAAAAGAAAAACAGTTGATCGTGACATAAGTAAAATGAGAATGACGTAAAACTCTCTCGAAACGCAAAATGTAAAAAGTTTCAAGCGAACAGGAGTCAGTAAAAACTTGCAGCAAAAACAGCTGTTGCTATTGGTTAAAATTTTTATTTTTAAGTTTTTGTTGTTGCTTTCCCTTGTCACGATCAGCTGTTTTTCACTTACAATTTTTATGGAATGGAATTCCCACAATAAAAACTTGTAGCTCTCTCTGTTAATGAAATGTCAAAATACGCTCTCTCGCTGCAAGTGTTTTGTGTAAACGAACACTTTCCCAGTAAAAATGTTTATAAACTTTTATAAAACTTTTAAAATTTATAATGTACGCGAACAAAGCTAATAACGAAAAATATTAACCAATAAAAAAATTCACAGCTGTTTTGCTTGTAAGTTTTTTAAAATGCTTGTTAGACGGAATTTTTTTACTTTTTGCGCAATTCTCTCTTTACTTACAATTCTTAGAATTTTTTTAACCGAATATTAGGTATGTTTATGTTTGGTTTTGTCAAATACACAACAGCTAATCATTTGACAGATTTAACGGAAACAGTCAACGAACATCTTATGATTAAAACTTGTAACTAACTTACTAAGAGCGCATTTTTTCTAATGAGAGTAATTTTTCGTGCTCTTTGCAATTAGAGATTTGAGTACGGTATAGTTTTCCAGTAACTTTTGAACATTCCTGTCTGTGTCTGACTTTTTCTGCCTCGTACGGTAACACAACTTATTTCTTTGCACAAATTGCACTGTGTAACAAAAAAAATGAAAACATTAAAACCACCTATTGAACCTTTTAATTTTCCTCACATTCTCAAACTTTTTTCACAGCCACCCGACGAAGCAGAACGGTTGGCAACAGCTGAACGAACACCCCAAGAATTGGTGGAGTCAGAATCTTTTTACACCACCAGTAGCACAATCCGAATGCATGATGATGATGATGTTGCCGGAACGAAATTTGTCACCTAGATAAATTGTTTTTCTTTTTTTTCTTTTTGTATTTAGATAAATTAATATTTTTGTGTAACTATGCATGTAACTACTTATGTATATATTGTTATTATATTTTAAGTTATACATTGTATATGTATTAAGGCATTTGTACGTAGGTTGATTAATTGATTGGTTGGTTGATTGGTTGCTTAAATATTAATTATGTAAATGCCCGTGCATGGCCTAATGCTAAAATTTTATATTGTATGCAATGCTTTCGCTGTTGTTGTTGTTGCGCTAATTAATAAAAAAAAATTCAGTTAAACTATTATTCAAAATAAAAGATGTTTTTCAAGGGATGGTCATAGGATAAAAAATATTTTGTTATATGAAGGAGGCGTGGCACCTCCCATACGAATGGAATTCTTTATAGTCCATATCTCTGGAAGTTTTTAGCTCAAACCACGGAAATTTTATGAGGGGCTATATGAGATCAATCCCTAACACCTGCATGAAAACTGTGAATAACAAAAAAGGGGGGCGTGGCAGCTCCCATACAAATTGAATTTTTCATAGCTCATATCTCTTGAAGTATTTGAGCTAGACCAGTGATTTTCGGTTGGGGGCTATATGTACATATATCTAAGGTGGGGAAATTTTAATTTTTTTTTATAGAAATGTGGAGTGAAACCCATGGATAGGAATACCATATAAGGTTACCATCTATTAAATAAATTTTTTTTTATTATCATCTTCTCGACAAAAGACGTCACACACCTTTGCGCAATTTTATCTTGAGGCTATCTCGCATAATCTGAGCTCCCTTATTTAAGTTTTTGCCGCTTTTAATGTTTTTACAGGGTTGCCAACTAGCTGAAATAAAAATTAAAATAAATAAAATAGCCCAATATGGGTACCTTTGCTTTTATATAGTTTAGTGAATACGTCGTCATTCTAAAAAAAATATTTCCAGGTAGGGTTGCCACCTCAGCCTATTATAAAGTATTTTTTCATATCGCAGAAATAAAAGCAAAAATTTAAAGTTACATTATTTTAAAATTTTTTATTACTAATTTATTTACACAAATCTTACTAGGCTACACTATTTTTATTTGTTTAATAATTTTTTTAATAAAAAAAATGCATTGAAAACATTTAACTATCCAGCTTAAAGAGGGTGTCCTGTACTTGGTTGTGCTATATATGTATAAAATGGCTACTGGATAGTACTCAACACAACTTTGATACTCTATAAATTAACTATAATTAACTAACTTAACTAAAATTACAACAACAACCATACAATTTCACACCGACTTAATAAGCCTTTGACGACTCTCAAACATCGTACTCGTACTCTTCGCATCCGCAGCGCCCACCATAAACGAAGCATCACTACCCTCCTTCGCCAACATTGACAAACATTCACGGAACGCCTCCAAGAATTCGCCCGCATTTTCCTTATTGAAGCACATCGGTGGTTTTAGTTTAATCACATTGTCATTGGGACCATCTGATGAGACGAGCACCTTATGCAAAGTCTTCATACGATTCACAACCCAGTGCGCGGCTTTCGTATCGGGTTCACGCGTTTCACGATTCTTCACCAATTCGATACCAACAAACAGGCCCACACCGCGTACATCACCAATAATATTGAACTCAGCACTCAGCTCATGACATTTCTTTAACAAATAATCACCAACAATGCGCGCATTCTCTTGCAAACTCTCCTCATCAATGACGTGCATCACGGCATTGGCAATGGCACACGAGACCGGATTACCGCCATAGGTGTTAAAGTAAGCCACACCCGTAGCATAGAAGGCATCCGCAATAGCTTGTGTGGTCACAACAGCACCCACCGGATGTCCATTGCCCATGGGTTTGGCAACCGTTACAATATCCGGCACCACATCTTGCGTTTCAAAAGCCCAATAATGTGTACCAACACGTCCAAAACCGACTTGCACTTCATCGGCTATGGTGACACCACCCGCTGCACGTACAGCATCGTAGACTGCGCGGAAATAGCCACGTGGTGGTATAATTTGACCACCACAACTTTGTAAACTCTCCGCAATGAAAGCGGCTACACCTTTGCCTTGAGCTTGCAGCTTATTGCACGCCTCCACGATGGGTGCGCTATAGAGTTCAGCCATATTAGCGCCTGGATGAGCTTTGTCTGTGAATTTGCCACGATATACATCGGGACAGGGTGCAACGTGTATGTAGTCGGGTTTGGGTTCAGCACCAGGTTGATTGAATTTGTATGGTGAGATCTCCATGACGGCGGTCAAATGGCCATGATAGGCGCTAAGGGAAGAATAAGCGAAAAATTGTAGTTAGTAAAAATACTTTGAGAGCTTAAAGCTTTACAAAGAAAAACTTACTGGTCCAATGTGATCACATCTTGGCGTTTGGTGTAGTTGCGTGCCAAACGCAAAGCCAAATCATTCGCTTCGGATCCTGAGTTCACGAAGAAGCAAATTGACAAATCACCGGGCATTTTGCTCGTTAAAGTTTTGGCGCATTGTACAAGCTCGTCGTGCAGAAAACGATTGTTGGTGGAGATGGTTGCCATTTGTAAGCTGCCGGCGCGCACCACTTTCGGATGACAATGACCAACTGCAAATAGATTAGAAAGAAAGGGTGGGGTTTAAAATGGGACAGACATATTTGATGGTTACTTAAAACTAAATAAAATTAACTTCTAGGGGTCTCAACTCAAGTAAAAGCGCTGGGAGCTTTGGAAAAGGCAGCGCGTATGAAGTTGAGCTAGTTTGACTCTAGTTGCCCTTTGCAGGACGCTATCCTCTTCAGCTATTTCAAGGGGTTGGTGGTCAATAATAAAGCTTACAGGTCGAAATCCCAGGTATCTGTCTACCGACCCGGAGTGGAGGTCATTAGCTTGGTAATGTGATGGATCGGATCTTATAACGATGTTCATCCAATAGAGGTGAGTTTGGGTAAAAGCTTTTACAGTCGTCCATCGTAGCAAACTATAGAGCCTCCCTTGGATGGAGGGGCAGCCTCGATATATAGGAACTAAGCAAACGGGGTAATATGGCACCACCGGTCTAATTATTTTTGGATTAGATGTTGAGCTTCGGAATACGACTTTTTTAACAGGAAGGTCTCCAGAGTCTCAGCCTCCCGTTGATAAGCTTGTTTCCTAAATTTCTTTTCCATACGAGTATAAAACTCACTTGAACCCATCAGCCTACACACAGCATAATTCAAAGTTCTAAAATGAGATCAATTCGCACGTAACATCCATTGAGCAGTCCATCCAATCACTTACTCTATATCAATACGCTTCAGCAATTTTGTTGACACAGTACTTTTCCAAAACTTATACATACCAACAAAATATTGAAATAAATATTTCCTACAATTCATTCCCACTGATAACGTCAGTCGTACGTACTCAACAACAACAAATACAAGGAAAAACGTGCTACTACGAAGTGATCGCTTGGTCACTCAAAGACTTGGCGCGCATAAACGCACAGCAAAATACTTTCTCCAATGAAATTTCAATTTTAGAATGTTGTATTCAAAAAATTTTTATTTTTAGAAAACTTTTGTTTATGCTGTGCGAGAAAAGCACACAATTCTATTGGTAAATATATTTATATACATACATATGTAGGTACATATATACATACATATATAGACAAATGTAAATATGTATCTTTATGTCTGTAAATATGGCCCCCTTTTTAGTGGGAATAGTGATCCTCGCATCGCTCAATGTTCACCGCCCAAAAGCGTGCGGTGATCATGTGCTTTCCGTTTGCGATTAGGCTGACGCCAAATTAGGTGGCAGAATGTTGTACGGCTTCGCATGAAAATGGACCAGTCTAGTACTAGTTTAAAATGGGCAAAATTTTGTTATGGTGCGATCTTGGCGGATTTGAAATATCCGGCCTCAGGTACCTATCCCCCCCCCCCTCACGTTTTCTCACTCTCTCTGTCCCTCTCTTTCTTTCTTTCAATATCTCTGTCTCACTATCTCTCTATCTCTCACCCCCTTCTTTCTCTCCCTCTCTCATTCTCTCTTTATTTCTCCCACTTTCAATCTCTCTCTCTCACTCTCTCTCCCCCTCCCTCTCTCTCTCTCTTCTTTCTTTCTCCTTCTCTATCTATCTGCTTATCTCTATCTATCTCAGAGACTCATATTCGATCCCACCGAAGGATAAAGAAAATCATTCGGTGCCTCGTCCTTCTTAACTCTGAAAGGCATTGAAGAGACTCTAGATGTATGCTGATCTCAGTGACAATTCTTTAAAAAGCCAGTCGAAACTAGAATAAACTCACAGCAAGCCACTAATTCAAATCCCGACAACAATCGGAATGTGCAGAAAAATCTGGTATTTTGTGTTATAAGCTCGACGTCGTACTGCTGGGTGCAAGCACATGAATTGGACTCTCGTGCTTTGCATTGTACTTCAAGACTTGATAACTGTACTATTTATTGTATTACATTGAGTGGAGGCTATCGGAAACATGTGAACATCTCGTGTGGAAATATACAATTGATAACCCACAAACAAATATACTATGAACTACATACATACATATGTACATATGGACATTAGACTGCCTTGCTGTCAGAAAAAAAATCAGCTGTTTTGCTTATGGGAAAAATTATTTCATTTCAAGACTTTCTTCTGAAAAATTTTATGAACTGAACTAAAACATAAGTACTTTTAAAAAAGCTCCCGCGAAAGCTTTAAAGATTTCTGGTATTCGAAAAATTACTTTATTGAAAAACTTGCATTAGAAACTCAACAAATTCTAAATTGAGTTCGACTTCTATCACTCATCAGCTTTCATACTCAATTAATCGTCAAGTATGCTCTTGAAAAGCTTTTACTTTTCCCTATATGCTTTGACCTCGGTGGACAAACCGAAATTTTTTTTTGAAACACCCTAATGAGCACACTTAACGCTTTGCTTTATTACTGAATATTTACTTGTAAATTAGATTATTTTGTTGTTAATTTTTTTTTTTTTTTTTGAATAAACTACTTCAACAAATGACATGCATAATCAGCTTGTTGCTTAGTAATTGAAACGTGATGGAAAATTCTGCAAATTATCTCGTTCTAAATACTATTTGTGTAATAAATTACAAATAAACGTGGTTTTACTTTGACAACAACTTGACAAGTAGGCATGTAAAATGTACCTACAATTAGTTTTAGTTGTTGGCGTGACTAGTCGCGTGACTAGATCAAGTGGTTTGAAGTGGTCCTAAACGGTCCTTATGGGAGGTCTTGATAGCATACTGGTTATAGCAAATGGAATTTTAAATTCTTGGTTTGAGGAGCGCCTAAATGGTTACAGTTCAATCCTAACCTCAAACAGTTACACCCTAACCTCAAACGAAAATAAAGCTCTAGTTATTTTTGTGGTGGCTCAAGTAGCACCTCGATTTTTTATTTAATTTCAATGGCGAATTCCGATTAATTTCCCTTTTAGAGTATTTATTAAGATTTTTTTTATTTTTATTGATTGTTGATTTTTTTTAATTCAAGGCACTGCTAACGTGATGAAAATTTTCACATGGAAATGTTTTGAGGAATTAAATCTCTGCATATAATAATATAAACATGCAGATACTCAGGATACAGGATACAGGAGTGATCATTATTGGGTTAATAGAAGCCCAAGCAACAGTTTTTAAAATTTGTGTTTGTCTGTCTATATGTTTGAACGCGTATCACGCTAGAACCGCTGGTAAGAATTGTATGCAACTTTCAACGCCGTATTGCTAGATGTCTAACTTAAAGTTTAAGGTATCGCTTCTTTCGATAACTCGACCGGTTTCGGTGTTATCGACCGACATATTGAAAAAACCTGCATTCCCTCGTTAAGTATGGATCCGCACAACACATGTTTGTCGTTATCAGTTTTGTTCATAATTCTAACACACAAAATGTGTATAAAATTGGAACAGAAACAATTTTAGCTACGCTTAATTTAGCGTTCAAGGCGATATAAATAAAAAAAATATGCACGAGTGCATATAAAAAGTTAATAATAGTACATACATACATATATACACATACATAAATATGTATGAACGCCTATAAAAAGTTTTAAAAAGCTTGAGGGTCATTGGTCCGCTACAATGCTTCGATCTTCACGTGATCCGCACGCGAGCATGAAGCGTTCAGTCGGGCCAGCCCACGATGTAGTTGGTGTGACGACGAAAAATGTTTATTCAACTGATAAAGCACATGTCATGTGTGATGATCGAATTTTTCGTTCTATGCTCACCCAGTTAGTTATAACTTATAATTTTGTATTTATTTTTAAATTTATTTATTTAATTATTTTTATTTTTATAACGCTTGACCCACAATGTGAATTGATAAGGAAAATATTTATGTTCTATTTATTTAGTTGTTTACAGCTAATCGCCCTAATTTGAATATCATCATAAAATAGACGTCAGATTTTTGCACTGTATTTATTTATTTATTTATTTAGCGGGATAATACCCTGTAGCAGTTGAGCTAAAAACTATTGCGACTTTCTAAACTAAATGCGGTGTATGTATATCGGTAGGTAAGTTTTTATGTGCTAACGGATGTTTCGGATTTTGATTTTTATGGCTGAATTTTCATAGAAGTTAAACTTAAAATTTTATTATAACCAAACCTTAATTATTCCATTAGAGCTTAAATATATTTTTAATGGCGCCCATAATCATAGTCAAATTAAAATAGAGTTTTGAACTGGCAAATTTATGAACATTTTGGAATTTTGAGTTTTTGTTTTTTGATTTCAGTGTGTATGCCAAATTTAGCTGTCATGTTTGGCTTATCATTAAATAACTTTGAATTTCTCCAGGTTCTTCAATTATCAAATTTAACTGCGTGAACTATGCTGCTCAAAATTTGTTTTGATTAAGGTACTTATTATTTTTATTGTTTGACGTCAGTAGAAAGTACATACAGTCACTCACATACATACATACTACATACATAAATAAGTATACACCTCTTTTTGGCACTCTCAAACAAACAAATTTATTTTAATTAATTTCCTTTAAAAAAGTTTCTCACGATTTAATACATAGACTTTAAATTATATTGTAAAAATAAATAAAAAATTCGCAAAAGCTCAACAAATTTTCATGGAAAATTTCAAATTTTTTGCTCAGAATTTTAAGAATTTTTTTGAGTATGCTGATTTGTCATTTTTAGTATCATAAGATGTACATAAGTCTGAAGTCCGTGAAAGAAATTTTTCTGGTTTTTTTTTCTCGGAACTTTAGAATTTTCTGCCCTATAAATTTATGAATGTAATTTTTGTTATATGGAAAAAGATAGCTAAGGTCTTCAGAAAAAAAAATTCCCAAAAATTTCTAACAGACTTAAGACTTACACTTTATGATATTATGATTATATTAAAATGAACGGGCTACAAATCTGCATACTCAAAAAAATTCTGAAAATTCTGTAAGAAATATTAAAATTTCTATAAAAATTCGTCGAATTTTCGCGAATTTTTCACATACTTTTAAAATATAATTTAAAGTTAATATATTAGATCGTGAAAAACTCTCTTAAAGGAAATTAGTTAAAATAAATTGGTTGGAGCCAAAATTGGTGAGAATGGATAAAAAGGGGTGTACCTATACATACTTATTTATATGAGTGACTTTATTAAAATAAGTACGTTCCTACATATCGCACACTAAATCAAAAACAGTCACAACTCAAAATCCGAGTAACTTTCAGTTAATTGCTTCTGGATCGCACAAAAGTGATTTGATTTTTAAAAACTTGACATCACTGTGCTCTTTAAAGAATAACGATAATAGTCAAAAAGAAAAATATTGTATGGTTTGGCTGCACTACTTTTTATTAGGCAATCTATGCCAAGAAAGCGACCTAAAAAAATTTTGAGTTGTGACTGTTTTTGATTTAGGGTGCGATATGTATGTATGTATGAGTGTATGTACATATATACTCTGGTAACCACTCCATATATCGAACGAAAGGGGCTTGTCGCAAAGTGTCCTACTTGATTTGATTTGAGTATCAAAACATGGCGATTACACCTCTTTAGCGATAGCTGACGTTAATTGATCTACTTTTCAAGGCAGTTGGGTTAATTTAGGGCTATATCTGGCTGTGAATTTGTGATTTTCGATATACGACACTTTCAAGTATTTGTGAGAATGAAATATGATTGTCACGGATTCGCAGTTTACTGCAAGGTACACATTTGTTGTTGTGAATTTACGGCATTAAAGTTGCGGTTGTTTAGCCTTGTTTATTTGCATTGGAATCTTAACCATCATATATCACATGCACTTCCAAAAAAAAAAAAGCAACAAAAACAACAACCAGTACGCACGTCAAAATCAAAAGAACAAAAGAATCCTTTTTTTCGTTAAAAACGTGCATTCTATCAAGAAACATATAACAATGGAAAGGTGTTGCAGGCATAAAAACAACTATGCACACAAGTTGTTTGCTTAATTGTGCCAATGTCTGTATGTGTGTATGTACATATATGTACACTTAACTGTAAAAACAATGATCTACAGCTGTGTTGTCCACAATCTCGATTACTACCTGCCGATTTTTAACGTTATGCATTTGAGACAACAAAACAGAACATACCAAACGATATTGTAGCCGTGCGTCATAAAAACAACAAACATTAGCAATGTTCGCGTATCCATTTTACGTTAAGATTCAGTCATGGTAATTAAAAATTATCATGTTTTGGCGTTCACGTACTCGTAAATTTTGCAAATAAAAATACATAGTGGGAAATTTATGTGCTTGAAAATATGCGAACGGCGTTAATCGCTTCGATATGTCCCAAAAAATTAATAATACAGCCTTAACGTTGCAATGTGACACATTATTTTTATACCCTTCATAGCAATGAAATGGTATCATAACTTTGATCCGTTATTTGTAGGTATGAGAAGAGATTGACCCACCAATGAGTATACCAAAATGATCAGAACGATGAGTTTAGTCGCTTTAGTCATGTCTGTCTGTGTGTCCCTCAGTTTTTAAGTTATCTCGCTGAAATTTGCTATGCGACCGCCATTTTGTATAACAATAATCATTTATCGGAACCAGCAAGATCGGACCAATACAACACATAGCTCCCATATAATCGATTGTTCCGATAAAAGGGTCTTAAGCAAAAAATTTTGCAGGTTTGGTATTATTTAATTTGTATAGTGAAAATCAGTCAGATCGGGCCTACATAACATATAGCTCCTATATAATCGATAGTTTTGATAAATGGGTTGTGGATTATATCTCTAAATTAACAGTTGTCGAACACTTAAAAAAGTTATGCGTATCATTAAAAAAAAAAATTAGTCAACTGCAACTCTGTTCTAAAACATTAATTCTTTTTAAAACTAATTATTTTTTTTACTTACCATGTGCAACATTGTTGATGCAATCCAAATAACGAATTCCAGCCTCATCGAACATATACTGACCCTGGCCTCGTACAATTTTCAATGGATCAGAACGATAGAAAAGCTGACAAGCTTGCCTGTTGATAGCCAAAGAAGAAAAATATAAAATATAAAAATATTTTTTTTTTTTTTGAATTAACAACAGTAAAAAACAAAAAGGAAAATTAGATTTCAATACAAAAACAAAAATTGCAAATCACTACGAAGGTAGGTAGTGCGCAGCGAAAAAAGGGCACGTCATATAAAGTCAATGACACAATCAAGCAACATTAACGTGCACTACAGAGCGATCGATGGGCTGTCATGTCAACAGCTGATAAGCTCAACATATTTATTTACACAATTTTGAGGTGCTAATTGTTAAATGAAATTTCTGCCATGTGTTTATTTCGTAATAAATCTTATCAAGTTTAACACAATTTAAATTTTTTTTTTCTAGAAAACGTGATATTTCCTTTTTTTATTTAAATACTTAAACTCAAGTAGTTTCAGTAAAACTAATATTTGTAACATATTGTATCACAATTTAAAGAAGTATTTATTTATAAAATCCTTTCATGAGTTATACAACTTTTCCGTGCAAAATTAATAAAACCTAACAGACCCTTAAAATTTCCCAATGCTCGTAATTTTATTTGCCTATATTTTAACAATTGTATCCGCTCCTCATACATACATACATATGTACATACATATGTATATCACTTCTTCTTCTTCCATTAGATTTGCTTTTTCTTCGTCTTTTTCCTCTTCTAATCCCCCTTTCGTGCCTCTTTGATTTTATTTCCCTATTCTCATCCTTTTTCCTCTACTAATACATACCTGTAGGCCCATGATCTAATTTTACAATTATAATTTTTGTACTCATCTATTAATTTCGCTACAGGGTTGCTACACACCGCTCATTGCGAATGATGCTTGAAAGTGTTTGTTTGTGCCCATTGGCGTAGTAGTACCTTTGGCGCCCACAAATGACCTTGACAATGGATATGCTATGACAACAACAACCTTGGCATTGAATCAGCTGTGAGTAAAAGCTCACAAGTGGATGTGATGAATATGCAATTAAGTAAAAGCACTTAAGTAATTGTTTGTGTGTGTGTGTACAATAGACGCAGCATCCCAATAAACCACACGAAAAAATGTTCAAAGGTTTGAAAAAATATTGATGCTGATTTTGTTTTGGATTTTTAAGTAACCAGCAAATATACCCTTTTACTCGGGTGAAACTCACTTGCAAGCAAAACGATGTTACTGTTTTCAGTCAAAACTTTCGAAAGTTTCATGCTCGCCTTTAAGGGTGTTCACTCACACATTAACTGACAAAAATATTAATTTTGAATTTTGAGAGCAAAAACAGGTCTCGCATCGATATTGAACTAAAATGTTTGCTGGGATATGACATTAACTTTTGCCGAAAATTACTGGTTTTATTTTTATAGCCAACTTTCTTTAGCTTAGAGCAACTTTAAGAAATGGTAAATGGAGTTTTCCTTGAAATTTGTTGACAACATATTGGTACAGATAGCTAAAGAAGTAGGTTTATTAACCACGCCCACCTTAATTTAAAGTAATATATTAAATGCCACGTAAAAGGATCAAATCTAAATTTTTTTTGGCAAATGGAACGAAATTGCTAATATTTACGCAAAAGTCAAATGGGCGTGGCGAGCACCACTTTAACCCTGTTCACCCGAAACCTTGCTTAGCTTCATTCAAATAATTTTTTTTTTTGTTTTTAATTTTTCAGTATCACCAAACGATTTTCAAACACAATTTTTTTTAAACTTTTACTTTTATAACTCACACCACAACTTTATTTTTTAGTAATATCTATAAATATAGAAAAATATAAAATAACATTCATCCTTACCCAATGTGTTTGTTGCGTAGTTTGATGGTGTCCGACTTGGAAAGCTTTTCGCTCATCGTCGACTCCAGTTGTTCACGTGTAAAAGGCATTTTTTAAAAACTATACTGTTTACGAAAATCACAACAAAATATTGAAATATTCAAATTTTTCTTTTGAACAAAAAAAAATGTCTCCAACCCGTCACGTTCAAAGTTTGGCAATAACTGATTTCAAATGAATATTCGACCTGGCACTGGTGCTGGTCGTTCCTCAATTTTAACGTTTGCTTATCACTGCTGTCGTACGCACATACATACGACTGAAATATACGAATGTTGCTCCTGTTCTTGTTCTTGTTTTTGTTTTTGGTTAGCTACTCGTGCCGCTGACGTTCAGCTGTTTGGGTTTGACTGTCGCTAGTGAATGACGAATATTTTGTGTATGGCCAACGTTTTTATATGTGAGAGATGGGCAGGAAGGCTGGCAGGCCCGGCTCGCGCGTAGAACGATAGATAGATATGCGACCGGCGCTAAGGCAAACACTTAGCAAATAAGCAGACAACCAAGCAATAATAAACACTAACAATCAAGCGGACAGGCCCGGTTAGCGCATTTTATTGTGAGTTAAATGCTTTGCAATGTATTAGAATAGAACGTAATAGTGAGCAACGGGAAGAGATTACTTGAGGCATACGGCAGCGCAGAGTTATAACTTTGCTAAAAGTGTAGTAGATTTACTCCCTTTTTTTAATTGAGATATTAGTACTAGGTTTTACAAAAAAAAAAAACAAAAAATAAGATTTTTCACGATAGTTAAAAGTAAACAAAAGTACTAATAGTATTTTTTTTTGTTATTTTTGATTTTTTCAAATTTTTTTTCAGTTTTTTTCTAATTTTCTTGTTTTTTTATATTTAGTTTTTTATCTCATTATATTTGATTTTCTCTAATTTTTTTGATTATTTTAGTTTTTTGCAATTTTTTTTTTTTTATTCTTTTTAAATTCTTTTTTTGTTGATATTTTTTAATTTCTTCTTTTGATTTTTTTTCTTGATTATTTCTGATTTATTAAATTTTTTTTTTATTTTTAATTTTTTTTATAATTTTTAATTTTCTTAATTTTTTTTTTTTATGACCTTCAATTTTTTTTTTTATTATTATTTTTGTTTTTTTTTCTAAAGGTTTTTTTTGATTATTTTTAATTTTCTTTATTATTTTTAATTTTTTGTTTTTTGATAATTTTTGATTTATTAGAATTTTTTTTTAATTTTTTTTATAATTTTTGTTTGTTTGATTATTTTTAATTTTTTTTCTTAATTTTGTACTTGATTATTTTTAAGATTTTTTAATAGTAAAAAATCATTTTTTTGTCGTAATCAATTTACATATGTTTGCCTTTTTTTATATTTGTTTGAAATTCAGATTAAGTGGATATGTGGATATGCTCCGGAGATTTAAAAGATCTACTACAAAATTTTTGGATTTTTACTATTTATAAATTACTACCAACTTAGCAAAGTACGAACACTGCTCGCCTAGCGGTAAACACTCTTCCTACCGTTTGATTTACACGGTACCGCCGACCATCCGCAAAACACCCCACTCTACCTTACCTTACGAAAGCTTTCGAGTACGACGCATGAAATCTAATGGCGTTGTTGGTGCCTATGTTAGACACCTTATGTCAGTAATCTAGAAGCTATGATACCTAATTCTGCACCGAATCTATTGTTGTTTGGATTTGTTTATGATCTGTTTATTGCTGTTGTTCAAATAATCAAATGCGAACATATTAAATATTCCATGTGAGCTGATAAGCAGTGACAAACAATTGAATCTGCTCAAATAAACCGTTAAGAATACTGAAACACTAACGACTGGGGGATAAACAAAAGTAAAGATCACGTTGATCAAATTATATTGAGATCGCGTGAATTGCCGCAAATGAGTTGCAGCACCAGGTGGAAGTGGTTCGAGGCATGGACTAACTGCGAGGTAAAGGAGTCAAGCCTCACTTCAGCTTAGCTGGTCGCTATCAAGGGATCGCTTTTTGATTTTCGGCTCCTCCTGGATTCTAAACTAATGGAGTGAACGGCTTTTTTAGCGATATTTTTTTGAACGTCTCTCTTGGGCGACAGGATACATCGGAGTTTGCTTCTTCTTTCCTTTTAAATGGCGCTAATATAGTTATACTATTATTAATAAAGAAAATAAATAAAAATATTAGTTTTTCTTTCAAGTTGTTTATTTAAATATTTATTTTTTTTTGTTTCATTTATTTATTTTTTTTTTGTTGCTTTTTTATGATGTTTGCTGAATTTTTTTGCTCTTTTAGGTTATGGTTGATTATCGGCTTGATTTTTGAGTTTGGTTTTTCTGTAGATTTTTGCTTTTTGCATTTTGAAATAATATTTATTCAATATTAAATTTGTATTTAATGGCATGTGCACAATAGGGTGGGTTTAAACAATATTTTTTTTATCGGGAGTAGAGCTCACGAAGTATGAAAGTTAAAAAAAAAAATTCACGACTATAAATGTGTTCGAGTCCAAGAATAATATTTTTTTTAATGAAATTATTATTGTTATGTGTTTTAATATTTTTTATTAAAAAATTTAGTGTGAATGGAGATTAGAAAAATAAAAGATTTAAAACTCAACTAACATTGTTAAGAATTACTGCAATCAAAGACAGAAACAGTGATTCCTGACCTTAAGGTATTTAAGGTCATGAAAACTTTATAAAACACAGACCAAAAAACCAAAATTTAATTATTGGTACAAATTAATAAAAAATAATTGGTCAAATTTTTGTAACTTAAAATTTAAGAAAAAAAATCGAAATATGTTTTTGTTTGTATTAGAACGCAAAAAAATCACAATCCAAATTTTTAATGTATTTTAAATTTTTTTTACTTATTGAAAAATCGAGTCAAAAATTTGTTAAAAAATTTTTTTTTCCACAATCCACATTATTTTTTTGCATTTTTTAAATAAAATTTGACCCAAAAATTTTTTTTCACTTATTTAAAAGTCGAGTTAAAAATTGTTTTTAAATTTTTTTTTTATAAAGTACGAATTTCTTCCCCTTGTGAAACGAAATAAATTTTGTTTAAACCCACCTTAGTATTAAAAGAGAATGCATTGTATGCATGTATGTAACTAGTTTATCATGCATTGGTTATGGAACTACTCATATTTATGGCAATTTTAATAATGTTATGGCAAATTAGAGATGGCATTGTAGCTAATAAACTCAATTTTTTGTATTTTAAGCAAGCATTTTGTTTGCATATTTGTTGTTGGTTATTTCAATAGAATTTATTGCTATATATTTATGTAGTGTAACAATAGAAATGGCATAGTTTATTGTTTTTTACATTTTTTTGCTGTTGTTGTAATGAGTTTACAAAAATTGGCTGTGTTATTGTTGTTGTGTTTTGAAATATTTAAACTTAGTGTGTCACATTTTTAATAAATTACTGTTTTTGTATGGATGAAAGTTTTTACAAATATTAATACAAAATTACTTGCTGTGAGCTGCCCTTTTGAGTGCGGTAGACTTAACCTCAACATTTTTTTTAGAAAGCATAGAGGATAAATATGGAATCAGAAAACATACAAAAAAAAACGTACGAGAAATAATTTTATAAAAGATTTCAATTCATTCACACTATCAAATAGTGGTCCTTCTTGATGTATGAAAACAGTATTATTTTTTTCAAAACGGTGGCAGTTGTCCGCTACACTCCAAGTGCATTACTGTCGTGAAAGGGCTTTCCAGCAAATATTTACTTAACTTGGCAGGGCTCCCTAATTTGTGGGAAAAAATCCATATTTAAATGCCAATGTGGCAGCACAGATGGCCTGGACAGCAATCAGCTGTTTGATGAAAACAAATAAAATCGTAAAGTGAACGGGAGCGTCCAGCTTGTGAAAATTGTGTTTTTATTATTAAAAAGTAAGTATTTGTAGTTTAGAAATGTTAAAAAATTTGGAAGTGGAATAAACTAGCGTAGGTTACTGAAAAGGAATAGAAATAATTGCATGCATGTAGGCTAAACAATTTGAGTGATACAACAAAGTCAGCTGAAGCAGATTTTGATTTTTTGTATGACCAAACATCTATTTTCCTTTTATATGTATAATAATAAAATATAAATTTAAATTAATGAAAATACTTTTTTAGTAGCAATCGATAAGACTTTGCTAGGGGGTTTAGCTTGTTAAGATGTGGACAAATAACCACTGACAATTTAGAGGTTCGGCCGTATTGAGTTAGCTGTTAGAAGGGTGAGCAATTAAAAGGACTACTTTTTTAGAGGAAAAAATGTTGAAGTTGAAATCATTCCGCCCTAGACAAGTACACGGTTATTAGTACAATTTAGGTGAGTTCTGGAAACAATATTGTTTTTTCTTGGTGCAAAATGTTAAAATAAGCATTTTTAGTTGACGCTGTTCCGTTTACAATAACAAAATCAAAATTCGGTCTACAACATGGCACACAAAGTATGTATGTATGTATGTTAGTACGTATGAAGCTTGTATATCTAAGGTTCTGCTATTGTTTAATTTTTCTCTGCTAACATATTTGCCCACTCTGCTTGCATGTGTTTTAAATTTAATTTAATATTTTATTATTTCAATTAGTATTTTTTTTTTCTTCAAACTACTATTTGCATTTAATGTACAGCTTTAAAAATTTTCATAAATCCATTTGCTTTAGTTTTAATTATTTTAGTTATACATATGCATTCTTTTCATTTTTTTCGTATTTTCATTTAGTTGCATTTTTTCGATTATTTGTTGTTAAGAGCTCTTTTTATAATATTTACAATAGAATGTATTTTTTTATTTTGTTTTTGCATTCATGTTTTTTTAACAATAACAAAACGTAAGAAAGAGACATAAATGGAAACTATCAAACAATAACGAGAGAGAAAGGTGTTACAAGTCCTTGCTTAAATTTCTTTAAGGTGTAAAATTAAAATTCAGCAAATAGATTGCTGCTTCATGAGCTGGACATGGGAGAAAAAATGGACTTATGAAGCTGGCGGTCACGCCTACTTTAACGAAATCCTTAAAGGTACAAAAATATGCTCTCATCCAGAGCTGGGTTTTTTACACCAGTTTTTCTGCTTTCACTCAAAATCAGATGCACAGAATACGAAAACTGAAGTTTTGGACTCGGCAAGAAGATATCTTAAAGTCAAGTTATTGGTTCCTTATCGAAAACGATTATTGGTGCTATGTGGTTATTCCATATGCGTACCGTAACCGTACCCACCAATTGCAATTTTGTGACTTTATTATTGCTGCTGTGTACAGTGGTGGCAATAGAAGTTGGTATGTGCATTATAAGTTCATTGAATTTCTGACTGTCACTTTGCACATATGTTTGTTCGCGTATGAGTAAGTAACTACCAAATGAAATGAAATAGTTTCTTTACCGATATATTGCTAGCGATGTAGCTTGAAATATAGGATATATTTTACTGCTGTTCAAAAAAAATCATGGTCTATTGAAATACCGCCGTAAGTTTGAAATGGAGAACGAAAGTAAACCACTTTAAAGAAATTGTTCTGGATTTTTCACAAAATTTTTAAATTTCATAATTTAATTTGCTTTATATGGACTATATTGAACAAGACAAAACTTTTTTGCAAAGTGGTCTAGTATCTATTGTATGTGTATAAATATAGCATATTTAAGTTTTACTATATGCTCTTCTTGTATATAACTTCCATTGAAATATTTATTTTATGTATACATATATATAGAATGATTATTTTCGTATCTATTTACTTATGTATGTATGTATATATGCATCTCGAGCTCATTAACCTCATTAAAATCTTATATATGTATGTATGTATGTATATGATTTATTTCGAAATATTTCTTATCAACTTTTCTTTGTTTTAATTCCACTAAAATTTTAGCATATTTGTTATAGATTTTTTGTTTTCAATAAATTACAAGTTTTTCTTTTTCATGTGACATGTACATATGTATCTACTACATTTCTTCAATAAAAAGCATGCAACAAAACTCATACATATTTACATGTGTAATTTTGCAAGAATAAAAAGTTTTGATGATCAACTTTTATTTTTTATTATTTTTTATTTTTTAAGTTTATTTGAAACATATACATACATATTTTTCTTTTTTACAATTTATTTGCAATTATTTACAAATGTACCACATGTTATGTATATTTGGTAAAAACATAGTATGCATAATTCATATATGTATAGTTATAATAATTTTGAAAAGGGACATACATATGTATGTATGTATGTTCATCATAGATGTGTCCAACTGGCGAGAGAGGGAACGAAAGTATCGATAGTTAGCAATTTTCAGACTTTCAATACTCAGTGATAGTTTTAAAATTATCGATACTTTTTAGATACATACAATATCTAATAAACATCTTTATTTCTTATTAAATAAATAAAGTAAATTCTAAACAAATAATTTCTTAGAAAAAACATGTAGTCAGTCTTAAACAAATTATAATATATGACTATTTATCAACCAGAAATTCGATAAAGCTATCGATAACTTTGGTTTTTCTGATACTATCACGAGTATTTTTTTAAACTATCGCTTGGTTAAACTTTCGCCAATTTGAATCTATCTTTATCGACAATTTTACACATCGAATTTATCGATATGCTTTAGATAAAAGTTTATTAAGTGCATTTGAGAACCTTCGCAAAAATATTTTAGAAAATTTTTAAGATTTACGATAGCCGTATATATTTCAAAATATAATATATATACATATAATCCCGACCGATTTTATTATAGACTTTAAAGAGAAATTCATTGTTGTGTGGTCTTTATTAAAGTGCGAGCAGCCAAAACAACGGTTTTTAAAATTCATTTCTATCTGTGGGTAGTCCTATTTACAACAACAAAATTATTTTTTTTTTGTACTTCAATATGTTTGTACGCGCATCACTGAATAACTACTACACCGAATTGAATGGTTTCTTCACTAATGTATTGCTGAAGGGCTATTCTGAACTATAGAGAGAAGTTTTGCGCTACTTTGGTGTATATAATGTTATTTTTAAGGTTTTTAAATTTTTTTTTTCGCCTTCGCGTTCTTAGTTGTATCATTTTATGAGCGCATCTAATTTTTTAAACGTTGTCAAACATGTTTGTGGTTAATTAGCATCCTTTATGAAATATTTTTATTTGAAACAGGGACCGCCGATAATGATTATTTTTTAGAAAGAAAATTTTGTTGTTGTCATTAACTAATTTTTTAAATAAAATATGAATAACACGGCAATTGATTTCATTAAATAAAGATTAATTGTGATTAAAGAAATAAGTCTTAGGTGATTTTTATATTTAATAATAAATTCAAGTGTCATATAGAAAAAAAGAATTAAATAATAATCAAATATCAATTTTATATTCATATTGGTTACGCTCCCTGATTTAAAATCGTATCAGCAAACTTAAATTAACATATTGCATCAGAAATCGGGTTTATGTTTGGCAATGTTTTAAACAATCGAAGTTTAAATGAAACAGGAAAAGTAATAAATTACTAATGTCTGGTAAGCAAATATAGAAATATAACAACAATTGCAAAAAGCATTATCGATAATATATTTATGAAGCGCAAAAATAGGGTGATCCTTTTTTACATGCATTTTTCTTCAGAAACTTTAAATTTTAAAAATTTTCCAAATTATTTTGACAGCACTTTTAAAATAGAATACATTTCACAATTCTAATGGAAAAAGGCGTGATTCGCTCCCTATAAAGGTTAAGATATATAAAGGTTCTTAACTACCCAAAAGCTTTATGTCAGCTTAAACTTTTATACATACAAACATATATAGTCGGCAACGCGGTAAAAGCTGCTTCTCACTCAAAAAGTTTTTTGAATGCTAATGGAAAATTAAATTAATTTCCGTGAAATGTTTTTGAAAGAAAATATTTTGTTTAATGCAGGGCTGCACAACGATATAAACGAAAAAATTTCGTTTTGTTATTTATCAAAAAAAAGTATCAAAAATATATTTCGTTTTGATAAATATCAAAAAAAAAAAATTTTATTGAATATCAAAATCAAAAAATATCAAAAAAAAAGTTTTTCGTTGAATATCAAATCAAAAAATAACAAAAAAATTTTTTTCGTTATCGTTTATTCATTTTGCAAATTAAGCTGGGTCGGAAATCCACGTTATTTGAACTTATTTGTCAAGTACAAAAATTAATAAATCAAGGAACACAACAAAAAAACATAGTTACTAAGTACCAAATGGGCGCATCTACATTAGGCTTCATCGAAAAGTCATGTTTTTAATTTTTTTTTTTTCAACCATCTCTTCGGCTTTTGGTGGATTCTGTTCTGAGAGCGCAAGAAATGGTTTTCATGCTTTAGCAACAAATGGCTTTTTTTGTGGTCTTTTGCAATTACAAAATTAAAGCACGACCGCACTGATTTCCTCTTTCTTTTGCGACCCATCTTAACCAATATTATTTTGAAATATTCAAATATTTTTTGTGAATTGTTTTGATAAAAACCGAAACGAAATTTATTTTGATAATTATTTTTTGATTTTCAACGCAACGATATATTTTTTGTTGAACTTGTAACGTTATTATTATTGAAAAACAAAACGAAATAAAAAGTTTTTTTCGTTTATTAATAAAAATAACGTTATTTTTCAGCCCTGGTTTAATGTTCAGAAATTACGAAAACTAAAAGATGCTATTTCCAAAAAGAAATAAAAAAAGCATTTCAAAGCAAATTGCAATTTTAAAAATTCGATGTAGATTTCACTAAATAATTTTTTTTTTGTTCTTCTAAAAAATTAGTAAGCCGCTTTTACCACGTGGTCGTTGCTATGTAAAACCATTCATTTTTAACTGCAACGGCACATATTATTGCATGATATTAATTTAAATAAAATTTAATTTTTTTAAGCTTACATTTTTTATAACACAACATCCACTCAAGTTACATAATTCGTTAAAATTACAATACCAATATATGTCTGCTTTAGCCACTACTATATAGTAAATGTATAGTGAATATATATATAAATAATTTTTAATACATACATACACGTGTATATGCTAAGTATATAACATTTAATTTAACTTTAATTAATTGTAAAATTGTAAAGAATGAGGTAATTTTTCTGTTTTCTGTTTTTTTTTCTTTTAAATAGCTTAATTAATAGTGTAAATATATATTTATTTTCTCTGTATATGTTTATACATTAGTATAAATATGTATGTATATAAATCGGGGATTTTTGCAAAAAAAAATCTACAAATACTGGAGTAGAAAATGGAGGTCGCAATTGAGTGAGTAAAGTGATGCAAGAGTATTTTTGTGAATTTATTTTAAAAGAAAAAGGTTTTCAATAAGTGTTTTCATTTTTAAATTTCAACACCAAACATATTATAACAACTCGGCATGAAAGACCATAACCACAAAGTAAAGCCTTAAAAACTTTTTGAGTTCTCAAGTCAAAAATTATGGGCTCCAAATATTCACGGTGAATAATTCTAGCCTATCTTCCACAAAAAAAGGTCGCTGGTCCTTCTTTTTTATAAATAAAACGAAAAATGCATGCTCGCACTGGGAGCGCTGTAAATTTCGCAAGTCATTTTTAATGTTTTTTTAAACGTTCATTCTACAGCATAAGGGACCATTGAATGAATTGATATGAAAATTTACTTATTTCTCCACTTGAAACGAACATTGGCTTCCCACTTGAATTCCATCAATATTTTGCAACTAAAATCAAACTTTACGTTTCACTTTTTTGTTAGGCTCTCCACCAATTTCTATTAAAGCACTATTCGCAATATCATATATCTAATAAATTGTTATAAATACTAACTTTTCTCACACAAATATATATCTTTTATTTCTTGAGAGAGCGTATTTTGACATTTCATTGACAGAGAGAGCTACAAGTCTTTAAGCGTCCCGGGGACGATCAAATTGTTTGGCAGAACTGTTTATGTGTATGCGTGTCGTGTGCTTGTCGCTTGCCCGCACACGTTCAAACAGAAACCGTCAAACGCCATTTGCGTTGAGAGTTCGTAGTGATCGGACGTAAATATGTCTTCATCGGATGACGATTTTTTTTACTTGCAACTGCAGCTTTATTAAAAAAGAAGGGTAAAAAAAAATATGGATGAACAATATTCTTCCAGCTTTACATTCCATAAAGTTGGTAAGCATTGATAAACTTCAATAAATTTTAATATACATTCTTTTTCGTCCGCGCAAGTGTTCATTTTGAATATCAACTCAAAACTAACACACTACAGTTTGTCAAACAAACGCGGCACGCTCAACAAAACGAGCGTCAACGCAGAAAAATCAAAAATTTTTGATTTTCATCAAACAGAGCCGACAACAAGTACGTGTGACACGAGGACCGTCTTCGGCATCACGAACACAAAAATTCTGCCAAACAATTTGATCGTCCCCGGGACGCTTAACTGTGGGAATTCCATTCCATAAAAATTGTAAGTGAAAAACAGCTGATCGTGACAAGGGAAAGCAACAACAAAAACTTAAAAATTTAAATTTTAACCAATAGCAACAGCTGCTTTTGCTGCAAGTGTTTACTGACTCCTGTTCGGTCGAAACTTTTTACTTTTTGCGTTTCGAGAGGGTTTTACGTCATTCTCTCTTTACTTACACTTTTTTCAACCTCGAGAAAATTCGGACCTTTTTCAAACAAGAAAATAAAATGTTGAATTAATTCATATATTGATACCGAGATTTTACTAGTTGAATATGAAGAACAATTTCCACTTATTTTTGATACAAAAAATTGTGACCAAAGAACTCAAAAAGATTTTAAGTATTACCATATTTGTCAGGGTCTCTCATCCACTGTTAAAACTGATCTCTCATTTGAAATTATTGCTCAATGAAGTCAAAGAGTTCCAATTTCATTTTTTATAAACCATAGTTTCGAGCAGGGGGAGGATTAGAGAGTAGGGTCGACTACTTTTTGCCCTAAGTGATTTTAGGGAAATTGTGTGTATTTACAAAAGGGGTAGTTGAAAAATAAAGTTTTCTTTCACTTAGCTAGTGCAATTTGAAATTTAGTATGAAAAAAGGAAAGGTAAGACAAATTTAGTCCATTTTGAAGTGTCTCACTCGATTTTTAAATAAAAAATCGATAAAATTTTTCAAAGGTGTTACCGTTGGAATATGTATTTGTTTATTTAAAAATCGATTAGGTCGGCTGCAAATGGTTTTTTAAATCTTTTTTTATTAAATACAATTTAAAAAATTCTGCGAAAAAAAAATTTTACCCACGCTAAAACTGTGTTCTACTTTTCAATAATTTCATAACGTCGCCGACGCAGTAAAAGTTGCTACAACCAGGGAAAGCGGAAAGGTTGCTGTACATGAAATTTAAGTAAATAATATAATGTAATAAAGAAATAAATATTTGCTTCAAATTTGTTAGCACTTTTTACCGTGGCGACGCCGTTAAGCAATATTTTTCGCTGTACATCTTTAGTTGCTTGTTTTCCTTAGAGCAGTTATGTAAATTATTATTTTTAATTTCTACTTTTTACAATTAGTATGTAGTTTCAAATTTTGCAAAAAACTTATGTACATATGTATGTATATAACCACAACTACAACAACACATGCTTTTTTTTAAAAGATATTTTTGGTTTATTTGTGTTTGTTTGTTTTTTTTTTTTTTTTTTTTGTTTAACTTACATAGTTAAACAGTTATGACTTGCATTGGGTTTCGTTTGACAGCTGTCTTATTTTATTGCTTTAACTTTGTGTTGTTGTGTTTTATTTTATAACCATCCACGACTTAACGGAAGAAGGCCCTCTCGGTTGACAGTCCGGCAACGCCTTATCTTCGAAATTTGTTTTAAAAAAACAACATTTTTCAGTGATTTTTCAGCTGTGATTTTTTTGTTTAAAGTAAATAACAAAACTGAGATGAGTTGCTTTCGACTTAGCTGTCGAAATTATGGCAATTTTTTTTTCTTACTTTTTCGTAGTACCTTTGACTTATGTATGTTTGTTGTAGTTAAATTCGATTTTAAAACGAAATGAAGAAAATAGTCTAATATCGCAGATAAATTAAAAACAAAAAAATATTACAAGAAACTAGGTCAAAACAAGGGTTAATTTCGTCTTACAAGGGTTAATGGCGGAAACATAGATATTTTTTTTTAATTATTCTAAATTTGGTCCATTCAACGGCGTGTGGGTATCCTTCATCATCTTTCATCGTTTACAACAAATAATCGATTTACTAGTTGCTTCAAAAAATCATCGATTATTACTAATCGACTTGTTTTTGTGTTTGACATATGCGCCTATTATTTTACTTTAGATTGTGTATTCTGCGCGGTTGAAGGGGACAATGAAATATTTTTTTTTAATATTTTTTAATATTAAAAATTTTCGATTAGTCTAAATCGATTATTTGATATCGATTTTCAAACCGCTCAATACTTGGCATTCGATTAATCTAAATTAAAATTGGGCGAATTTAAATTAAATTTAAAATTAAATTAGACGGATTAAGGAGTCGAGTGCTTCCAGTAATAATTCATGATCCCTATTGTGCATGTCGATTTACAGTAGAATATGCTTTTTTAGATTGAATCGATTGTATTTTACTTTGGTATTTTGTAACTTGATAGAACAAGAACTGTGTTCTCCGAGCTGGAAGTTTAAAGTTGTTCAGTTATATGCTGACAAAGGAAATTGCGACACTATTCAACCGATATTTTTGAGGTATGTATCTATGCCATGAACTGAGATTTTAAAAGATCACCATTTAGATAATACAATTGATCTGACGCCATTATTTTTCATATAGTTGCCGATACGTCATCAAAAGTGAATATTCGACCGTTGAACGACTCTACGTTGCTTAGACTTTCGAAATAAGTATTCCTAAACTGTTTTTCGTATGAAATGGACAACAGAAAACTAGTAGCCAAACATGAGAACATCAACGATTTGAAAGATTTTCGTCATCAGTGCTTCCACTACAAACCATTTAATAAATAAATATAAATAAAAAGACAAATTTGTTTTTTTTTTTCTCTTTTGACGTGAGTTTTGAGATAAATCCAAAAAATCATATTTATTCAAAACCACTATTATTATGTATGTATATATTTTTTTTACGTTTTTTAAATAAAATTTTTATAATTAAAAAAAAAGTTATGTATATTTATAAATATATATGTATATTAAAACGAATTAGAATTAATTGTTGATGTATGTATGTATGTGTGTATGCATTTTCTTGTAAATAAATGTATGTATGTATGTATAAAATAAAAAAATATTTTTCTTCAAAATCTAAAAAACATTTATGCATGTATGTACGTAGTTTATATAAAAGTGTATGTATGCATGTACATATGTACATATGTACACATATATTTTGACATAAACACAAGCACTACAAATGTATATGTATATAAAAAAAAAATATAATTAAGAAAAATAAAACAAAATAAAAGAAACACTCTCAACATACAATTTAGTATAAAAATATATGTATGCATGTAAATATGAATGTATGTATGTACATATCGAAATTTTTAATGCAAAAAAACTACAAAAAAATTAAATTAATTTAAAATTTTTTTAATTAACAAATGCGCATCTTTTACGTAAGTGGAAATATAATTATAATTAGAATAGATAAATATGTATTACACGCAGATGTGTTTTTTTTTAATTTTTCATTTTTGGGTTGTGTATGTGGTATATCGATAAATTTCAATTATTAAAAATTATTTAAATTTAAATTTGAAATGTTTATGTTCACCCTTTCGTACCGTATTTCGTTTATTCCAATTTCAGATTTTTTTTAATGAAATAAAAATACATCGATCCCATCGACTGTTTAGCTTCGATATCGAGTATTGTATCTACATCTTCTCAAAATCCAAAAAAAAATAAAACTTAAAAGGCTTGAAAAATAGCGATTTGTTTTGCTAAAATTAAATCTGCATATTCAAGCATTTTTTCGCCATTCTGACTTAAAAAGTTACAAAGTTTTTCGACTGCTGTTTTGTTTTTTCTGGAATGTCGATACATTTGCCCAAGTGAAGTTTAAAAAAACTTGTTTGAAAGTGAATTTAGTGTGTGGTAGACAAGGATCAAAGAAAGCAGTATTTTCAACACTGGCGAAACTGATTGCTATTTTTTTCAGTTTTAAGAAATTTGAACTAAAGCTGCGATATATTTGTGCTGTTTTTACGCAGTAGAAGTTTACGCATTTTAAAGCATAATTTTTTTTTTAATTTTCACAAATTTTCAGTTTTCTCAAATAGGTATCCTGTTTTGTCAATAGTTTCAACTCAGTGTCTTTAATCGTGTCCAAAGTTATATAGGGCGATACAAAAAAGTTATTTCGTAAATTTCGAACAAATTTTATGTAGATATTATAGAAACTCAATTTTTAAATAGTAAAACTAGGCAAAATCAAAAGATTAGCAAAACGTTTACATATTAACCCAATCACACATATTACCACAAATTGATCGTTTGAAAGTTAAAAAAGTCGAAACTTTTTCACTCGTTTGAAAGAATGCAATTTGTTTCAATGACCCTAGCATGTCTATTAAATAAATTAAATATAATAAAAAAATATATACAAATATCCTGTAGAATATGGTAAATGTTGCATTTATTACAAAAAAAATCAGTCCAGTATTTTAACTGAATATATATGTATGCATATATGTAGTATGTACATACTCGTACATTATATCGCTATGCAGTAAAATAACAAAAACAAAAAAGAACTGAACACATAGATTTATAAACTAAACAAGCAAACGAAAAATATATTCATTGTTTTGAAATTAAATGAAAAAAGTTTGAAAACAAAAAGAAAAAAAGTTTTCCTATTCAAAACGGTGGTAAGTTAATAAAAAATTGCTTGCTTTTCTTACTACCTATCTGTCTCTGTACTACATACTAACTCAAATGTACACAAATGTTGCTGTTGCGCAAAATCAACCTTCATATATCTACTGACAGCGCTACTTCATGATTATGGAGCTGGTGGCGGCTGTGGTGCTGCATGATGATAAGAACGCAAGTGCTGTTGCTGCTGATGATTATGATGATTGTGACTATGGTGATGGTGATGATGATGATGATTATAGCCATAACTTGGTTGCTGTTGCTGTAGCAGCTGCTGTGTTTGATGTTGTTCGCTTAATTGGTGATGCTGTTGTTGCTGATGAACATGTTGTGAATTTCCATGCAATGCTGTTGTATTGTGATAATGATGATGATGTCTATGATGACCACCAACGCCACCGCTACCACTCGCCACAGGACCTCCGCGACCCACATCACTAGTCAGCATTTGCACAGACGGTGTTGCGGCGGTAATGTCAGCGACAGCGCTAACACCACTGCTGCTTGCACGCATGCAATTCAATGAGAAATTGCTAAATTCTACAACAATGGGCGCCGCTGAAATAACATTAACATTTTGTGTTGCATTTATGGTGCTAATGGTGCTCGGTATCGCAGTGCTGCCACTATTGCTGTGGCTGCTAGTACCATATGTTGTTGGTGTTGCTGTTGAGATCGCAAGCATAGTTGTGGGAAACGTTTGTTGCTGTTGCTGTGGCTGCTGTGTTGCTGCCGACACACTAAAATGCTGCTGCTGTGGAGCATGTGTATGCTGCGTATGTGTAAGCGCCGTTTTTTGTTGCGATTGCTGTTGCTGCTGCGCATTTGTTTGTGATGCGTTCGTTGCGTGGGCTGCTGTTGTAGATAGCGCGGTATGTGTTGCTTGCCTATTTCGAGCTGCATGTGGATTTGTTGCTGCCGGCGGATAACAAAGCTGTTGTGAATATTGAGGCGTTTGCTGTGCCGTAGGTGTTTGTTCCTCTTTTTGTTGTAGTTGTTGCTGGTGGTGGTGCTGCTGTTGTTGGTTATGATAGTAAGCTGGTTGCAATTGATAATGCTGCTCGTATTGTTGTTGTAATTGCAATTGCATCTGCTGGTGATGGAAAGCATCCGACATGGGTTTCACCGAAGAATTCGTACCAACATATTGTTGCGGCTGCGACTGTTGATGGTTATGGTAAAGCGTGGACGGCGCAACTGTTGTTGGTGGCGGCGGCGGTGGTGGTACTGGCAGCGCATGTCGTATTGTCGCAGCAGCGGCTGGCGTTGCTGTTTGTGTTGTGGATTCAGCTGCACCCGTATAATAATTAAAATTGCTAGTGCTCGTTGCTTCCGCACTGCTGGGCGGTGTATTATTTGCCGATGGCGCGGTATTTGCTTTCGCATGACGAATACACCCATTAGTGTTGTATGTATTGCTGCTGCTGGTGTTGCCAATACTTGCAGTATGATTGGTGCTGGAGTTTTGGTCATTGCTGCTGCTGCTTCGTACACTGTTGTTGTAATTATTGCCATTGTTCGAATTGCCCTCTGTGCTGGCTGCACCTGCAGTGCATTCGAATGCATTCTGCACGTTTGCAACAGTAGCGGGAGCTACGCTCACGGTTGAGGATGTGTCTGTAGTAATTTTTGTTGTTGCATTATCCAAGTTAGCAGTGCCCTTAACATTTGCCGAAGACGTTGCCGCCGAAGCCGAAGTCGCCGAAACTGTGGGATTATTTGTGGAATAATAATTGTCAAGTTTAGAAGCAGAGGATGAATGCGACAAACTAAATGAGTCAAGTCTTTGTCATTTGGAATTGCTTTGTAGAGCCGCATTGATTTGCGTCCACAACTCCTTTTTACAGGATTTTGATCTAAAAAAGTATGGAAAACGGATGTGGTTATAATTTTATCATTTTTATGTACGAAAATTATTTTTGCTCTTACCTTTTTATAGACTGCAGCCAATCTTTGAACTGAGCACTACCTTCGGGTGTGATTTGAAAGGCGGCGCGTGCTGCCAAAATAATGCTTGCGAAATCCTCATAGTCAGCCTGTGTCAAGTGGTATAACTTTTGGTGAATACACTGAATATACCTAAATTATAAAAGATAGTTTAAGAAATCAGTAAAAAAACAAAAGCCAAGTAAACATCAAAAACTACAACATACATCTGTTGGCATTTTTGCACTAAAGGTGTCAACGCCGAACGTAAATGTTGCATAACCAATTGATGATTATTACGTCCCAAATAATGCGCTGACTCAATTGCGACATCGTGTAAAACAAACGGGCTGACAATTGAATTTACAGCGCAAACGCAGAACTGATGCAAATATTGTGTGCCCAATTTTTTGGAAATGCGTAAAAGCCATTTCACATCTTCACCATATGGTGGATGGCGTGCATACTTTGCTTGTGGTCTATCATCGTGTACGCGACGTGCTAAAGTTTCCATTGCCAACATGCCAACATTGTAGGCGGCCAACAAATAACGCAATTGAGTTGAGCTGCAAATAGTGAGAACATTAAAAAATAAAGATGCCATGAAAACAAAATATGGCATGGCGCTACTTACGTAAACTGATGCGGATGTCTTTGTCGCACAGGCGGTTGAGGTGGTGCTGCATGTACTTGTGGTTGTTGTACTTGCGCTGCTTGCACAAATTGTGGATACACACCCTGCTGCTGCTGCTGTTGCTGCTGGTGTTGTCGCAACTGATGTTGTGCCATAGCCACGCTGGCGGCGGCTGCTGCAGCGGCCTGTGACGGATGTTGTGGTGGAGGTGCTTGCTGATGTGGTGCCTGTGCATAATATACCGCTGCTGCCGCGGCAGCTGCTGCTGCAGCTTGTTGCATATTTTGTGGTGGCATTTGTGGAGGACCACCTTGAACGGGTTGTGGTGGGAAGCCTGCAGGTGGTGCGCCGTTAGCACCGCATTGCATTGCTTGGTATGCCTGTGGTGGTAATTGTTGTGGTGGCATTTGTGGTGGAAATCCGCCACCAGGCGCAGCTGCTTGATGCACATAAGGTGAGGGTGGTTGAGCAGCACCACCTGGCTGCATGGTTGGTGCATTTTGTTGTTGCGCTGGTGGTGGTGGGTAACCTGGATATGCTTGTGGTGGCGGTGGTCCTGCGGAGATATACATTTGCATTTGATTTCCTGGATAGGTGGTAATATTGTGATGATATAAGTTTTGGCAGAAACTATACGGCGGGTAAGGTGGTAATCCTATGGATGCCAGTGTGGCCACCCCTTGTTGGAAAGCTTGCGGTGCTGTAGTAACTACAACTTGACCTGGCTGACCGGGTGCATTCGGCCCACCTGGCGGTCCTGTGGGCATAACTGGAGGTGGGCCAACCATACCACTAGCTTGTTGCTGTTGCTGCTGCTGCTGTGCCTGTACCTGTGCCTGCATTTGTTGTTGCATTTCATGATGCTGATGTGACTCAATCAAAGCACTAAAACTCACCGCGGAATGATCTAAATGATCGTCGTGTTGTTCGTGTTCATTATTCGGTGTATTATGTCCATACAACTCGTACCAATAGCGGGCTACTTGGAACAGTACTTCGGGATAAACACCACCACCCTTTGCAGCATTCTCGACTGTGATGCAAGCACGTTCCAACATATGATCGCTCTGTTCTTTGCATTGCAGTATAGCACGTTGGATTTCATTGGGATTTAAAGCTGCAGCGTGTGGCAGTACAGAAAGAGCCAACTCTGCCGCTGGGTAAACCATATTGTTGTCCCAACCCCGAGAAGCGCGATCAGCCATACCTGTAGCTTCGGGCGGTGTTAAATGACCCTCCCATGTGTCGATTAGGAAACTGATAGCCGGTGCGCCAATTTCCATAGCTTGTCCGAGAATCCATGATACATGCGAAGAATAGGTGCGCGAAAGCCAATTGGGGCTGACCCAATTGTGCAAACCAAGCGCATACAAGCCTAGCTGAAAAGCGCACATATGCAGCGCACGATGGGGTCCATGATGATTTTGATTTGTGGTGGCTTGGGTAAACAGCGAAGTTGACGAATTGCCACCTGCCTTAATTAGTAAATTCTTTGCCAGTTCAAACATAAAATGTGCGCTGGCCTCCGATGGTTGATTAGGTATGGAGGGGTATGCGCGTTTGCCCTTATAACGGCTGTCCTTGGAACGACTCGTAGCGCCTCCAGCGACGCCTGCTTGTCCGCCAGAACCAGCCATAGCTTGACTACTACTAGCAGCACCAGTCATCGTTACGCTACCACCACCACCACCTCCACCTTGCGATGACGATACGCTCAATGTACCCATGCCCACTTCTAATTCAGCACTCGTTGAACTGTGAGGCCGACTATTACCGCCTACCGAACCATAGTCTGAAGGGATCATATCATTGAGATTGGGATTATGTGTGCCACCATTCATAGCATTAGCATATTCATGTTCCTCACGACGCGACATAGATGATGCTGCGGTGCGCACTGGTGGATTACTCGAGTAATAAGCCGGCAGTAATGGCGATTTCAGCAATACATGTATCTCACGATCCAATAGTTTTTCCATTATTTTAGCTATCTTTCGGGGCTCGTCCTTGTAGTAGCAGAGTAATGTGAGGGCTAATTCGCCACGTTGACGGCGTGTACCCTCACACAATAATGGATGTTCGGCTTCGGATACATTCGATTTCAAACCCAATGCGGCGACTGCTGCTTCAAAGCCTAAATTTTCATCGGAAGGCATGCGATACATCATACTCATCAGGCGATTGCGTTGCTCCTTAATTGTTACCAACGGCATAACCAATGCATCAAAGATGAATGTAGCCAAATTGATGGGCAACAAGGCTTCACCGCGCGATTTAACCGTCCCACTACGCAAGCACTCGGCGCGATCACGTATTACATGCAGCTCGGGTTCGTTGAGAGGGATCTTCTTTAGTAATGTAAGAATATCTGCTTCCTGATTAGCTAATTTTACTTCTAGTGGTTTTGTGCTAGCTGGTGGTCGCGGCATTTCCAATGCGAATAGACAAATCCTGAAAGCTATGTGAAAGTGTTCAGAATTCTCCGACAATACAGTGCATAGAAATGCGCATTTAGATAAAGTGGATGATGCCAATACAGTGAGATGATGTGAGATCGGATTGATATTTTTATTTTTGCCTTTACGTTTTGGCATCTGTGGTAGTTCAACCATTAAGTTAGGTGGGTTAGCCAACATTTCTTCCGCTAGACGCACGGCCAATATACAAGCCTCGCGCCCATGCCCGTGGGCATGTAAACCTTCGGCGCGCGCCAAGAGTATATCCCAAGCATCCTCGGTAGGGCGTACATTCGAGAAGATGTGGGGTTTGTCTGTAGCTACCGGTGTCGCTTGCGGCGTTGCAGTTGAAGAGGATGCCACCGGTTGACTGGTAGCAGGAGCTGTTCGTATCTCATTATGTGATGTGCTGGAGGCGGCTGTTTTAATTATTGCTGGCGGGGTTGCAGTTTTAGATGTTGGCACTGAAGACGGTGCTGCTGCTGCTGCTGATGTACTTGCTATTGGGGTTACTTCCATTGGTTTTATCGCTGTCGGTGAATCTTGTGTAACGAATTCATCGCTTGATGAAGAGAATGATTCTTCTTTTGACATACGTCTCACATCGGTCACTTTGTTGCTATTACTCTTAGTTGTAACATCAGGTGTAGTATCTATACCAGCTGCACCCATCAACATCGATGATGACGAAGAGTTTGATGACGAGCTCGAGGTGGACGATGAGCTATCGGACGATAGAGAGGTTGTTGTCTGATATGTGGCGCCAACATTTGTTCCAACATTGCCCATAGCTGGTACATCATTAACTGCCATTGTGCTCAATGATTCAAAGCCACGCTGCGAATCTGCTCCGTCCAAACGCATGGTCATTGCAATATTACTGCCACCAGCGCCAGCCACAGCAGCCGCATGTGCTGCTGGTTCAAGTGTTTGCCCACCTTCTGCACATAAATTATTACTACTACTATCGCCGCCAAAGTCTTCGTTCTCACAAAATCCTTCACTACTTGCACTAGAACGATTGCCGTCACGCCGCGCGCTGGCGCCACCGCCAACGCCAACACCTCCGCCACCGCTACCAGAAATGCCACTTCCAGAAACGCTACTCATCGGTAGTCGTGGTAGATCAGCTATAGCAGAAGGACCATTGATACTAGTAATAGTAACGCCGCCGCCGGGAACTCCTCCACCATGCCCACTCCCGCTAGGTGCAGTATCTGCGCGTAAGCCACTTGTTTCCACGCTCTTCAATGATGCAATTGCTGCACTTGATGACGATGGTCCATCTGAAGGCTGAGAAACACCATTACTGCACCCGGTTACAACACCAGCTCCACCAAGCCCTTGATGTAAACGCGCATGAACGCTGTCACTTGACGAATTGCTTGAGTTATTGCTGGACGAAATGTAAAAACGTTCACGAAATGGACGTTCATGACGTTGCTTGAAGGCAGCAGCATGCATGCCATGGTCTGTTGATGAACTTATATAATTATAGTGCTTATTGTTTGCCATAAGAGCTTGTGTTGCATTCAGTGGACCACCGTTCGTCTCACCCTTTGAATCTGTGTGCTTGAAACATGTAAAGGGTGAATAGTAAATCGGATTGGTATCATGCGTATGTGTGATGCCTGCAATGGGATACTCCTCCCAATCCAAATAACATGCTTCGATGGCTGGCTTAAAACCAATGAACATTTCGGCGTCGGACCTGTAAAACAATCAAATCAATTTTATGAACATTAGTGCACATTCTGGAAAAAATGTAAAGGACAACCCAAATTTCAATAGATTTTGAATACTTTACAAGTGGAAAACTTTTTTAAACAAGAAGGGAAACTTTTGAGCATATTTTAAACCAGAGAAATCCTTTGATTCAAGTAATTTATCAAAAGTAAAACTTGAGTACAGCTTTAGGATTTTTTGACCTCGACCTAATTAAATTCATTTAATCAGAATTTTCTTAAAAGTAAAATTATTTCTTATTCAGTTTTACTCTACAAAATATGTTGAAATTATGTTGCTCTCGTCATTTACCTTGAATTCTGTTGATGTTTATTGCTATATGATGGCGGCATCATGCGACACTTCACCACACGGTCGAGTATCTTCAAATGCCATGCTGTGAATTGTGCATGCAACATATCGCGTTCATCGGGCGCTAACCCAGGATTTAGGGCCGCCAAACGCCACAATACCACAATTTCATCGCACAGTGAACTGCATGCATGTTGCAGCGCTGTCGAATTTGAATGTGTATTCGAATGTTTGCCACCACTGTGTCCATGTGAACCCATCATGAGTGATAATTTCGTTTGGAACCACCATATTAATATTTGATCACAAACCATACATTCTTCAGTGATGATCTCAAGCAAACGTACAGCATTACGATCACAACGTCTATACATTTCACGCACAATCGATAATAGATTCCACATGCCCTCCGGTTCACGACCGCGCAACGGACGTAACAATGAACTCCATTCGGCAGCAGCCGGTGGAGCAGAGTTTGTTAAATAATTTACATCGCTGTGAGTGGGTAAAATAAGAAATATTAAAATTTATTAAATATCTAAACGTAGGTGATAAAGTTGTGTTATTTGCTTACCTAAAAACTATGGGTGCCGGTAGGCAAAATTTAATTAAAATACGCTTAATATTAGCATGCAACGTCTTCTCATCCAAATACCAACTAGTCTGGTCGTGTACGGAAGCACCAGCTGTTGGATCAGGTGCGCCACACACTGTATTTATGGCAGTGGGCTGTGAGCTAAGTAACTCATCGAGCAAACGCTGCGCTGTTGGCAAAATTTGTTGCGGTAATTCGCTGATTAAATATTGCGCGAATTTCTGCAATTGATCGCGTTGTAGACGCGTCAATGATTCGGAGACCGGTGCACGTAAACATACTTCTAAGGGCTGGAAAGAAGATAAGAAAAATGTTAGAAATTAGCTGAACAAGCATATTTGGGTGGGGAATGTTTTTTGAGATTAAAGGCCCGTCTCGAGTAAGATTTCTTTCAGCCTGCCACATCCATGACTGGACGTTCTCACTAAGCAAAGAGAAGAACTGTTACAACAACAACAGCAACTAATAAACTAACTCGAAGGGTATAACGTTTTGCTGATTTCTTAAGTCCTTCTTCCATCTTGCGTTGGAACCATTCCGCACCCAAAAATTGGTTTTACAAATTACCAGCAGAATAAATTGAGATTCATTCCACCAACTTACATTATGAATTCTATGTAAACAAACAGCAACCACATGCGAACACCAATAGGCAGCCGATGTGCATGTACAATTACATGACGAGATGCGTCTACGATCGAATGTAACTGCAACATTGAAATGAGCGCGTGGCGTTTGTCCAACTACTGTGGCAGATAAATGAAAACCTAAGAAAAAAACATAAAAAATTTGTTTATATAAAATTACTACGTGTATGATATAAACCAACCAATTTGTAAAGTGTCTTTGACGGCGCGTGTCTTGAACAATTGATCGCCGCGATTAAATTCATCTGCCGAACTATTAGCTAAACACGAATAGAGACGTATATCCTCTTCATTGTCTGGGAAACTCCAAAATGCTATGCGCAATTGCAGTTGTTCTGGTACCGGCGGATATACATGCTCGACCAACTCGAAGGGTATGTATGAGGCGACGCAACGTGCTGCAAGCTCTGTTAATGATGTGACCTCTGGAAAAAAAAGAGAAGACAGTTTTAATGGTGATATGATCGGTTAATAAATTTATTTTACGTATGAAATTATGTTTTATTGAAATTGTTGAAAGAAATCATAAAATGATACACCCCTATTGACATGGTGGATTCCTAACCTCAAATATTTAGATCGAAACAGTTGCTAAAGCGCTCCATAGATACTCAAGAAAAATCCAGACTCTAATAGGTCGTTAAAAGGGTATCTATGAATGGTGCCTAGTTTTAAAAAACTATAAAAAGCAACTATAATATCAAAGTGGAGCAGATTTACTGCCAAAAGTGAGCAAAAAAAGTGATTTGCGCTACACAATCGCAAAGTTCAACATTCACGACGAAAACATGGTCTATCGAACATGTTGCAATAGACGTTAGCATGCTTCCAGCATTTTTAATGTAACCATCACAACAACTGGAACGGAACTAGAGGTGGGAAATTATCGATGTAATGTGACTATCGATATTTACGGATATACATAAAAACAATCGATAAACACAATTTCAAATTCACTAGCGATAGTAACAAAATATTGATAGTTGCCGAGATAGACAAAATATCGATTTATCGATAACATAGCCAAATTTGCAAAAACTTTTCAAAAAAAACTTCAAATTTACTAGCGATAGTAAAAAAATATCGATAGTTCCATCGATAGCAAAAATATCGATTTAGCGATAACATATCCTCGATAGTTTTAAACCTCTATAATTACAAAGTGTGTAATCTAACTTCCAAATTAGTTGCTTGCTGTTAATATTTACATATTTAACTTTAGAACCGAAAGCAATCAATGGAAAACCAACAACAAAAAGTAACTTTTTTCCAGCAGTGTCAACGACAACAACCAAAAAGGTTAATGCCATTTCACACATGCCAACAGACAGACAAACAAATGTCAAATTTTTTAAGTTCTTCGCGGTCAAACACTTGGCGCTTACTCATGCTTACGAGTATATTTATTTATTTGTAAAATATTACAAACAATCGTCGCGTACAAACAAACTCACGTAGAAGCACGAATGTGTGATGGACAACAAAGAGAATTCACGCCACACACGGCTGACGGTGACTCAAATGGATGCCTCCAACGAACACCACCTGAGGTACCGTTTTGTTTATTTGACTAAATGCTCGTAGGTATACAAAGCAAAGGCATGTTCGTACACCTTTTAGCATTTACCCCTCCCCTCCTCTCACCCAATAGCAATTGTGCTTCACACTTGCAACTTTCAGCAAAGTTTTTTTTTGTTTTTTTTTTTTGTAAATTCGTTTATGAGGTTTTCATTTTTTGGTTATGTTGACACGTCAAGTTCTGAAAGCAACAAATTGTACAAGTGCGATAAGTAACCAGATCTAAAACAACAATAGCCAGTCGAGCAGTCAGCTGGTGTGCTGACCAAAATGTCAAAGATACAGGCAAAGTCGAAGATAGTCAACAAGGAACGTAAGTAAAAAAAAACAACAACAACCTCTTAACAACCTTAAGTGGCACGCAATGTTGTTGTCTGTTTGTCTGCCAATCAAAAAAAACGAGTCACAAAAAAAACAAGGGAAAAGAGCACAGATAACCAGCCGTCAACCGAAGGCGAAAACAGGACTGCAAAAACTCTGGAAATAAAGACACAATAAATGTTGGAAAGGATAGTGAGTTAGTTTTGTTTGGCCCTCAACATGATTCCCATTGAGAAGCCTACTCAATGAAATAGAAATTTAGCATACAGAACCTCAAGAAAGCTCTACAGTAAAAATTTCAGGAACCTCTTCCGCACTGTGGGAAATGACTCAACGTTCTCTGAAATTTTGTGTCTCTGAGAAATTTGAACTCACAGGACTACAGAGCTTCGATTGATTACTAGCCCTTAAAAAGTGTCAGGAGTACAAGAACCACCTTCTTCTCAGAGACATCATGAGCCGAACCACGTCGATACAAACATCGTCAAATCTTTGCGGTTCAAAATAGACATTGATTGATCCCACCATCAAATAATTCAGAGTTCCAGGGAGCTGTACCTTAGTCTTGGAAGTTCGACGATCCTCTACCTTCTTACGGGTTGTTGTTGTTGTTGTTGTTTTAACAACAAAATCACTCCCCGAAGGTTTTGGGGAGTGTTGTCGAAATAACAGTCCTTGGCCGGATATGAATCCGGTACGCTCCGGTACTCCCTTGCGGTACTGCCCGACTGTCGTGGGAGCGATTTGGTATGACCAGTGCAACCTTCTAGGTCATGTCATCCCTCCTTCCGAAAGGAAAGAGAAGATGGGTAATGAGAGGTGGGAGGCATCATATCCGTAGATCAACCATCGAGTTGCACATCATTACCTTTGTGCATATTGGTCGCCTCTTACGACCGGTATGCCTACCGCGGGCATATTCTAAGCCCCAACCCGCAGGGGGGCTTCTTACGGGTTCGTGGCAACTACTTCCGTCTGTAAAACAGTCCGTTATTTTTGCATGCATAGAGAGACATATCATTTCGGATCCCAAAAATTCTTGCTCCAATCCCGTTATAAGTTTTAAATAGAGCTCTCCACATACCACACCAATGCCTGATTTCCATTTTTGTGAGTTGTTGGCACAGCTACTGCATGCGCACGGCTGTAGTAAACAGTGGGAAAAGGAAGACGGTGAACCAGTAAAAAAAAATGTTAATGTGTTGAAAGCCAGAGGTGAGGAAGGAAATGGCAGCAGCGTATACAGCCAGACAGGCCAAGCAGAAGGGCATTTAAAGGAAATGGGACAGGAAAGATATCATGACTTGTTCGTGAGCGCATGATACTTTGAAGGCAAGCAAATATTTTGGAAATATACGAGGGTTGCTATAATATGAAAATAAAAAATAACCCAGCAAACATTTGGAATGATGAAGGTGTCACAAAGGAGTGCAAAAACGGAATTGACAATCATTTAGGAGTTGTAAATTGATGCCTGTGCTTTTCTTCAATTTAGAATATCACGTGACACATATAGATTTTGAATATTGGAATAATCAGTGAGGTGATTAATACCGAGAGCACCGGATCCATATCCGGCAAAGGACTTCCCACACTCTCTCAAACCTTTAGGAAGTGTTTTTGCTCAAGAAATAACTCAACCCACAATTCAAAAGACTTTTCCACAAACTGAATGTGGCATCTTCAGCTAGCATTCCATCCACTTGGATGTTCAAATGTTGTATCTGAAACACGTCAAAACTAAAGTAGCAACCCTCGTGTATATATGTATGTACGTTTACGAGACCTTAAAATACCTAACTAGTTATGTTCTACAGCGAATTTAATATTGTTGCGTTGGGCAACAGTTGTCAATGGATTTTAAAATGACCGGAAAAAAAGGTTTGATTGGTGGTAGTCTTTATTTCTTTATTTTTAGTTTTATGTGTTGGCTTTTTTTTGCTCATGGTTTCTACTCATTTCTTTGTTAATAAAAATAATAATAGGGTACTTTGCACTCAAGTGTGTTCATTCTTTAGGTTTCCTTGAATCATTTTAAAGACATTGAAGTCGTGATATTTAGCAAATTGTGGTTTTCAAAGTACATATATAGTAGGGATGTAAAGGTGGTGCGTTTATGAGAAAGGGAATCGGATTTTATGAACATGCTTTGTTGGCATCGAAATCAAAACCGAAAGTAGTAGGGTAATAGAGAACCAAATTTTATTAAATACAAAAATTTATTTCAATAAAATAATGTGGATTATGATGTGCAAATCAAATAAGGTGAGTTAAAAAGTTAAATAGGTGAGTTAAAATGTCAAATAGGTGAATTAAATGTCAAATTGCAAGTTAATTTGATCTGTGAAAATTCTCATTAATTTCCACTAACAAAGATGATATTTTCCCATGCTGAAATTGTATGGCATTTTTTTCGAGAAGGTGAAATTTTATTTTCCTCACACCTGTCAAACATTTCCAGTTCACACAAAACCGAAACTAAATTAATCGAAATTTTCGATGTTTCAAAATCGAAATCGAAATTCTTTAATGTCTATAATATGACGGATTCGATTTTGTTTTCGACTCCGTATTTGAAGTCAGTACTCTTTGACAGCTATAAGGAAAAAAAATTGACAACGACAAAAAAAATAGAAAAAAAAAACCACAGCACAAAAATAAAAAAAACTGAGGATCAAAACAACAACTACAGCGCTGGGAAATTTAAATTTAAAAATTATTCAATGCTGAGTAGTTTCGGTTTTATAGTGCAAATATCCTTTGCAACAAAAACAACAAATTACCAAAGACACAAGAAAGACGTTGGCTAATTAAATGCTTGCCAAGTCTTTCGATTTGAAATTTGCTATCCATTTAATTAGGGCAAACAATTTGTACATAATACGAGAGTCGCCGCCATCGTCGTCCATTGACGTCGTCACCGCAAACTAGCAAAGGATAATATAAATATGTAAGTGATGGCTGCATCGATTTATGATGATGATGAAGGAGCGAGGATATAAAGGAAAGGAGTTGGAAAATAACTTCGCAGTGAAATGCCAAAGTCATCAAAAAAATGCCAAGTATGTATTTTGAAAACATAAATATTTGATTCAACTACTTCGAACGGTTGTAAGTACGTATACTAATTTCGGCTGTTCGAACCATTTAGGAACAACTTCTATCGATACACGAAGTTATTCTCGAGTATCTCAGTACCATCCAATTTAGTATAGTACTGCAATCTTTCGGCAAGTTTCGGCTCAACTGACTAATAGTTTATGAGATGATTTTAAAACACTCATCAGAGCTTCATGTTGTTGTTGCTTTTATCCGAAGGTTGAGGGTAGTGTTACCGATAAAGACAACAATTTGTCGGATATTTATCCGATACGTTTCATTACTCTTGCAGGAAAGTAGAGATATTTATGCTCAGTAATGAAAGTCATCTTATACGCAGTTTAGACCAACGAGTTGCCCTGGTTTTTCTGCATATTTTGTGCAACACAATAACAAATAAAAGCAACAGTGAGTGCAAGCAATGAAAACAAAAACACATGTTGTTTCGGTTAAGTCCAGACATAGTGGCACCATTATTCAACGTCGCCTTCATTTCTTACAACTTTTTCTTTTCTTTTTTACTCTTCGACTTGCATATGTATGTATGCGATAATAACGCTGCCAATGACGCTGATAATAAAGATGGTGTCGTTATTGGTATTTGTCGTTAGCAAAGTCAGCGTTTGTAGCAGAACGGACAACAGCAACAAAACCATCAACAGCAACACTAAACGCAGTGGTTGAAAGTTACAACAAAAAGTGATGATTTTGACAGCTGAACCCTTAAAAACCGAATAAAGATAATAAGAAATACAAAAAGAAAAACCTATACACAATAAAAAAAAAATTCTTTAAAATGTCTGTATGGAACTCGCTGGTAAATCAACAACCTTTACAACAACACCTATACAAATTTGGGGGAGATAAATGAAGAAGTAAAAACTCATTTTCCTACCCCACGAATGCCCAGCAACAAAGGACATTGCATGCCATGGAAAAGTCACGACGACATCGTACAACGACGGCAACAACAACAATAACTGGAATGTCGTGCACTTTGGTTATACCCAGCTGTAGTAAATTCTCTTACACAGCTCCTACACGAAAGTAAGAAGGCTGACTGGACAATAATTTCGAAAATATATACAGTTGTGTGCAATATAATAGTAGTCAAATGAAGAAGCTGTGGTTTTAATAATTTTCGTTTAAAATATAGCGAATTCTGTAACAGAAATCACATAAAAATAAATTTCAAATTTTACCCAAAGTTCAGAAAAATTAATTAATTTTAAAGAATAGCCATCAAATATTGCAAAAAAAAAATTGTATTTCTAATAAAAAATTGTGTTCAAAATTTTCTTGCATATAAAAATAAAATGTGTCAGTGGCGGATTCACGGGGATGGTTTGGGGTCCAACAACCCCCGCTTCGGAATCTAAAAGTCATACATTCCCGAAACTTTGGATAAAAGAAATCGAAAATTCATGAAAAAAATGTGGAGAGGCCCCCATTCCAAAATCCAGTCCCGAAATTTTTTAAATTTTGAACCGTTACCCCGTTTCTAGGTGAAATTTTTCTCCTGCTCACATTTTAGAGTTAAAATAAGTAATGTAATTAAGCTAACAACTGGGTATATAATGCACATTGCCACCCAAATTTAGAGTACTTTACTTGTTTTGATTGTTTTTTTTTGTTGTTGAAGGCAGCGAACTTTTCATGTGATCCAATACACTAATTTGAACTTTCGCTGTTGTTCGTTGGCGGCATTGTTGTTGTTTCTACTTATACCCTGCAGTGAAATACCTCACACAAAAACCCGAAAGAATATTATTTTAATATTTCGCGAAACCCAAAAAATCTGAAAAATATCAAACTGATAACAAATATAAATCGAAAGTATTGGTATTGAGGAAAACTGATGTGCCAGACTTGTAAAATACTTCTTCAGTCATTTTGACCTCTACTAAATTCCAGTTGACGGACTATTAGTTAGGTTTCGAAATTTTTAATGTTCGGCAAGTAGTTTACAATTCGATTCGACTGCAGGGCATGCCAACAGCTTTACGTTCCGCCGTCCATGTCATCATGCATTGCGTGCGCTTATTTTGCATCTCGCCCCGTCACCTTCGGCAACCCCATTTTCTGTTTGCTCCAATCTGCTGTGTTCGTTTGTTATCGGTTAAAACGTGCGTGTCGTACATTCACTCGGTTACAGGAGATGGACATTTGGTTGTCGCCGAAACACCTACCCCAACCGACTCGACTGCTAAGTGACACGAAGCAACTGCTGGTTGCATGCGCTAGATGACAGCTGATTTTGTTGTTGTTTATTTGGTTTCTTGTGAGCGTACACGTTTTCTCAGCATTTTTATTTATTTTCTTTTAGCACACATTCGACAATTAATCATAACAACAAAGCAATAAAACAAGTAAGGTAATGTAAATTCGAGTGAACCCAACATTATATGTGTAGGTAGCTAGTTCATTCCCGTTTAATTATGAAAACCGTCACCATCCCCGAGGTCAAGAAAGTCATAATAAAGTACCCTACGGTATTGCCATGAGAATGTTGAAACGCCTTGCTCACAAGGGACATAGTTATTTAGCGGCTATTTTTAACCTTTCGCCAACTACCTTCGTCATTATATAGAAACAGGCGCGTGCTCGTGGCACTTGACCTATTAAAATCCCTTGACACCGTCTGGTTTAACGTTCGGCAAGCGTTGGTATCATTCAGAACCTCAGCATCCAAGCCAAGAAGGATTTGACAGTGGAAGTCACAGGGTGGGGTCCCATCCTCCATCTTGTTCAATTTCTTTCTAAAGTCTCCTATGCTAAGGATTGTACTATTATGGCTTTGGAAAAGGGCCTCTCTATAAAGATCAATAGTTATCTTCAGGACTTTTGCGACTTCTTCATATATACACATATAGGTCAAGAGGCGTTAAAAGCTGTTTGTTGAACCTTCTAATCAACGGATCGCAGATTGTTCCGGGCCAGAGCATATTCTACCAATCGCATTACATGGCCGAGCGAACGTAGAGGCTGGGTTTCAATATCGATGTCTACGTAGAACTCATTCAAGTCATCATTACATCTTCCTCGCTAATATCCTTCGAAGAATTATTTTCCCAAATACTCCAAGGGCCGACTCCTTAAAGGCGAGAATTATGATCGACTGTTAGAGCGTGCCTCTTGTTCGTCGAGAGAGAACTTTGCTACTCAATTTGCAACTTCTTCACCGAGCATAATCTGATCGTATCGCCGCCTAATTGAACCTCGACTCTCCCGACGACCTAGATTGCGCAGATGAAGCAAGTGTTAAGCGTCGACGTATAGTACTATCAACCACCCTAAACAAAATTTAGCACCGTTAGCCATTTGGAGTCATGTTTTATTAGCGCTCAACACAACTGGGTATTCCCACAGCAACAACGCAACGACAAATGTAAGCAACAAAATGTGCACGCAATAAAAAAAATGCATAAAAACTTATTCATAAAAAAATGGGCAAATAAACGAGACAAAAACGTTGCACTGCAAATTGTTGTTTTACATATTAATTTTTCATGTTCGCTTCAGTTTGCTGCTTGCCATTTTCGCAGTCGTAAACTATAAATTTTGCCATAAATACACTCTTAATAACAAATTCTGTAAATTGAGTAAACAATTTAAAGTTATAACCAATTTGCTCATACGAGGGTGAGTGCAAGTAATTAAAGAGGTGCTCGAGCGTTGCACTTCATTAGAGCGCATTGTACTTAGATCGAAAAAGCTTAGACTCAATGGGTTCGTGATTGAGTGTTCTAGGCATTGTTATACCCATTGAGAGAAGACCCCATTGGGTACTTGGTTATGTGGACAGATCGGACCCATTTGCAGGGATCCAGTCGATAAGTTCGCAATCTATGTAGTTATCAATAAGAAATTAAAGTAATGTAGAATGGTGAAGCAATCAGCCTTATTGTAAATTTCATGGGAACAAATCTCCCAAAAATTTTTAATGGGGAAACAAAAACAAAGTGGAAAAATTGTTAGTGTTTCCCATTAAAATTTTTTTAGAGATTTGTTCCCATGAAATTTACAATAAGGCTGAATATTTTTGTGGTGTCCCAACTTCCGGAATAAAGAAACAATAAAATCAATTTTTAGCATAAAAACAAGTTAACTTTACGAAATACCAAATGTGCCGCTGCAAAAAGGGATGACACGGAAAAAAAAACTGACGTCACTAGAAAACCGCTTGATAATAGACCATACCAAGCACTTTCAAAATATGTAGTTACTCGATTTCTCATGAAGTTTCTATTAAGACGCGCAATTATAACGTTGCCAAGTGTTTGACTTTTCAGCATAAAAAAATTCAAATTATTACAAAAACAAAAAATTATTATTATCCAAAAGTATAATTAAAATGCATCGTAAGAAGGGAAAATGTTCACCACAAAATACAAAATAATCAACCCTCGTAGTACATGCCCAACGTTGAGTTTGTGTATGTTAAAGAGCCCTTTTGCTCTTTTTTTTTTTTGATCTTTTTTTTTTTTTCTGTTGCTTTACTCTATTGCATGTAACATTTTCTTGAGGTGTTTTCCACTTCGTCATATGTCGGTTTTGCACAAACATAAATCGCTACGGTGACAACCTCAATTAAAATGATTGGAACGCCAACAACAATTACAACTACAACAACAACTGCATACAAAAGATTGCCATCGATGCGGGTCAGGTCGATTTGGTATTCAATGTACGCTGTACAACATACACGGAAGTTAAGATATGAAATTTAGATAATGAAATACATATTTTAATACAACAAAAGCCTAAATACCGTTGGAGTTTACTGCATGCCATTTATATTTTTTTTTTTTTGTATAAAGTGTGGAAGAGCTTCCAGAAGTGTCATCTTAGAATTTTAGTACATTTTTGTTTGTTAAATAAAATTTTTTTTTTAATTTAGCAGGAAGCAAGAATAACAAGTATGGCAGTCAAGATTGGAAAAATCTATGAAGAACACTCTGTAGTACAACAAAATTGAAGAACAAGACATAAGCTGAACAAGGTCGAAAGGCCGTGTTATTTTTATACTTCATACAGCCTCGATAAGAGTGAGTATAGAGTGAGTATACTGAAGGGTCAGCCACCTCGATAGCAGGGCAAAGACGAGTAACCAACACTTTCCGCGCATACGCATGGGACCTAAAATGCAAATTCAAAAAACGAGGGACAACACCCGTCCTTATTACTTATCGTCTACCAGTCAGAGAGCAGTGATGAAAGTGAAAAGTCTAATATGGGCATCAGGATGTGGCAAACTTGTACAATAACCTAGCCTCCATTCATTCAGTTGTCCGCTTCTACGTGGTCGTGAAATAATACGGAATAGAGGATTTACGATTATTCTATATGCTCACATTCCAAGGGTACCCAGATCGCAAGGGTTTATTTTCAGAACAAAGGAACCTACTGAAAATTCCTGGTTCAAGTACAAAGACATATGTATGTATAATAAATGCATTATTTTGGACTGATTTTTAAATGTGTGGTGTCATATGAAAGGGCTTGGCCATTTTGTCATCCCTTTTTTATAATCTTTTGCCTAAGAATATTATTTACTAGTTACTATTATTATTCATACTATACATTGAACTATTATCAGATCGCTTATCACCACACAAAACTCTATACATATACATATATATATATATTTAGTATCACTCCCGGCCATAAACCATCCAATTAAAATATATTACGAAAAAATTGCTTCAAGATAATAAGGACAATTACTGTAGAGAGCTCACTAAACAGTAATCGATCACCGAACAACAACAACTCATATACAAACTTTAAAGTTTAAACCGACAAAAAAAAGACAAAGTAAAGGTGAATTACTTGCTGGTATCGTAAACGTGCGAAATAAATAGTATGAGCTGCAAAAAAAAATTGGAAATCGTGTCATTATTTTAATTTCATATTAAACAACAGCACAAGAATCCTTGAAATGGTTTATTGACATCAAAAAAAGGAAAACAAAAAACATAACAAGAACAAAATTTGCAGACAGGGCAATTGTGAAATAACGTACGAACAACACAAAACAGGCACAAGTAGCAGCAGCTAAAGCAGACAAAAGAAAATGGTCAAACGTACGGCAGAAAAGCATGCAACCAAAAAGAGCCTGCAGTGTTGTACATGGATATCTTTATCTTATGAGTACAAGTCAATGTAACTGCCACGAACACCACAAACTCCCTACAAACTATGCGAATACCCTATAACTAGATACAATGCAAAGGAATATCACAAAACGAAACAAACAAAAATAGAAACTGGAGAGACAGGCGCGCATGTAAATGTATAGCAACAGGACAAGATACAGGTGATGCGTTAACAAAGGTCATTTAGACATTTTAGAAAAAATAAAACAACCATATGCAAGTTATGTTGAGGTCTAAAATTGCTCGAGGTAAGATGGAAATTGGATAAACGTATGCACGTTTAATAGATTTGTATAAATAATAAATGCCTTATAATAATGGAACGTGAAACAGACTTGGGATCGCAATCGATCCATTTTAATCGACAACACACATACAACAACATGTATAAGTATGTAAAAGTGTTTCTCGTGAATCAAATCACTTTATGGCATACTTTTCGGCAACGAAATCAAAAACAAAACCAAATCCTATAACTAAACATTTTTCTTCAATTTTATTTTAACAAAGATTTGATAAAATATCCTGAATGTTGTTCTAAGAAAAAAATATGTCCTCTTTAAAGGTCTGGGCAGTGTTGTCGAAAAAATCAGGACCATTCCGGTTAGAGTAGGCTCTGCTAGGTCGTAGCGGCATAAGCAAATCGAGAAAGATAAAAATGGAAAGTTAAACTATTCCCCGAACCAATTTTAAAATCTATATCTTCTCAAATCTTTAACAATTTCTTGTCCTTTCGCTTATTGAGAACACAGCATTGCAACATAAAAGAAACACAAGAGGTGCCCCATTGAAAAGCTGCAAAACACCATAATGTGAAACAAACCCAAAGCAAGGGCAAACAAATAAGTAGTAAAGATAAGCAATAACAACTCTGTAATTCTCTATTTTTAGATAAGTACATATATGCCTATGCTGCAAGCAAACTAAAAAAAATTGGTAATTAAAGATCCACTGCAGCAAGAACTCAACAGCTCGCAAGTGTTGAAGATAGAATTGGCCTTGCAAAAAAGTTGAATTCGTTTCAGACAGTGGCGTTGCGTTGTTGGAAAAGGGGAACATTTTGCGGGAAGAGAATTTTCAGACGTTACACGGACCTGTAAACCCCACAGTTGAAATCCAACCAATTCGAACTGAATTTATTAATAGTTTAAACTCTTACTTATCCCGACAGCTTGATGGCGGTTCTCACTATTATTAACAACAACAACTTGCAGTTAAGAGACTTACAACCAGCCTTGCAGTGATGTTACAATGCAACACTTTCACTGACCGTTCAAACGTGCCTGGTTCGTTTATAACATCATGACTGGCTGAAATCCTGTTATCGCACAAGTATTTCAGGATCAGGATACCTTTTTTATCGGCATACTATATTCTTCTTTTGTTTTTTTTTTTCTTTTCGATTTTTTCTTTTAAGTAGAAAAAGCGGAAGCCGCTTACAATATCACCCGAAGCGCAGCTGCAACCAACGTTAAGAAACAAGAAATTTTACATTGTTACCACAACAGTGACATTGTTAACAGACGAACCACAAACAAATTACATGAAATAAATAAATGGCATACAAATTGAAAACAACATTTCGAAGAAGTCGTTACATTCTAGCAACGAGTAAGCCGAACGACAGATGATTGTAGTTTAAGGTAAGTGACATTAAACGGCACAATCGATGTTTATACGAGTTGTTGTGTTTCGCTTATGTGGACTTCTCCTCCATTGGTGGGAATGTATTTATGTTTGCCCTTGACTTAATACTTTATTGATGTGGGCTCAATTCGCTTTAGTACTTCGTAGCTCTTTCTGGTGCTACCCAGACTTGAAACGATGAAACGACCGAAAGAAAGTAAGACCTTGAAACTTTGGCAGCTAAAAAGATCTCACTCAAACACAAGACAGCCTTACACAACTTTTCATTTCAACCTAATCTGCTAACGTCTATTTCGTGCATTTCGGGTTCAACTGCTTTTCCCCTGACTTGAGTTAGAAAAATCTGATGACAAAATGACAGTATATACGAATCCGGCAGTGTGGACAACATAACCATTCAAATAAGTAACTACATAGGATGTAATAAATTAACTTACCACTTTCTACGACTGCTTCACTTTTACGTGGCACGCTGCTGGCTGGAGTGGAGTTTGCACTGTTGGCTAGAGGGTTAGTCAAACCGAAACTTGAGGGTTTCTTCCAGCCACGCCAATTATTGCATAGCGACTCTGGTTCGGAACTCCAACTGCAAAGTGAATCTTCCTCGAAACGATCCGAGTCATCGAAACTGAAACGATCAATCTCCTCGGGATTCCATTCAGCAGCTCCAGCACCTGCCGCAGCACCTTGCTCACCGCCAGCACCTGCACCACCCGCAACGTTGCCGACTGCTACGCCAGCAGCAGCGGCACCACCACCGCCATTTCGTCGAGATCCCTCAGCTGCATTACCACCAGCAGCAGGGTTACCGCCTCCACCAGCGCCACTAGCACCACCATTTCCACTGCCACCACCACCACCGCCTGCGTTTCCGTTCCGGTTCGCCAGGATGCCGATCTGTTATATACCACCACCAAATGTTATGGTAATTTCAAAATTATTTAATATGCCTGAGAATATATTTTCTCAAAATTGTGCGGGTTGCTGGCGTACGTGTTTAATTATGATTACTTTGTATGTATACGAATCTTCTTGTCTTCAAATAACCCGACGGACGATTTAACCTTTTCAATTCAATACGATTATGTTAGTGCGTGTGTGTGCGTATGTGGCTGCGCGTTATTATTCCAATTGCAGGGGGTGTTTTATTTAATATTTTTTTTCGTTTTTAAATTATGTATTTTTCTTTATATATGTACATATGTGTAGTTGGTTAATTATTTATATATATGTACAACTATTTTACAATATCCAATTTGATGTTTCGGTCGCATTTAATTTAAAAACTTTTACCGACATGTACTATCTATAACCTTAGCACTTAGACGACAATGACAAACATAATGATTCCTCTGTTCATTTATGGTTTCTATATCTATGAATGTTATTCTTTTGTTTCCAGTTCTGATGCGCGATGAGCGCTCCGTAAAACGAGTCCGTTGTTTGTGCATACAAGCACGTACTACGTCCTCGATGGCTGCGCGGCGGCGGCCCCTCACGAATGTTGGGGATATTTGATTTACTTTTCAGTTATTCGTTATTTTGACTGTGCCCCCCACGAAAACACTCCGCGACGATAATACACAACACGAAGATGACTGCTGCTAAACAAATCGAGAACCGACCAAACGGGATTGCGGGCAGCATATAAATATGTAATTGCGACAGCGAAATACAAAAACGATGTGTTCAAGAACAACAGAGACGTATACCGTATACCTTGACGTCGACGTTAGCGATGACGAAAAGCGGTGCAATTATATCTAAACAAGAAATGAACTTGTGCAAAGACGCAACAGCGCCGCGGCAGCGTTGAGGATGAAGCCACCAGCTGCTCCTCTTTTTGTTTACGTTCAAAATATTTATACTTTCTTTCTTTTACCTACTTTATTTTGGTATCAGTTGTCCTCCACTCAACGAATTCGCCGTGAACATATGAGCCTTTGTTGTTGTTTATTTCGTGCTTGTTGTTTTTGTCACTGCTTACACTCGTTTTTCGCCTTTTGTTGTCTTTTCGCTGCATATCAAATCATTTTTTTTTTTTTCACTTCTCAACTTTTTTATGCTTTTCCACCACTTTTGCTTTCTTTCACATTCACTTCTCTAATTCGAGACCCCCTTCCACTTTTCAATAGAATCTTTGCAATAAAATGTATAGCTTCACAAGATTATATGCCAAATAATGGACGAATGTAAATTTCAGAAACTTTTCATTAAATTAATTTTAGCAGAAAATATATCATAAAACTACTTGCAGTATTTCATTAGTTTTCGTATTTTCGTTGTTCAGCAAATTATTCAATTCGTCCACTCAAGGGGAATATAAACGAATGCCCCTGACAATCGTAGGCAGAAGCAAACGAGTTGAATCATTCAATATAATTTCGGGTTTGCATTTATTATTTGACCATTATTTTTAACATATTCATATTCACTGCAGTTAGTGTATAGTTTTGCGCACATTTTCCAGTTTTTATCTGCTCAAATTTCATCAAAAATCCAATTTTTCTTCGCCAAATTTTCACACATAAAATATCTTTTGGAACACAAAACGCGCACACACACGTCTGTAGAGATGTGTAGTGCTATCAGATTGCATGCGAAAATGTCCAAAGTGCAATATGAAAAATGTCATGCTTTCAAAAGTGAAAATGAAGCCATAAAAATGAGTAATATGAGTGGAGGAACAAACTAATATATTTTTTACGTAATTTGATCGAATTACTATTGGTGTATTTAAAGCATTTTAAGAATTTGACTAAAACTCTTAAAAGTAGCCGAAACTAAAAATGATCCTATTGGCAGCACCATCGATTATCGATGCAATTGTGGAAATGGAAAACTGCCTTCCCCTTTCACATGTTCTTACCAGTGTGAATAGAACGGACTATGTTTGATAACAAACCGTGTAAGTGAGACGACTAGCTGGGCGAGCTTCCGGCGAATTCAGCATAAACAGTGTTGCTCAGATTTGGTTGAAGATGGGCAAACTATCAGGTGATACCCGTTCGACAAACATACACCCTACATAAATTTGAATTGAATATAATTTATTTATGTTATGTATTTTATTTTAAAAATGCTTACATAATAATACAAATTATTGTACAAACTATGTATTTAACGCGTAGGCGATTATGGTTTGTGATCACAGATACATGGATGCACATTCAGACTTATTATATATGTAGTTATCGACTCCAAGCCACCCTGATTCCATCCCGGTTGTGCCTGAATACATGATTAGCGAATGATGAATTAAAAACTAACAACTTTATATAAATTTGGCTATAGCGCATTTTTTTTGTTCCTTATTTTACTCAGTTGTTATTGTTGCTGTCTCAGTTGTAGGGTTTGCTTTTGGCAAAAATAATGCACAAATGCCAGCAAAAATAAGTGCAAACGATTGACTATACAAAGCTAATTCGCATTGAGTTTCGATGAGAGCACCCAAAATATTGGAGCCCGATATGCTTCCAATACGGCCGATCATCATTAAAATGCAAACTGCCATTCCTCTGTAGAAATAGTAGTAATTTTAAAATCACATACACATATATTATATATATCATTTGTACGTGCATACCTTAATTTTGTTGGGAATATCTCTACAATGATAGCATTGACCACAGAAATGCACAAGCCGGAACAAAGATTTATGACAAATAAGTAAATAGCGACCATTGGCTGGGCTACTGCAAATGCTGCAACACCACTAGCGCCACATATAGTTAGAAAAATGACTATAATGAAATTAAATAAAGTTTTATAATAATAAACGGCATATGTCCGTTTACTAAATGTCTGTTTAACTGCTTAATCAAGACTTTATCAGAAGGTTGGCCCCAAAAATTGTTTACTCGCTGTCTGATTATCGATAATGCGCTGATTATCTTCGGATGGATGGACATCAGATTAAGTGCAAATGTAAACTTATGTATGTATTTTTCCTGCCATTATATTTGATATTGGCTTTAAACTATATTTTACCGTTTAATGACGTATTGGCATATAAATTCATTTGAAATAATATGAGTGGCAATACCGAATGCATACATGTGTACACATTCACATTCGTATTCATCACAACAAATGTCAGAATTTTCCCCCGAACTGTCAAAATTTTGCTATTTTCAACCGATTGGGACACAGCCTAATTTCACAAATTTAGCAAAAAAAAAAAATTCTTCAGGACATTTTAGCTAAGCTTCTAACCTTTGAAATGTACTCACAAAGAATGTTCTTCCGGCCAAATTTACTGATCGCGTACATAACAAACATCGTTATCAATGCATATATAACTTCCAGCACTGTATTATGTGCATAAGTTGATATTTCTAAATGTGTTATACATGTCTTCACATCTCGCTAGTGATTACATGCAAAAAATTAAAAATTAAATTTTTCATAACTTTTACGAAAATAACTCACATTCTCATCAGTCTTTGAATGATTTCCTAATTGCTGAAATCTTATAATATCACAGATAGTTTTCGGTTCTGAAAATTGTTCGATATATTTTATGGTGTTGTTCAAAATGTAGGGGAACCACACATATACTCCATGCGCACAAAAAAAAATTGCATACAATATAAAACCGGATAAAACCGTTTTACGAATATGTTCACGCATAAAAAGTGGAGCGGTTTGTTGCCACATTGAACGCATTACGAATATGATTACATTTTGCTTTGCTGTGATTTTCAATTTTGCTGGCGTATCGGCATCTGGCATCAATGAAGAGATCTGCAAAAAGTCAAACAATTGTGAGTACTCCTTTTATTTTTATGTTGCAAGAGCTCAAAAAGATACACGGTGGTGATTTTGAAATAAAGAAATCAGTAGTTGGATATTTTTATAAATGCAACTAAAAACTGGAATAACCTGCAATTCTTATTTTCACTTGACTTAAAATTGTCGAAGAAATTTGGAGCAGACACTGACTGGAAATGGTTTTTTGATGTTGTTTTGGAAAAACGCGTTTTCGTCAGGTCTTCGGTGACAATTTTACAAGGCAAAATCACTGTTTTTCAACATTTTTTGGTTTGAAAGACAAGATAATAGTCATGAAATATTTATTGCAAAATTTGTTAAAGTACCTCAAAATCGTCCTTGCTTTTGTTATTTATTCGATACATTCGCTCTAGCACCCTCAGGGCCTCGTTGGGCTTTTCAGCAGTTAATAAATACTTGGGACTCTCCGGTAAGAAGAACATTGATAAACCGCATATAAATCCAAGCAAACCATAAGCAACAAAATATAAACGCCATGGCTTATAAGTAATATTAATTAATGGCACATAAAATCCCCATTCTTGATTAATAAAGAGCCATGCGATAATGGGCATGGTTATACAGCCGATAGAACATATGAGCGAACTATACAATATTGCGCGGTCACGATATTTTTTGCTATGAAATTCACCAAGGTAAGCAAAGACCGTTGCTGAGCTAGCGGAAGTTCTGTAAAAGTTTTCAAATAATTAATAAATATATAATTATAATAACAATTAAGAAATATATTTGCGAGCAATGTCATTCAAATTTTAATACATACTTATTTTGTTAAAAAGTAATATTTTAGTAGAATTAGAAAATGTTTCGCAATCTCTCTAAACAGGAGATCTCGATAAATTGAAGTGATTAAAGTATATGTACTTACAATATTCCACTTAGAAATCTCAATAGAGCTAAAGTTATAAAATTTGGCGATATGCTAGAACATATTGTAACGATATATCCTACGAGCAATGCTGGCTGCATAATTCGTTTCCGACCAAGTGTGTCTGATAGAAAACCCCATAAGTGTGAACTTGCTATTACGCCAGCGAAGGCCATAGAACCCATTACACCTTGCTGCTGATGAGACAATTGTAGGTCACATTCTAAAATTGGCAGTGCGAAACTAACACCAATCAACTCGAGCACAACATTCAAAAGCACCAATCCGGAAAACACCACGAGCAAAATATTGAATTTTCCAAAACCTGTATAAAATTAAAAAGTGTACATACCTACATTAGAGTGATGTTTTGTTTTTGCTGTGGAGATCGATACATTTTGCAGGAAAGAAAGGAATAAGCAAAGCTGAAAAAATGTGAAACGGTGTGTTTGTTCATGTCAAAACAGTAATACAGACAATTCGGTACCCGTCCCCATCCATCGTCGCTCTCTCTTCTTAATAGTTATTTAGTATCTATCAGTGTTTGAATATGAACTTTCCGTTATCTCCCTAACGGCACTGAGTAAACATTCTTATACGTCAAACACGTGTGTTTTTTTTTCATAAAGACAATGAGGGCTTAAATTTACAATCCCCTTTGAACAATATAATTTCGGCTTTTGAACCACGATCTACTGTTTTTGAGAAAAATATTACCATGTACATACATATTTACATTCCTGAAAAACGATGGACAAAAGTAAGAGCTTACGATTGACTCACACTAAAAAATTAAATTGAAAGACTTTAATTTGTAAAAACTTTACAGCCATTCATTGTACACCTAATATTCTTAAGTAATTTTTGCACTGCACATTTTAAGCTACGGTCGATTTTAATCCGTCAATACCTACCCGTTCTATCCAGTGCCTCTTCTATAAGAACAGACTCATCGCTCGCATCACTCGGCATTTTGTATTTGATTTTATATTTTGCAAATGAAAACGTAAATAATGCACGTTATTTTGTTAATATTTTAGAAACACTGCAGTTCTTTTTAAATTGATTTCAAATTAATTAAGAACCGATTTAATCTCTGGTGAAGCTACCCATTACCGCCATTGCCTGCCATCAACTGTGATTTGGGTGTCCCATTGCTTTACTTTAATTTCTATTTAAAACCGCTTTAGCTAATATTTATTCAGATAAGTATGTATGTTAAAACCTAAACAAGTAAGTAATGTTTTTTCTGCAAGACATATGTTTTGTTTTGATATTTACAATGCCTATCTTATAGAATATTAAGGCAGTGTTGTTTGATAAATCTTTAAACGTAGTAAACAGTCCGCTGTGTCAAATTAGGTAATCGTACAAAACTCCTAAAGAGTGTGAATGAACTTCACAGTTGAAAAAGTCTGTTAGGACTTTTAAAAGCCGCACGTCGCACTTTCTGAAAAAATGGCCTACAGAAGTATTTATTTTCCAGCAACAGCGATTGCTTAACTCTTTCTTCGACAAAAATAATTTCTTGATGAAAAAAGATACTAACGCCCACTTTTATAAAAACCGGCTGTTAATTTGACAGCTAATCATGCAAATTAAATCCAGCTCCGGTTATAGGTTACTGGCGTTTATGAAAGCGACCCGAACTGTTTTGGTATAATCATAAGAAAATTTATTTTTGTGTATTTCCGTTTGCAAATTCTTGTAGAATAGAATTTTCTAACTTTCGACCATTTTGGCACATGCTTTCGGGGGATAAATCAAATCCGAAGGGAACAAAATGGAACTCGAAAAACGAATATATCCTAATCGAAATTCGATTCGGAGTACGAATCGGTCGAAAGCGAACTAAATTTCTTTAGAATAGAGCTACTGAGTATAAGAGCCCATGTCTGACCCCTGCGGGTAGGGGTTTAGAATATGCCCGCGGTTGGCATACCGGTCGTAAGAGGCGACTAATATGCACAAAGGTAATGATGTGCAATTCGATGGTTGATCTACGAACATGATGCCTCTCACCTTTCATTACCCATCTTCTCTTTCCTTTCGGAAGGAGGGATGACATGACGGTTAGACAGAAGGTTACACTGGTCATAACAAATCGCTACCACGACAGTCGGGCAGTACCGCAAGGGAGTACTGAAGCGTACCGGACTCATATCTGGCCAAGGACTGTCAATTCGACAACAGTCCCCAAAACCTTCGGGGAGTCATTTTGTTACTAAAACAACAACAACAACAGGGCCCAGGTCTTGGGTAGAGCGGCACACATACGAAAACGGTTTACACGTTAAAAAATGTTTTGGTAATCGTTTACGTGGGGTACCGAGCGCTAATACGCGTCCAAAAATGTCGGGAGAGGTATCAAAAGACGCGTTTCAGTCCCAGGAGCATGAATATAACCAATATTTCCATTATTATTTGCGAAAAACCGAAAAATGACCCGGGTTTAGGGGACCGATCCATGTTTTGAACTGATGTCTGAACTTTAATTGCAAATATCTCGCAAACTACTAAAAATATTGGTTCAGCGTAGTTATATTCATGCTCCTGGGACCAAAGCGCGTCTCCTGATACATATCTCAACATTTTTGGTTGTGTATTAGCGCTCGGTACCCCACGTAAACGATTACCAATGTTTTGATACGATTTTGCACTAACGCCGTAGAAATCCTATCATAATCCCCAAAACCTAAACCTGAGTGCCAGCTGAGTTGTCACATATCAAACCTCTGCCCGGTACTGATATCTGTCTTGGAGGAAAAATTTATTTACAACGCCGTCAAATATTGCGTACGCTCCGGCGCATTATATTTGAAATGCCGTTCACAATTGCATACACATTTTGGATAACTATAAAAGCAATGCCAACAATGCGCCCAAATTATGCGCCGTCATAAATGCGCAGTGCCGCGCACGTAGTACAAACAAACAAAATTCACAAAGTAAGCTAAATATCGGTATCGCTTATTATTTTTTGTGCTCGTCTGATTATTGTGTGTTTATGTGAATTTATTATTAAATTTTATACATTTGTTTACAAGAAAACACAACGAATGTAATGCAATATGAGTGCTTCAATTAATAAATCAATGATTTGATACAAATTAACTAAAAGATTAGCGGAGTAAAGATACATTTTTGCTCTTTCTCGCCAGCGTCATAATGGAGGAGGCATCGCTATGCGTGTCGAATACTTAAAATTCCTACCTCATATCAATTTTCTTCATACAATTTTTTCAACGCAGAATTGCTGATCTTTCTTTATCTATTTACTATTTGAGAAACTATAAATACCAGACGGGTAAAAAATAAATGCAATGAAGTGAGTATCTATGGACACATGTATGTTTGTACGCAATACTACTGATAGATTGAAGGAGCGCTGTAAAATTGTTATTGCAACGTGTTCAATATTTATCTGTAAATAATAGCAAGTAGAATAGAAGGCTATTAATGTCTGACCTTTCTTATGTATATATGTACATATGTATAATATGAGAATGTGTCTAGATATATCTACCTGTGTTTAAATATACAAACTATATAACATTGTTATGGTTGTGGTCAAGGCAATAATGAACAAATTTGGCAAACTTGTTTTTAGACAAACATCGAGCTTGAAATGTTTGTTTTTTGTTTGAATTCAAGCGAAAAATTTAAATTGCTAATTCGCTTTAAAAGGTTGCGCTTTTATCTTTCGAAACGTTAATAAATAATTATTTGTTGATTTTGTGTAAGTTCTAAGAAATATTTGCACATAAATTTCTATATGGTTCATTGATATAGGTGTAAGCTTGTATATGCATATCATACTCATGCACACCCTACCATCCAACTAAGTAGTTGCAAACTATATCCCTTTAAACTAGTCTGAATTCCAAAGTAAACTAACCAGCAAAATTGCAAAACTTTTAATTTTAAAATATGTGTCAATTAACTGCATACATAATTGACAAACATTACTTAAATTTTGGTAGGCCAAGAGAATTTACACCGCTATGATCATGACCACACTTTGACATAATTCAAATATTAAACAATGTACGCTGTTTGAATTGGCGGTTTACGAAGGTAGCGGAAGGTTTATTTGGGAGTGTTGTCGAAAGTGATAGCCGTTTGCCAGATATGAGCCCTCTAGGTCATTTTGCCTCCTCCCTTAAGATTAACCATCAAGTTGGACTTCATTACCTTTGTGCATTCTCTGTGCTTCTTAAGACTGGGATGTCTACCTGGGACGCATTTTAAACTCGTAACCCGCAGTGGGTCCGTAAAAGTGTTCTTCGAATTTGGTGCGCTTATGGCGATTAAACTGCATCCTGCAAAAATGAGCATTTTTGCTGTTACAAGTCTTGGGTATTTTGGGCTGGGTAAATTTTATCACTTTGAAAATATAATTTTTTCCGACTTTATTGTTTTTACTGCACGGTTTTTTATCAAACATATCTGCCCTCCTATCTAGGTAGGATTGTTGTGAGTACGAAATGTATATGCATATGTAAGCATATTAAGCAACGAACAAAATCTTGCTTATTATCTATTTATTTACTATGCTGGTGTGCATGTAACCAATAAAAGTGTATGTCAAGCCAAAGATAGTTTCAGATTACTTGATATTTATTGGTGGGGGGAGCGGGAATTTTATACTAAGTTTACTACGTTATTTATCACAACTATCCAAATAGATGTTTCCCTATAATTTTGTTTAAGAAAAAAGAAGCTGAGTTGTCGGTTGATGAATCTGACGCATCGTTGGATAGGGGTTCACTATAAATTGTCAACACCCACCAGCAAAGAAGTTGAAACTTTTTAGGTGCCTTTAAGTGTGTAATCAACTTACTTGCCGGGCTAGACATCTCATTGAGAAATAAATGTATATCTGTATAGGAATGACGAATTTAAGTTAGGCGCAGTACGTTTGTAGAAAGAACGACTGGTAAAAATGCTCGCAATTTTTTTAAAAGGACGTAGAAAAACAGAGTTTGCAACATCTTCATTTACGTGACTTGGTCTTGCTATTAATGGCTTTCGATTCCGCCCGAACTCAGCAGTGCTTGCTTGCTATTATGTACATATATGTTTTATTATTAAGATATTTTATTTTGTTTTAAAATAAAATTCCCTATTAATATAAAATTTATTTTCATAGTTTCAGATGTCTCCTGTTTGCTGTTTTCTATTATTTTTACGTACAATGTCTAATCTTGAAGATATATGCACAGTCACCAGGCGGTAAGTAATAATAAAATATAAGGAGATTGTAACAGGTCCAAACCAGCTGCATAGAATTTAAACCAATTTTCATCGCTGTATAGCTAGATGCCCAACTTAATGTTTAGGATCCATTTTGTAGCTAGGCAATGCTTTAACGTCTCTGCATAACGTGGTGACAATATAATTATTACTATTATTAATTAGATTTTTCTTCTATTTTTGTTTATAGAAACTAGTCCCAGAATTGTAATAGGTGTGGGCGAAAGTGCGAACATAACTTGTCGCATGAATTTAAAAATGTTTGATGGAGAAAATAGTTCTTGGCTATACTTTACTACTGACGATCCCAAACATAAAACTACACATGATAATATTGTGGTAAATATAAATAATATACGAATTTAATAATTTGCTATTTGTATTAAATATAATTCTTTCTCTTACTTTTACAGATAATAAATACAACAACAATAGTTTATACACTAAAAAATGCAAGTGAACAATATGCCAGTTATACTTGTAAAAGTGGTCAATATGCGATCGCAAACACAGATGTTATTGTTGGTAAGCTCATTAAGTACTACGCGGTTAATAGTATAATTATATTTAAGAGCTGTTTCATATATAAATGTGTTCAAACAACTACTATGTTATCGTTTTTTCTCTTATAAGTATTGTGCAATTTGCATATTGATTAATTTTTTTTTCCCTTGGGTTCAGGTACAAAGCCCACAAGGGTCACAGATTTCACTTGCGTAGCATATGACTTTATCTACATGACGTGTTCGTTTACGATTCCCGCAAATACCGTACCAACAACTTATAATTTGAAATATGTAACACAAAATGTGGTAAGTTTATACAAACAGAAAATTTATATACCCACACCTGGTAAATCCAAGTAGAGCTAACTCTATTTTTTTTTTTACTTTTATCTTATGTAGACGAAGATATAATAGCTATACCTAGAAAGTAATTTGTTGAAACTAAAATTGGGCTTGCTCTTTTTACACCCAAATGCAACTTTTGAGACTGCTAAAAAGAAAAGCGAATAGAACCATAAATGGAAATCGACACAAAACATTGCACTTAGTTCAATTATCTTGCGGTATAAGAAGCTGCTTTTATATAACTCTCATGTGGGTTTAATTTATGTAACGCGTTTTAATTACTCTACCAATTGGCTGATTATATTGTAAGCATTGCTGTTGATACGTCATTATGGTTCTATGCTCTTTGCTATATGCACATACATTAGGGAGGGATGCAAATAAATACTCAATTTTATATTTAATATCGAGTAACCCATCCCAAAACGTTGTGTACGAATTTTTTCAAATCATATTGCAGCTATGACAATTGTCAGCCAGCACTAACCAGAATCTGTCTAAGTACAACTTTGGTTCTTATTTTAAAACATGGTTTCATCCCACTCTAATGTATACTAATCAATTTTGTGCATGCTTGATCTACAGGGTAGTTTAGTATAGTGCTAATAACTTGTAGAGTAATATACATATCGTGAAGCATTTACATTCTAGAATATGATTTGCTTAATTTGTATAGTATATAGTTTAATTAATTATGTATTTGAGTCAAAAGCAATATTTACAAATCTTGTATGCACTTATCTTATTCACAACACTTCTTCCAAGCTGACAACTCGCATAGAAATCTCTTTGGCTTTGTTTGCTTGCAATCCAAGCTTGAAAATATTGTAGAGATCTAGAGCTGTAGACTGTATGTGGTGATAGGCTTTAGACCTGTCCTGTCATTTGTGGCTGTTGTTGTTTGGTCTGCCTTGTCAGTCTTATTTATCTTTAAGAAATACAAGTATTGTAGCAATTTTAAATTGTTGTTGGAGCAGTGCTTTAAATTTTAATGTTTGTTAATTGTCTGTGATAAGCCTGAAAGGAATGTCTAGTACTCCTTCTGCCCTCTTCCGCTTTGATACACAATTTTCAAATAATAGTATATGTAATCTCTTGCAATTGACTTGTTTTCAGCAAAGGTAACTCGGGTCGGGATTTAGAATGGTCGTACTACTCTGCCTGCTTACCCATGAACCCAAAGCGGCGTTATTGCTGCCTTTAATTTTAACTTAGCTTAACTATAAAAACTATAAAGATGAAAAACTTTTGCTATGGATTATTTATACATTTCATATTTTATTTTGGGCTTTATCATAATTTACTTTATACTAACATTGCATGCTTGGGGCATCTTCTAAAATATATATTCTGCAACTACTATAACACCTGTTGACGCACACACTACTTATTAAATTGACTGCACACGCATGTTTTGGTAAACTTACACTAATGTGGCACAAAAAAAAAAACTAAACAAAAACCAAAAAATATAAGGGAAGAACGGCTGATAATCGTAAGATATATTCACAGAACTATATACTTAATTGTACAAAATTGGTAAAAGAAGGCGACAGAGCTACATGCAATTTTACACTTGATGATGGCAGCTATAAACCTAATTTCGAATTTTACAATTTTCGATTAACAAGTAATAATACGCTAGGTTCGCTAAGTCAAAATTTTACCATAACTCATAAAGAAATTGGTGAGTGATTGAATTTATTAACCTAAATTTGTTTATAGCCCCATACTAATGCTGCTTTTTGTTTCTTTTTTATTATAGTAAAACCAGCGGTTAGCGAATTTCGCATAATCGACATCTCTGCCCATAGCTGTACGCTCACCTGGCAAATGGAACGATATTCTTCCTACAAATTGCATCGTATGCAAATGGAAGTTAACTTACAGTCACCACATTATGCAAATACTAAGATTTACACTTGTATAAAATGCAATAATCATGCAATATTTAATTTGGAAATTAACGATTTGCCTTATGCCTACTATGAGTATAATGTAACTTTGCGTATTAAAATGAAAATGCCTGCAGCTAAATGGAGTGATCCATATAGTATTGTTTTCAAAACTCGATCTACCGCTCCACAAATTCCACCGACCGTGGATGTGAGCAGTTTTTACTTAAATGCATCACATCTTCGTTTGTTTTGGTATCCAATGCCAGAGTATCACAGAAACGGTTCGAACTTCCATTATATTATAAAGCAAGTTTTCAAGGATGGTGTTGCTTTGTAAGTATTGCTACAATATTTTTTATTTTGGCATTAAATATACCTTGTTGTTTTTTAATTATATTTAGAGATCAACCTTCGCATCATACACAAATGCCTACTGTAGCTTTTCCGTGGGACGAGAGTCACAGTTACGAATACCAACTATGGAGTAGCAATGAAGAAGGCGTATCACCAAGTAGTAGCCGTATACGTGTACCAGCGTTATCGCAAAACTATGATAATAGAACACCGTTTGGTATACGTAATGTTTATCATGCATTGGAACGTGCTTATACATTATTGTGGAGTGCGCCCAAAGATTTTGCGAATCTTGCAAATTATACGGTATTTTGGTGCAAGCCAAAAAGCGTTGTTTCAAATGAGTGCCAGGTTAGTTTATTTACTATTTAACTTACTTGGTGTTTAAATTAGTATCAACAGGATTACAAAGTTCAGAAGTGGAATATTTTTAATCATGCTGAATCCTAAAGGGAAAGTGGTTTGAAAATATCACTAAATTAAATCGATAAGTGATTTAAGAACCGTCAAGAAGTAGTTAATTTTTGTATCATCTAAACTATTTAACAACTGTAGCAGTTATAGCTCAGTGCCGAAGCAATGCTTTCAACTATCACTTGACAGCCTAAAGGCCGGGGCATTGGTGCGGTAGTCGTATCCTTAACGTAAGAGAAAAACCAACATGCAATTGGTTGGTAAGGTTACGTTACAGGTAGTAGCTCCAATAATCCATTACATTGTTTCTCATAAGGTTGGTCGAATCAGCTGTTTTATAAGGCTACCGATACGTCACCTCTGCCCCCGACTTAAAGCGATTCTATCGTAACGGGTATAAACATTCAACCAAGAACCAAAAAAGTTCTGACCGCTACATATGGAATAGTTAAGGAGTACTTCTGATAGTGGATGAGGAATTGCCGACATAGAATACTTCAATGTATTGCTTTAGTAGCCGGTACAGAACGAGACTAAGCGTTCAGCCTTAAGATAGTTCTCAGTTTTACTGCAGGGTAGCTTCATAGCTACTTATTTTTTCCTTTCGACGGTCAACCTCAGGAACATGAATCTAATCCTGTTAACAATTTTATTGCATGCGTCATATTTAGCAATCAATTTTAAAATATCACTTTACAATATAACAATTTACATATCATTTGCAGCATATAATGGAGTTCAAACAATTGAATAAGTACACACGAAATTTTACAATTCAACAAAGTCAACCGCTAGTTTTAGCTGTAGCCGCCAACTACCCAGACTTCTACACTGGTATGCATTGGGCCAAGTGCACTGCCGATGCTTCAAATGATTTAGAAAAATTAGAACCAGAAATTATGGAGAAAAGAGCATATTCGATAACAGTGCGTTGGAGCTCAGAACGTGTTTGTGCATCACTAATCAAGGGCTATACACTCATCTATTGCAAAACAAAATCTACAACGAAATTAAAGTGCATAGATAAAAATGTGAAAATCAATATTGACAAAAGCGATAATAAATATAAGATATTTGATTTAGAACCAAACACCTCATATAAAATGCAAATTTATATGTATTCTGATGTACAGTCTGGACCAGTCAGTGATGCAGTCATGTTACAAACAAGTGAAGCGGGTATGCAAGCAGTTTTTATGCTTTTATTTTACACATTTTTTATGTCTGGAACATTAATTTCATAAAAATTTTTTTATAGCTTCAACTCCACCACAAAATCTAACATACGAGGACATAACAAGTCAATCAGTATCGCTTACATGGTTCGCGCCATATAAAACTAATGGCAAAATACGTAACTATATTATAAGGTAAGTTATAGGCGAAAGCGCGACGAACTGGTTTAGTTACCGTTTATTTTTATTTTACAGTTATAACCGTGAAATTCATGTGGTACATTGTAATACTGTAAATGGCTCACATTGTTTTGGAAATGGCAAGAGAAGTGGTCGCTTTGGTGGTGAGCGTGTAGCTTACACATTAGCGAATTTGAGTAGTTTTACAAACTATACAATATGTGTGAAGGCGTATACTATAGCTGAATCATTACCCAGTAATTGTGTGCACATACAAACATTAATTGGAGGTAAGTTTTTATTAGTTTGCAACATGAGGAATTTCTCTAATAATAAAAAATTTAAAACATTTTTTCCTAGTTCCTTCAAGCCCCACACAATCAAGATTCAATGACGCAGACGACATTGTTATTCAATGGTTACAACCTGAAGTGCCTTCGGGTCGTTTAGAATACTATGAAGTAATTGTAGAAACAAAATTTAAAGATAATGTAGAAGGGCGTCACATTTCGCGTATTACAAACGATGGTATGACATGCACGATTAGAAAACCCAGCTGTGATGATAATGATTTCAAATATACAATTGGTATACGTGCTGTTAATATAGCATATGCAAACGAAGTGGATCCAAATCTTGAACATATTTATAACAATAGTCATGTACAAGAAAATTACGTTACTGCGGCCACTGATGAGTTGGGTTGCATTGAGGCAGGTGCCACAGCGCATGGTAGCGCAAAGCATATCGAAAATGGTTTCATAGAATATCGTTCTTTTGAAGTTATCGTTTTTAATTATGTATGTGGATCAATAATTAAAACGGATAGCAAAATATGGTTCACAATATTTGTGATAATTTTGGGCACTTCCATTATTGTTATAGTCGTGTTGTTGATACTTAAACGTTTACATGAAATGGCATCAATTAATTGTAAAATACCTGATCCATTAAATGATTTGGTTAATGGAATTAATAGCAAAGAACTAAAGGAACATGATGAGTGTTTGAAAGCTGGTAGAATTCAAAATCAATATAATGCAAGTGAAAGTGGACTTTTGTTACCGTGCATTTCTAATGATCATTCGTGTGCTAATACAAAAAGTAGTTACTACCCCAGTTCAGATGATACAGCAGCTGACTTTTGTATACAAGATCCTATGATAATGTGTAATTCTCAATTGATGGAGAGAGTGTCAACAGAAATGGATGGCTATATGCTAATGAAAACACCAAAGAATCCAGTAGATAATTTGGAGATGCAAAAGAATACAGTAAATCGCTTGTTAAACTACCCAGAAATTGAAAATGGTTATGTAAAACCAAATGCAATGCAGCCAAATTCGCACGAAAAACCATTTACAATTAATTGGCCCATGGAGGCAGAAGAGTGGTATATAAATCCCAATAGCAGTCGTACATTTCACACTCAACAGGAATTAAATAGTACACAGGATGATCAAGTAAACCGGAATAGTACAGCTTATAGGCCTAGCGTGACATAAAATTTAATGGTCTAACTATAAATGTATATGTATGTAGGGTAGGGTAAAACAGTTGCCTTAACGCAAAATATTTTTGAAAGCGGATAAAAAGTTAACATTTTTTAGATGCATGTGCTATAGCATTTAACGCACCTATTTGTTATACATATATTTGTATAAAAAGCTATTTAGCTAACTGTATTAAATGCACCAAAAATGTGGCACACACAAGTCACAATTTACTATCTACATCACTTTTATTAAGAATATTTATTTTATAAGTAATTTTAAGTTTAAGTATGTTATATTCACATATTTGGCTGCTTAAGTATGTACCTCGCTATATGCAGATTTTAAAACTTTATCTTTGTAAATACAATTTGCAGTTATAAATGAATTGATCAAAAAGTCTGTAAAGTGCCTTAATTATTATGCAAATCAAAGTTAGTTATTTATTTATACTATAATATACGCATATAAACTATTTATAATTATTACCCAAACACACGTACACCTTAAAAATGAACTGCGAAAGCTGCTATTCACAGAATACGACAACGCAAGAAAAACATTATTCAATTCAACAGAGGTCACTGAAATACTCTCCACTCCCAACGAACAAAACAAAAAAATAGCAAAAATTTCTAAAAACTATCGACCTAATCATCTAACTACAGTAATAAACACAACATAATTTACAAAAATAAAGCTGATGGCGCCAGCAGCAAATGCTCATATGCTGTTTAACTCCAATTTTAATACTAGAGCTAAAATATCTTAATAATATACAGTTATTAACTCAGGTCGAAATGATTGCAGTGTTGTATGAAATCCTAGAGGTTGATAGTTAACAACTTGATTATTTTGATTTTCAAACAGTTCAAGAGCGGCAAAATGCGCAAAATGAATTTCTTATGTTTTACTATATTTATCTAAATCTTTCAATATATAACGAAGTCATTTTCCTGTTTTAATGTTTAAATAATTACACTGCCTTGTAAATTAAAAGATTTCTCGTTTTCCAAAACTACTTCTTTGAAAATGTTGAATCATTTTCGTAAACTAATTTTGATAAGATGATGGCAAATACTGTTAAAAGATTTTTTCGATATGGAATAACCATTGCAAAAAATTTAGTCGACCGCACAAATCCACTTTTTAACTACTTTTGGGCACAACTAAATAGTATTACAAAATATCTATGTGTTATGTAATTTTTACATTTTAAGAGGCATTTTTGCAATATAATTTAGCACTTAAAAAATTTTAACCCCCTTATTCATAAGAAACATAAGAAATAAAATTGGTTTATAAAGCTTTTTCAAATTATATTGCCATACAAATTTTGAATTAAAACAGCTTAATAAACCTTTTTTAATTTTTATGAATATAGTATATGTATAAGTTGAGCTAACCCTTTTTCAGCATACTTTTTAAAAATGTCCTATTTCGATTTAAAATGTTAATTATAAGATAAATGTAATAATCCTAGTTGAGAGCTAACTTTTACTCAATAACAATACGTGTTCTTAATTTATGATTATCTTCAAAAACTACAGCTTTGACACAGCATTCAGAAACGAATTTTAATATTGTACACTATTCAGCACTAAAAATTTACGACATTCGCGGGACCCCGAATCACAAAAACCTGGAACAAAGATATTACGGTATTCGAAGGCCAGAATTTTAGCAAAATTTGCTAAGTTATTAAAACGTTTTGTTTAAGAAATGTTTATCCCAAACTTTGTACAAAGAACTTCTTAACTCAGAACATAGTAGCAGAACGCTGTACAAGAATTTAATTTGATTAAACGTGGCTTTTTTTAAATTTTCAAAATTTTAAACGATTATTTTGAGTTGAATTCTTAAATAGAACCCTCTTTGACAATTTGCTGATATAAAACATATGGCGATCATTCTTAGCCGATGATTCGACCTATGGTAGACTTTGTGATGTCATATTGAGATTACAAAGAAAACCTGTTTATATTTATTATAAGTATTTGTGTATATTACATATTATTTTTAACTAATTTTTATTGATTGTATAATTTAAAGAAAAAGTCTAAAAACTCTTTTAAAATCATATTGATATCTTACCTTTCTTGCAATATACAAAAGAGAAAAATGAAATAATTTTAAGCAGCAAACAGAATTAATTCCGAAATCAAAATTGCATCATTTTTATACAGAAAATCTTAATAAAGTGTACGATTTTAATAAAATTAAAAAAATATATATGTGTAAGTACCTAAGCATATACAAAATTTGTTTAAATTCAATGTAAAAAACGGAATGTGCCATTAATCGTTGAAACAAATTTTTAATTAACCACAACGCTTCATTAATCACAGCCCGAGTACTTTCTGTTTACTCAAAACAAATTAATTGATTAATGGCACCTCCATAGGAAAACACCCAAAATCATTTGTAAAAAAGAAAGAATTTTATACCAACTGTTTGCCTTATTTATTTAATGCTTTAAAGCTTTTTATTATATACATATACTTGCGCTAGAACAGAGCACAAAATTGGCATTCGTGCTCTCAAGTAAACTTATTTAAATTAAGTGCAACTATTTATTTATGTATGTCTGTAAATATGTACCTATGTATTGTATAAAATTTTAAAATTATACTAAAAAATGAAAATTACAAAAATAAAAAAGTCTATGGTAATTATTATTTGAACTTTTCATTTTTAATTGATGTTAGAGAAAAAAAAAATAAACTTAGCAAAGCGGTGATTAGATTACATGTTTCGTAAGCACATTAGCCTCCCTCTTTTGTTCCGATACTGCGGGATAGCAAAATTGACCGAATAGTAGCTACATACCCATTTCTGCTAGTACAACAATAAAAACACAATCGACCTCATTTTCAACATAATTTATTTTTTTCAACGTAATTTTATTTTTAGTTTTTTTTTTCACAATTTCATTTTGGGACAATTCTGGGGTTCGTGTTTCGTGGATTTTTTGTGTTGTTTTTTTTTTTTTACATTTCTTACAATACACAATTGTTCGTTAGTTTTGCAATAGACAAGTGAGTGAGTGTGAGTTAAAGGTGCATTAGAAAAAATATTTGTTTTTGTTTTTTCATATACATACATATGTAACTTTTATTTTTCTAAATACATACAACTTGTTTTTTTTTTGGTTTTTAATTTAGCGCTAAAGCTTATGTTGTTTATTGCAATTTATACGAATTTTATTCTCTATATTTTTTTAATAGTTTTAAGTTTGTTAGTATCTTGTTTTGTATTTTTGACTTTTTATATATCTAAAACTTTTTTTGTTTTTCTTTTTTTGGTTGTTTTTTTTATTTATCTATTATTTTTTTTTTAATTATTTTTATGAACAATCTTTGGGAACACTGTGCTTAACTACTTATACATTATAGTATATGTATATGGCTTCATGTATGTATGTACATATGTAAATTTGTATGCTGTATGTACATATGTATGTATTTATATATGTATCTATGTAATGATTTTTACTTAAACAATTCTTTATATTAACGCTTTTGCTGCAATTTAAACTAATTTAGGTTATGTTTCGATTTTTGGGAAATTCCATGTCAAACCGTAGTCGACCAATGTATAATAATATAAACAAATTATAAAAAAAAAAAAAATAAACAAAAGATTGAAAATTCGTTACCTCCTCAATTAACTTATATTTCGGCAGCTAAAGTCAAATTAAATTTAAAAAAACGAAGAAGCTAAAATAATCGTTAAATTTTTACACTTCATAAATAAAAAAAAAACAAAATTCAGGAAAACATTTCGTAAATGAAAATTTATAAATTTCAATATTCCTTTACAAAGTTAATGGTCTAAAATTATAAAATTTGTAAAATGCATGACCTTATTACATGGAATGCCCCATTGATATTTTTACTTAGTTTTACATAAATTTGACGTTATGTGTGACTTAGTCCGTGTGCGATTTGTGAGTGATTTATTTTGAATTTATTTCAGTGCCACCTTAGTTCTATACGAAATTTTTTTTGTTTAACTAACAATTAGATTTGAACGAAAATAAATATTGCTTTATAAATTTCACTTTTAGTTTTACTCTCACATTTCTTTAACTATAACTATGCTTTTTGCTTATTACTTTATTTTTTATTAATATTTTTTTTTTAACTTAACTTATAACATGTTCACATGCTCGTTTATTTATGTACACTTTTCTTGTTTTAGTTTAACCTTACTTATTTTAGCACCTCATTAATTTAAACGTTATTCTGTTAGCCTCTAATAATCATCAAACTAAATATTTACGCTCAGCTGTTTATTATTTTTATCATTTCATTGTTTTTGTTTATAATTCTACAATTTTGCTTTCGATAGGATGCAATTAGATTTCATTATATTAATTCAGCATATGTTTAAGTATGTATGTGAGTGTGTGTTTGTAAGCAGTGGCGTGCAAAATTAATGCATACGTTTGCCCACCACTTTTGTATAAGCGTAAATGGTGTTTAAGTTGTTTTTGCAGTTGTTTTATTTTTTGTAATTTCTTGTTTTTATACCCGTTTTATTTACTGAAAGGAGCGTGTTTTGTAACTGTTATCACAGAACTTTTTTTTTGTTTCTAATACATGGTTACACACACATTTACATATAGTTTTGTTGTTTTTGTTTTGCATTGAAGCGGTTTAGAAAAAAATTGCTTAAGATTTTAGTTAATTTGTAATGCTGTCTGCTTAATTTGAAAAATTCTCAATAAATATACATTTATATTTTTACTATAGGTTTTGTTGCTTTTTTTTTTTGCAAATAATTTTAGCTTAAATGTATGTATATCTTTTGAGTGTTTTGTGCAAACATTTACCGTTATTTTATTTAATGAATATGCACACATGCAAGTGGTGTTAGTGTGAACAGGGCATAAGGTGATGGGTTTCGAGGTTAGCTTTCATTTATTTCACGTGATTTAATGCATTGCTCAGTTTGTGGTTAGGTTTATGTAAAAATATTTGTGAAATATTACTTTTACACACTCAAAACAGTGGTGGCCATGCTAAATTGTGTTTGCAAACTAAATTTAGGTTAGTTCACTTTAGGGTGGCTAAATTATTTGTCAAAATTTTTTTTTTACTCTAATGAAGCTTTCCAATTTTATTATATTTCATGTCTTTCAATAACAACAAATTTTTGTCAAATAAATTTTTGCAAAATTTTAACTTTTTTTTTTTTAACTAATCATTTTGTTCACAAAATCTTTTTTTTATGAATTTTCAGCGAAAGTTTTCTTACTCTCTTTTGCACCTTATGATCTCGTAATTTTTTTGTTTTTTATATTTTTTGTCTAGAATTATACATACATTTTTATTTTTAATTTTTTTTTTCTTTTAAAATCAGTCTCAATACAACAAGCCATTTTTCAATATATCGCTGCCTAGCTGTAAAATCTGTACTCGTAAAAGAGCTCTTCTCTTGTTACTCACTCATTTTGTATAATTTTTGTTAATTTAAGAATATCTTAATAAAATTAATAGCTGACAAATAAAAACAAAAAACAAAAAAAAAAAATTAAATAACGACTATTTAAAAAAAAAAATATATTTATTCACCCTAATGCTAATTTTTTAATTTTTTTCTTACGTTTTTTTTAATATTTTCAGAATTTGCAGATCACGCTACAACGCTTTTTATTTGCCTCGTGGAGAGAGTTTTCAGTGTGGCTAAGCAAGTTGTTACATACTCCTACTTACTCGCTGGGCTTTTTAATTATTTTACATGTTAATATTTAAATAGCTATTTTTACTTAATTTATCTGAAGTTTAAATTTTTTTTACATATTTATATACATACATTTATCTACATAATTACTTACCTACCTAACCATCACATAGTCGGTGAACTGCAAATTTATCTAGAAGTTGTGCTTAGTTTCATACATTAGCTGGGTTTAATACCTGTTTAGACTTAATTACTGACTTAGTTGGGGTTTCATGTATTTTTCTATTTAATTACATATACAATTTATAAATAAGCACTAACTTTTCATACTTAAAAGTATATATATTTTATTTATGTATAGTACGTATTCATCTAAGGGTTAATAATAATAATCTAAGGGTTAATTCTTATAAACAATTTACACATCGAAATATCTACTTTGGTTTTATGCATACATTTTTATCTATCTATCTCAATATTCCTCAAAATTCCTTTAAACAATTATTTAAATTAAATAATAAAATAATAAATAAAATAAATACAAAAATTAATAAATTAGTAAATAATCAATATAGTAACAAACTAAAAAAAAAATGCAATGCAAAAATTTCTATTGCTGTTGGCCAACATCTTAATATATACAAAAATAGTATATAAAAAGAACAAAAAAAAAATAGTTCATAAGAAAAAAAAAAATATAACCTAAAAATATTTTTTAACGTCATTAAAGTTTTAAATAAATAATTTTTTGCTGTTTTTTTCCTTTGTTTTACCTACTTTTATTGACTTTTTCAACTTTTGTTGTTAACAAAAAAAATTAACACAGCACAAATTGTTGAGCACATTTCCCCTAATATATCTATGAGTAATTCAATGTCGAAATCATCAATGTTTGGCATCGTCCAGTTTTGATTTGGAGGAATTTCGTTCAAATATTTTCTTGAGTTACTTATCAAAAAAATGTATTTCCAAAATACATTACTCCAAGTAATCAAATTTTTTGTTAAGGTTTTCACATAAAATTTATTTGTATTGTTTTAAAAAAATTTAGTGTATCTAATAATATTAAAAAAAAAAAATTTTTAGAAAGAATTTTTGAAAAAAAATAAAAAATTATTATATGTAGAAAAGTTTTGATCAAAATTCATTCAAATCGAAGCAGGGCCGATGCTGTGACACTGAACGATTATTTTATATTTAAATGTATATTTATAGCCATTATTATTAACTTGTAGTATCTATACATGTATAAATGTGTTTATAGGCATGAACTAATAAAAAACTAAATATGGTTACGGAAAATGAAAATGGAAAATTTTTAGAATTTTTTTCAACTTCAGTTTTCACGCTCGTGGTGCAAGTGGAATTTTTTGAGAACTGGTTACATTTTGGGCAGCATTAAGTATGAATCAAGTAAATCAGCTGATTTTGACACATGCTTGCGTTTATGTCAACAAAACACTTTAACGGTTTTGTTTGCTTGGCCTACATAGTGCAAGCAACTGACACTCAACCAATTTGATACTTTAAGCATTTTTGTTGGAAACTAATTTGAATCGCATTTTAGTTAAATCAGTTTACAAATTTTCAATATTGTTTTTAACTTGAAATAAATTGGAGAAAAAAACAGTCCTCCCTCCAGCAAAAGGGAGTATTTCTGATAAAAATTATTGGTCTCCGACTTGAATTAAATAAATATTTTGCCATTCGTCACACAAAAATATATCATTTCATTTCTTTCGTTTTTATAATTTGTTTGGTTCGTTAGCTAACATATGTTGATTAATTTGTGATGTCAGATATGACAGCAAATACGAGTGTTGCCATGTGTGAAAATTTCAGGTGCACTTTCAAAATGTACTCCAATGGCTGTCAAACTGAAATCAAACTTGGAGAAACATATTGTCAATCTGAATATTTAGAAATATCTCAAAAATCCAAGAAAAAGTTGGATTAACAATGACATGTAGGTGTAAACAATGACTGACATCCAAGCACATAACATTGGCAGACTTTAACTTACCGAATTTTCTCTCAAATTAAGAGATATGTAATTCTTGGAAATATCGGTAGCGCAATTCTCGTTGGAATTTCAAGCGAATACACCTCAGGTGTTACAATCAGCTGATTTCCATTATTGCGAATTCTTGCTGACCAATATTTAACGTGGAATTGTTGGTGCGTTATTGGTAACCTTATAAAACAGCTGATTCGACCAACCTTATGAGCAACAATGCAATCGATTATTGGTGTTTCTATCTGTAACGTAACCTAACCGATGAACTGCATTTAGGTTTTTTTTGAAAACCTTGACTTTTAAAAGCCAACAAACCACGAGTATTAAACTTTCGAAATTTTTTTGAATGTAGCAGTGCTTTTTACGCAAGCTCATTTTGTAAATGTAGTTATGTTTGTGGCCACCACTGCTTTAGGTATAAAATTCTTATGTGAATATATGGAGTAATTTTTTTTATTTACCAGTGGTGCACTAAGGAGCTCTGTGAAGTGAAGCTTTTAGCGTTTACCAATTACATAGTTTCTTTGCACATAGCTTTTGAGCTTTTGCGATGCAAGCTGTGAATTTAAGTTCTCATACTCGTACATATGTATCTTTTTCCGTTGTATTGGCCTCGTGCACCACTGGATTATTATTATGCTGTGCATCTACTTTACTTATGTATGTATGTATCTATATATATATATTTTTTTTTATGAGTTCAAATTGAGTTACATTCACGAAAAATCAATTCCATTTTTAACTTTTAACTAATTGCTTACAATCGAATTCTAATACTAATTTCAAAATTTTATAAACTAGTTTCTGTACAAATTAACCTATATCTATTATTATGACTAAATATTTACCTACTCTTGCTCTCTTTTGTGTTATTATATTTCTCACATAACCTCACTTTTTGCTTAATCACTGTTTAAATCATCACCAATTAAACTGCGATCCATACCCTTCCAATTGGTTGAATTGAGTGCAGCTGCTGTTATGCCATACGTACCGCTGGGCACACGCTTTTGACGACACAAAGCTATGCGCGTCTTACTGGGCGATGGCGGTTGTAGCAGCGGTGATGTGGCTTGTGGTGAGTCCAATTCGTCGGTATTCTCTTCGGGACAACTATCCGATGGCGAAGCTAAACGTTCACGAGTTTTTATTGATTTTTTAAGACGACGCAAAAATCTGAAAGGGAGAGAGGAGAGATTTTACAAGGGTCCATTAACACTCCTCCAAGCTTCGAAGAGTGCTTTTCTGGCTTCATGTACAACTTAGCCAAAGATAAGAAGGTCAACAAGTTGTGATATCTTACTGGAAGCTGGGCGGGTCTTCACTTTCTTTCTGTAAACTTACCTTATCTGATTTCCGATCGCACGCAAACGATTTATTTTACATTTTGGTTTAACAACTTCGGCATCCTCCTTCACAATGCTCGGTGAAATGCGTCGCAGTAAAGCCTATGAAAAGAGAGAGAGAGAGAGAGAGAGACAATTGATACAGTTTTATGCTATGCGTGAACCATTTGCTTACATCAGCCACGTCCTCATCACTCAGACTCTCCTGTTTACGTGGACGTTTCTCACGATTCGGCGAATTGAGACCTGCAAAGAAACGAGAAACGCGCAGAGATTAAAAGCTCGTTCCAAACACATCAACTCATGCCAGCTTACGTCTCGGTAGCGGTCTAGTTGCAGTCAACTCTTTCGGTGAAACCAAACTCTCCGATGAGGAGGAGCTACTGGGCACTGGCGGTCGGCTATTAACACGTCTTTTTGGGCTCTTACGCGTCGTAACCGATGACACTGGACACGGATGATGATGGGACAAACAATGTTTACTGCATATATGCGCATGACTGGTGCTACTCGGTGTTGTTGCTGTTGTTGTAGTTAACGAATCTTTACACGGTATATCAAGTTGTTGTTTAGTGGGCGATTGTGTTGCTGAACATTTGGATGATTTACGTTCACGTTTCTTGCTGCTACTACGACGTTGATGCGTAAACGAACCACCTTTACCATCCGATGATGGAAAATCGTAGAGACCATCGGAGTCGGTGAATGGCAATTGATCTTTACGTCCATAGAAATGCGGCGAAAAGCGTCCCATGCTAGCGCGTTCACTCAAAGGACTCTCCGAACGTGACGATACCGGTGAGAGCCCTTTTTCATTACCATCAATTTGTATCACAATCGAAGGTAATTGCAATTGAGCCATTTGATTTGGTGCGGCGCTCAGGCTACTTGTGCCCAACGCACTTGTGCTCGCACCTTGCGTTTGCTGTGGTTCATCCACTTCGATTAGGACATGTTCGGCCATGTATGCGCCAAGCGTTTTGAAGCGTGTCATACTCAAACGGGTGTCGTCCATTTTTTCATCGATATGATCGGTGCCGATACCTTCATCGTTTGATTCCAATATGATTTCGTCTGAAAATGTTTCCGAATCGGAGCGTGGCCTATGCAATTGATCGGTGCTACTAGCCGTGGTGCCGTTCTCACCATTCGTCTCTTTGCCATTTGTTATATTCTCCTTACAACTGGCTAGAGCTGCGCTTTTACGTCGATTCATTAGATTTACATGCAGTGAGAGTGGACCAGCAGAATGTCCAGCGCCTGGTTCATCCATTTCACCGGGACATAATGGATTGCTGGAGCCACAGCGACTCGGACCCGGACTTGCCATGCTTGAATAGCCACTCGAACTCAGGTTGCTTTCGGAGATGGTGCGATCAGCACGACTGCACATTGTGAAGGGACTCAAGTAGCACATGCCAACCGGATTGGGTGGCATAAGTCCTCCCGGATTACCGATTTTCGTGGCTGGTGATAATGGATCGGTATCCGATTCCAGTTCACTCATATTCGAAGTGACGGTAATCATGGGTGGTACAAATGGAAACTCAAGCGAATTCGGTTTTTCGAATTGTTTTAAGAGCCTGTCGGAGAATGATCAAAAGGAAAAAGGGAAATTTTTATAAATTAATTTGGGAAATAGGAGCTGTGGAGTTATAATAAGCTTTTTCCTCTCTAATTTTAAGTGATCTAGTGTGCTTTTCAAAAAACAAACGGATATACATACATATAAGAATAGGTGTGCACGAATTAGGTACGTGTGAAAGAAAAAAATTAAATAAGTGAATGCTTTAAAAAAGAGCTTTTTTAAGTTAGATATTAAATTACTTATATATGTGTATGATCTTCGAAAAAAATAATGAAGACTTGAACACGAAGTAGGTTCGTGTTTACAAAAAAAAAACAAAAGCCAATTTAAGCTTCGTAAAAAAGCTCACTAAGCTTCTGTAAAAAGCTCTCACTAAGCTTTTATAAAAGCTATCTAAGCTTCTGCAAAAAGCTCACTAAGCTACGTTTACATAAAGTAAGCTACAGCAATTCTATAATACATGGCTAAAGCTAAAAAATCTTAAAACTAATAATTGTAAGCAAAAGTTCAAAATCCAAAAATACCATATTCAGGAACCAAAACCAAACTAAACAACAAACGAAACCAACAAAAACAATGTGTGCTCTACTTTTATACCTTTTTTGTTGTTGCTTATTTGGAAACATAAAACTCGTTTCACCTATGCTGGCGCGTTGTGGTGGTGGTGATCCTGGAAATATAATCATCGGATGGCGATTCTTCGTTGGGCTTGGATGTTCCACTGTCAATGTTGGTATTATGAGATCACGTGGTCTGGGCGTTTTCTCTTCGGGTGTCGGCGGTTCCACATCGATAACAATCGCTGGTGGTTTTAATGCCATTGCAACAGTATTTGTGAGTGTTTGTGAGGATGCTTGTAGTTCACTTGTTGTTGGTGTCGGTGGTGAGAATCTTAAAAGTGGTAAACGATTGAGGCATTCCAATGCCTTGTTATTGTTGTTGCTGTTCTGTTGACCAGCAACGGAAGTGGTTGCTGTATCTGTTGGTGTCGTCTCTACATCACTATCAATTAAGACATGTGCTTTACCCGTATGTAGATCCAGTACAATCTTCTCATTGGGCAAATTTTTAAAAAACGAAAAAAAATTCAACATTAGAAGACATTTTTACATGAGCGCAAGTTTTAAAGCATACTTTAAGGCGCTAATTTACATACGAAAATCTAGATAGTATTTAATATTGGTTGTATAAAGTTCGAGCTCTTTAAAATGTGATTGCAAAATGAATTAAATTGAAAAGGCTCCCGGGTGTGAACGAATCTTCTAGAGGTAGAGTCTAGACTCCTCTGAACTGCTAGATTGCTTATTTTTTTGAAATGATCACGATCAAGCAAATTGTTAAAAGTATCGTTAAGCCAAGTTATCGATTGTTGTCGACTAATGAGGTAAGTGAATTCCAGTACTGATCTATGAGTTGAGGGGAATGCGATTACGTTTTCGAAATTCACCAATAGCAGAAAAATTTATTTTACAACAGGGTGACACAAAATTGCAAATATCTTTACACATTTATCCAGTTTTTTACACAAAAGTTTTGAATTTTTGTTTTAAATATACATACATAAAATTTTCTCTGAAAAGACTACGCGAACATGACTAATCGGAAATATTTTACTGAGTGGAAACATGAGGTCTATGGTGTGAAAATATTGTTCAATTAGCTGTGACAAATGCGATCGAAAATTTTGACAATTCAACATGTTTTATACTATTTCTGCATTTAAACATTTTTTTTTTAGTTTTTCGCGTTTAATAAGTATCAGATATAAATTCATTTTCAATAAAATATATGTCAATATTACAAGCAATTGTAGTTGTCAAATAAGCTAGGTAAAATTCTGACATTCATATTCACCATGACAAATGTCAGAGTTTTATTCGCTCCATCTTTTCCATGCATGTGACGTAGGGCTTTCGGGTACAAAAAGTTAAGCTGAAGATAGGAAAACTTTAAATTTACAATACTTAAAAAGCGTTCCGATATACATTGCCTAGCAATAATACAAATCTATTTGTTTAATTATTGGATATTGCAATCATTTACTTAATATATAAAATGATTTGATTGCCTCTCAGCTAAACCATCGATGGTTTTTACGTCCAAATTGTATAACTATACCATCATCTGAGTCAATCTGCGTTCAGTTTGTTTATTTAAGAAAAAAGTGTTAACCTGATAAATCAGTTATAAAATGTAATATATGCAGTAATAACTTAGTAAAACATCGATAAATCTACATATTAATGTGTTGTGTTAATCGAGTTATGCGAAGCAAACTTCAAGTATTCGACAAGTACAATAACCTAAATCGAGAATGTGTAGTTCCAAATCGATACCAAACTGGTGCCAAAAATATGTGAAACAGATGTCGGAAATAATTCTCTAATGATATTGATATAATCAATATTGCCTCTAAACACCCAATATGCATAAATTATTATTTTTTCGCTGTTTGAGAAATATTTAAATTTTCAAAGTGATTTCCAACATGTTTCTCCAAGTTTGATTTCAGTTTAGAAGCCATTGGGGAACATTTTGAAAGTGCACCTGAAATTTTCACACATGGCAACACTCATATGTCATATCTGACATCAAAAATTCATCAACATATGTTAGCGAACGAACCAAACAAATTTAAAAAAAGGAAAGAAATAAAAAGATATATTTTTGTGTGACGAAAGGTAGTATTTATAATATTACATTATATGTATCAAAGTGCACATTTAATAATTATTGAAGCGAAGGAATTTGAATGTTGATTTCAGTTGGAAAATATTGATGGAACTTAGGGCGGACTCGAATATTTTTTCAAGTGGACTACCTGATAAGAGAATTGGTATACCAGAAATGCTCCCTTTTGCTAGAGAAAGGAGCAATAATGTCAATTCTATCCAGATTGATATAATTTTTCTGGTAATAATATTTCTTCAATGCCTTCTCACAACTTTTACACAATTTACTCACCGACATTTGTTCATCACTGCCGTCACTGCGAATATCCTTCTGTTCGTCATCATCACTGTAATCACCTATAGACAACGGATCCTCTTGAAATATTGGACTATTGGAACGTTGCGGTCTTGGCATAATCGGTGTTAGAGCTGGCGATGGTATCGGTGTGGGCATCTCACGTATTGGTGACAAACATTTATTATTTATACCAGCACTAGGTATCTCTAGCAGTATCGTCGGTGGGTGTAATAAATTCGTTGAACTTGACGAATTCGATGATGAGGCGGAAGAAGATTTGTGCGCATTTAAAACATCAAGAACGGGCACTTCAATTTTTGTCTGACGATAGAACACGGGCGAATCGGGTGGACCACTCGAATAACTGACTGGTGTATGCATTGATGATGTGGATGATTCATCATCACCGGGTGCATCATCTTGTGGACTAGAAGCATTTGGGGTTGTTGATGGTGACACGTAAACGGATGCGCTGTGCATTTGTAAGTTAGCAGTGTTTATTGTTGTTGTGTTCGGTGAGGCAGTTGTTGTTATTGTTGTTGAATTTGCATTTGTAGAAGAAGCGAAATTACGAAACATAGCCAATATGGAATCGGCGCTAGTGACTTTGGGGCGTGCATTTGTACCACCGATACGACTACGCAATGATCCACCAACACCACCCACACCAACACCAAGTGGTGTCATATGAATATTATGATTTGTGCTACCAATCTCACTGGCACTTGTTTGTATCGAACGTAAACCAAAATCGGTTAGTGCTAAATCTGAACTAGATAATGAATCACTACCCTGATTCGATGAGGTGCTGTGCGGTGAACGCATATCGTTTGTGCACGGTGATGGAGGTACTGAGCTGGCGCGAAATTGTATGTCGGTTGGTAGGCTGAGAGCGCTCGAATTCCGTGTATTCTAAAGGATGTGCGTTTGGCGGGGTAGAAACGGAACGTACGCAGGGCATTAAGGAAAGTTAAAAATAGGTAAATGGATGAATACAAGGTACAAATGAAACACATACATGTAAAACATTTAGATACATACAAACATACAAATATGGAAACATACAATAGCAAGTACAAGGTAGATCTTTCGGACAACACCTTTTTTAATTAAAAGCTGATGACATTGAAACTCTGATATATGATAATACGTAGAAAAGCTGTGAAAATAAATGCTATATTCCAAGATAGATCTCCAGAAATGCCTCGACGAAGAAATTTTTGAATTTTATTTCGTAGTTATTTAGTGATGCGCGTACAAACATACAGACAGACAGGCATAAATTAGAGTAGTTTCATAAGCATTTTTACTTAATACATATTGACTCCGTTTACGACATGTTCCAATTTCAATTTACGTTTAAAAATATTTTGAGCCAACTTTTTTTCCACCACCGTGTACAGTGGTAGTAAAATGTTTCTGTGGGTAAAATTTATGCTAAACCCTAATTTGGACATCTAGCTACACATGGGTGAAAAACGCTTTATATTCTGCTTAGCTGGTTTCGAGTGATGCGCGAACAAAGTTATAGACAAACATACGAAAATTCTCAAAACCGCCTTTTTGGCTTCTATTATTAGTTAAAGACCGTCTACAGGCATTTTTCTTTAATATCTGTAATGTACATACAGACCATTAACTGTGCATCGAAATTTTCGAAGGTACGAGACCGGGAACTCTATCGTTTTTCATCGTGAAATGGACGACCTGAGTTTGCTCCCTAATTTTTGTTCTCTCTATGCAAAACTATTTTAAGTTCTTTTTGTGTTTGATGATCCAGCAAAATATATAAACCAATAAAATTGGAGTTGGTAATGGTTTGATAATTGCATTGGAGTTTTACACTTCTAGTGGGAAATATACTAATTAGGGCTGTGCGATTAATTGATTAATCAAAATTTTGATTATTCACAATTTCGATTACTTAATTAATCGATTAATTATGATTTTTGATTAATAAAAAAGGGTGTTTACTCGACTAATCAAGATGTTGATTAATCAAAAAGAAAATTGATTGATTAATCGCCTTTTTGATTAATCGTTTTTTGAATAAAATGATTAATCATATATTAAACCGCACAAATTTTGAAGTTCCTTGCTACTTTAACCATTTGTTGCATCTTCGACATTTTGTCCATTTGCGATCGGACAACATCTCAAAATTTTCTTAAATTTTTTTATTTATTAAAATTTTGAAGCATGTTTAGTTTTAAATTTTTTTTATTTTCAGCTATTTCAAGGCAAACTTTCACATAAAAAATGAGTAAATTAATCAGCTTTTTGATTAACTATTTTTGATTACTCATAATTTTGATTAATCAAGTGATCGATTAACTGAAAATTTGATTAATCAACTTACTCGATTAATCGAATGAAGGCACAGCCCTAATACTAATTAATTACTGGGACTCCAACAGTTGCGTGAAAACAAATAGCACTACATGCTTTATGTATATTTGAAAGTGTTTAGTGCTATGAGGAAATGAATTTCCGTGATGATCATAGGAAAGCTTCTGTTTCCTCCTTGTCCTGAGTAAGAGGTCGTAGGAATTTTGATTTTGATTTTGATTTCGCCCGAGAATGATCAATCTAAGTATTTAAGTTAGTAATCATACAACATCAATGGTAATGTTATTATTTTTATTGAGATTATCAGCAGATGAGTGCTCAAGGTGCTAGAGAGGTGCGCATTAGGATGAGTTAACAAAATTGTTTTACTTTCGGATAGTATGGAATAAAAAAATTAAATACAAATTATTTTTTCTCTCAACAATACTTTGTTTAAAATCGATTAAATTATAGTAATCGGATTTCGATATTTTTTTGAATAATAATTAATCGCAGTTTTTGAATCAGAATTGCGATGGAAGTATTTTATTATTTAGAACGTAGCTAAAATCGATTACACATATAAACACTATCGCCCAGTGAGATTATTTTCTTTGGCATCGATTGCTGGCTATTCTCTTATGAAATCATCTCATCTGCCGATAAACACACATATGTCTATCCACACACACACAGTTAACAATCTTCAAAAAAAAATTGCATCCACTCACCTGCAAATGTCCCATATCCATATCTGAACCCGAACTCATTTCCGCCGATACCTTATTTAGCAAACGCGCAAATGTCACCTTCTTCTCTAGTTTCGGATCGCCCATTGTGCGTGCGACATTTGCTACAGTAGTCGATGTTAACGAACCAGAATTCTCTGAGAATGTTGTCTCTTTAACATCACTCTCCGAATCGACAGTTCCAGAGGTCGTACGCAAACGTTGCTCGGTCATATTAATCAGTTCACCCAGACTTACTTTGGGTTGTTCCGTATTGGGTGCTGGCGAGACTAGTTGTTGTAGAATTTGTTTCTTTTCTGCGGCGTTTTTCTTGACGGGTGTCGAATTGTTGCGTTTCTTGCGTGGCGATGGTGAACCTGTCGACGAGTGGATAAGTTTTCGTTTGAATTTTTTTTTTTTCTGTGAAACTCGTCTACATATGGAGGACCATAGAAACTACAAAACATTTTTGGTGACATTTAACAAAAAACTCATTAAACTATGCACATTCAGTTAACAAAAATAATGAATGAGAGAGAGAGAGAGTGCGAGACAGACAATTAGAAAGAAAGTGTGTGCGAGTGAATGGAAAATAGTGAAAGAGAAGTTTGAGTGTGAAATGTGTATGTGTGAAGGAAAGAATATTGATTGGATACGGGTAATTCTGCTTGAGATCTAATTTAAGATTTGGAAAAAGATTTGCTTAATATAGTGATGAAGAAAGAACAATCGTCGATGAAACGTAAGTTTGGCATTATAGCTGATGACTTATAAACTAGTTTTGTTCAAGTAGATCATATAGATCCGAAAAGAGTTTCTTAACGAATCCGAAATCGGGTTTCAAAAGAACCGAACTTAAGAATAGGAATTGTGTTCCGAAATATCCGAAAAACGACTGCAGAAGTGTCGAATAATATTTTTAAAGGAATTAAAAAATATCCCAAAAGAAACATTGCCGCTTGGAACCGGATTCGACAGAACTTATTTTTGACATATCCACAAATGTGCATCGCTATGGCAAAGTAAACCAACTTCTAACGCTGTGTTCATAGTACAACATAAAACAAGTGCGTTCACAGCTGCGATTCTTATTTTCATTTGACAGCTATTTTCTCTATGCAACCCTGTGGGACTATTTGGCACAATTCGAGAATAGCAAAAGTGTGAATTATTGTACAATTTTTTTATTTTTTGTTATAATATAACGGGCTATTTTCATCGGGTTTTCGCTAACAATTTTACAAGGCGATAACACCGCTTTTTGACATGTTTTACCTCGAAAATGAGAATGTGCTAAAAACACGATAGTAGTTTCAGTCTCCTACTGACATTAAAGGCCCAAGAAATCTTTAATAAGCAAAAACAATCATTAATTTATCTCCAGCAGAATTACAAGTAACTAGGGGTTTACTGGGAGTAACTTTCTGTGAGTGCATTAAATTTTATAGAAAAAGCGGAATTTAAAAAAAAATCAAAAATGTTTAACAAGTACTACATTTAAGCATGGTTACAATAACATAATTTAGTCAGAGTAAAAACAGCATACACGAACTTCAGTGATGGGAACACAGTATACGCTGAAGAGCGATAATTCTACTCGCTCGCATACTGCTCACACATCACTTTTCTAAATACATAAAAAAATATTATTAAAACATAGCCGATTTAACTACAACTACAATACTTGTGAGTATGAATGATTTTCAAAAACATAAAATTAAATCATAATTCCAAAACAAATAAGCATTCACTATATAAACACATTCAATTAATTCTAACAGAAAAACTTAAACGAAAGTATTACGCCCACCAGCAGCCGCAAGAGTTATCGAGGCTTAAAATAGTCGATAGTTTTGTTAATTAGTCAGATTTATTTATCGCAAATGTAATCGTCAATTTGTTATTATGAAGATGGGATTTGTAAAATATATTTAAAACAATGCCTATGCCTCCTGTGCTCAAAACATATATATGTTATTCAATAAATGACTTTAGGGCCTAATTATGTAAAAATTAAACACAAAATATTTTATAATACCGAACAAGTTAACTCACTAACATACTAACATATATACATTCAATGCGAGTTAATGTTATCTCACTTTGTACAAATATTGTTTTACGAGAGAGAAAGCGATTTATTACTTTGGGATTTACAAAATCGGTAAACTTATGAAACAGCTGATTCGACCAACCTTATGAAAAACAATGCAAACGGTTATTGATGCTATATCGTAGTTCTCTATACGTAAAGTAACCTTATCGAGCAATTACTGGTTGGTTGGTTGGTTTTTTTCTTATGTTCTTACTTGAGCTTAATCAAGGCTACAAGTATGCATTTTTAAGTAACTAGTCTAAAGTTAATCCTTATCTAAACATTAAATAAATCATATGCAACCCGACAATTGTATCAAACGTAAAAAAAGAGGGACATGTTCCAGAAAAACTACGTAAAATGGCAACCGTGGTAGAGAGAACTCGCTAGCAGTCTACAAACGAACTGACAAGCTGATTCGATGTTCAGCTGCTCGTTCTCTACCTCATAGAAGTTTAAAGGTTAGTACATCCCTCTAATATGAAAAAGTAACAAAAAAAAAAAATTTTTTTGGTGAGAATATATGTATGTATTATGAAAGCATATATACATTAAGTTATATGATATTTATATGTATGTATGTACGTACATATTAGGGTCCACAGCAGTAGGTAGTATTAAGCATGGTGCAAGGGAAGGACATAAATATTATAGGTACGTGATTTATATTTAGAAGTGAAATTGCTTGGTAAGCGTGCAAATAACGATAATTTTTTATATGTATATATATACATATATATATATTGCATGAGTATATATGCGTTGTTATTGTATGTATATTTGAATATGTTTTAACAGTTTGCAAGGGCTTTAAGGACAACTAAGTAAACTAAAATAAAAGAGAAAGGTGAAAAAAAAAAAATTCAAACCAAAAATTCTTTTTTTTTAGGTTTTGAAATATTTGGTTTTTTTAGAATAAAATACTTCCAAACAATGCCAAAAAATTAAGACAAATAATTTTTTCTAAACAGATTTTTTTTGTTTTTTTTAAGGATAAAATTTGTTTATTTTTCTAGAAGAATATGCTTTCAGAAAACTAAAAAAAAAAAATAAAAAAAAAAATAAAAAAAATAATTTTTTGAGCAATTTTTCTTGTTTTTTTTTAATGCTAAAATATTTTATATTTTTAGAAGAAAATACTTTCAGAAAAGTAAAAAAAACTTAAAAATACAAAATAAAAAAATAATTTTTTCAGCAATTTTTCTTGTTTTTTTTTAATGCTATAATATTTTATTTTTTTAGAAGAAAATACTTTCACTAAAGTAAAAAAAAATTTGGTTAGGTTAGAGTGGTTATAAAAATATCATTTTGAAACTTTGCCTGAATATATGGCATAACCAAAAAAATGAAAGAAATTATTTAATTAAGAAAGGAAGTTTTCCTGAAAAAAGTAAGTTTTTTCTTTTTAAAATTTTCAAAAATTTTTTTGAGCAATTTTGAAATTCGAAACGGAGAGTTAAAAATGAAAGTAAAATTTTTTAATTTTGAAATATTAAATTTTTGCAACATAAAATACTTTCAAACAATTAAAAAAAGTCAAGACAAATTATTTTTTGTAAACAATTTTTTTTTATGCTAAAATATTTTATTTTTCCAGAAGAAAATAGTTTAAAAAAAAGAAAAAAATTTTGAAGCAATTTTTTCTGTTTTTTTTTAATAGTTTTTGTCAAAAAAGTGAATTTTTTTCAATTTAAAGTGTTTAACTATTTTGTTTTTAAATTTTGAAATCCAAAATGTGGAATTAAAAATGACAGTAATATTTAGCTCAAATTTTAACTGTTGTTTTTGACTCAAAAATAAAATGCCAAACTATTTATTAAAAAACTTTTTTTTGAAGAAAATACATAGTTTAAAAAAAGAAAAAATTTTTTAAGCAATAGTTAAAATATTTAAAATGCCAAACTATTTATTAAAAAACTTTTTTTTGACTTCGAAAAAAAAGTTTAATTTTTATTTTACATTGTTTTTTTGATTTTTTAGAGCGGTAATTTGATAATAAAAATATTTCCAGTTACACTTGTGAATTTCCAAAAAAAAAAAAAAACAATATTTTCAAACCCCTCTAATGTATGTTGTTTACTACTTTAGTAGTTTAGGAGAGCTCAATTTCGATAAAGTGAGAGGTGAAGTTCAAATTTCAATTATATTTACAAATGTACAAATAAAAGAAAGTATAACACAAACAAAAAAATATGAATTTAAGATGTTCTGCAAATAGAAAATCCTGCGTACAAAACTAGCATAACGATTTTAATTTTGAAAGGAGAGGGGAGGATTTACAGCACTTAGTGTACACAAACAGATATTAATTTCTGCAGGGAAATAAAAAAAAAATTATTAAACCAATTACATAATTATGTTTTATGCATATAAGGGTTTATTTATACAAACATACATATGTTTAGAGGATGGGCACAAAGAGAGTAGGAGTAAGTGACAGATAGAGAGAGAGAGAGAGAGAGACAGGCTGACAGTAGTGAATTGCAGTGAAGTTTTTGTTTTAAAGGAATTGCATAGTTGTTAATTCTTTGAAAGTTTTTTTGCTATTGTTTTAAAATTTTTGTTGTTGTTGTTAATTGTGCGAATCGAAAATTTTGTTCTGTATTGTTTAAGTTTGAAAATTTTTGTGTTGGGTATTTTTTTTCAACTCAATTTAGCCTATCTTACGTCGGGGAGGCGGTCGTAATAGATCGTCTAGTGAAAATGTACGCGCTGCTGCCCCTCCCCCTCCAGTTATCGGATTGGGGCTGCTGAGGCTCAAAAGTGACGGTTTTCTGATACCCAATCTGTTGAATATGGAACGTTGTGTGCCCGGTGCTATATTCCCGGTTGACTGTGGTATGGCAGTTGTAAATTGCAATTGCTCGCGTAATGATGTGTGATGATGATGTCCATGTATGGAGCCAGGTGCTGTATAAATATATATATTTAAAAAAAAAATACATATTTGTTTGAATAAAAGTAGAAGAAGAAAAAGAGAAATACAAAATATTGCATAAATCAGTAGTCGCAAACAATATAGTGAGAGAGAGAGAGAACGAGAGAGAAAGACAGATAGATATAGAAAAAAATATGCAAGTTGTAAAACGAGCGCTTCCGTATAGTGACTTTACTCAAGGGAAAAGTTTGGGTTTTGGCTTGAAATAAAACTAGTTCTAGTTTTAAAGTAGCTTCGAATTTTACGATCATGTTCTAGTCAAAAAAAAAAATAATAAGTTTTAAATATTTGGATTCCTTTAATCAATTTTTATGTTGTAAAACTAAGCTTAAAAATGCGCATTTATTTTTTTTGTTTCCAGGCAAATCCACACCGAATATGACCAAAGAAATCCGAAGGTCGACCATTTTTTTTGTAGTGTGTAATAAAAAATTCGTAGAATTTTATTAAACGAATTTTTTCAATAGAACGTGTTAAATGGACGTAGGATTCTTCGTAAAGAGCAACCAATTATACATAAACATGTGTCTATATTATTTTGGAATATTCTCAGTCAAATTTCCAAGACTCATTAACAGCTCAACCTAATATAAACGCACAGCGTTTGCGGACGCACAGAAGTCTATACGCAATTATTTGAGTAACCTAAATTAAAGCCCGTGCGTTGCTTTTATTGGTCTAAATATGAATAGTTTTATAGTACATAGAAGGTCAAATTTGTGTTTACAACATTTGGTTGACGTTTTAAATTCAGATATTTGTCTAAAACAGTTCTCTAAAACAACGAAAATAATCAAACAATAATTTGTAAAATTACCATAACCTCAATTCAAAACGTCACGCACAAAAATCTTGGATTTTGAGTTAGCTTTTAGCGCACGCAATTCTATTTCGGTTACTCTCATACAAGTTGTATGGGCATGAGACAAGTTTGACAGAAAACTCACGCTGTGCGTTTATATTAGGTTGAGCTGTAAGATTAATATCTCTAAGCCATTATAAAATAAATTATCTTAGTACAGAGTGACAGTTCTGAAATTCAAAATGGCGCATACATACCATGCGTAATGGACTGCAGTTGCATCGCCCTTAGTAGAGATTCTCAGCTGATCATGTCAGCAGCTCTACTGACCAATTATACCCTAACAAATGCAATATTCTGTTGACATTTCTCTCAGGGATTCAATAGTCCTAAAAACTTAAATTTTCACGCTCAAGGCTGGCCTTTTTTGTTTTACATTTTGTTCAATCAAATCAAGACGTTTTCTGAGCAAAATTTTTAATTTTACCGCCACTTAATAAAGTTCTCTTTCTTTTTTTTACAACCACACGTCTTTACAATTGAACTGAAAAATGGCAATTGGCTGCTGTCAAAATTTTTCGAGCTTAAAAGGCAATGCCAAAGAGTAATCGATGACAGTGTCATATAGTGATTGACCACAATAGTCGATTACTGTGGTAGCTTAGAGACTTCATACAGGGCAGTTAATCATATTCGGATACATTATTTTGAGTTTTGGAAAGCGCCACTCGGTAATCAAATAATTTGTTTTCTTAAATTTTCTTACACTTTTTTTTTGAATTAAATCTTTTCAGTGGTCAAAGAACAACTTTGCTTTTCTTACTTATTTTGAATAAAACTAAAGGCTATAGGTACTTATTTTATACTCATACATACTCGTTAAAAAAATATATTACGCATAGGGTTAAAGCTACCATTACTTTTCCATTAAACCTTGATTTTACCTAATTATTCTAAAGAACACTTAACAAACTGGCGTTGAATTAGAACATTTGATGTAACAACAATAGCTTACTTTGCCAAAATTAATATCGAAATTCAATATCCGAGCTATGTCCCAACGATTCCTATACGAATTACATTACTTTCAATTACATATACATAATTAAAAGCTTACTTATTTTTTTTCTTTTGGCACTTTTGGCAAATGAACTAATTGTATATTTTCGAATTATTTCGAATTCAGTTTTTTACTGCGCGCTGAAGGATAGACCCATAAAGTATTCAATCAATTTACTGCCTCCTACCCAAACATATATAATATACAAGGACATATTTCTAGACATACCTATTATCCTAAAATATAATAAATAAAATATTCAAGTTTAACTTTCAAATAAAACTTACGCCTATTTCGATCCGCTTCCTCGGCCAATAATTTTTCAATTTTCTCCGGAAAATGACGTTTAGCGCACCAAACCAAACCAATCACAGCCAATACAACAAATACCGTTATCAAACCCAACCAAAATGGTTCCTGTAGCATACGTTCCGATAACGGTTTATAGGGTATATGCAACATACGACGTTCACAGCGTGCTCCCTCCCACCAAGCGTGACAACTGACAGGAGATGAATGAAATGTGATAAATTGATTTTAATGTGGACACCAAAAAATGTGTGTACTCACCGACAAAAGTAACCACCATTACGCTCAAAACAAGCTCCACGACCTTCGCAAGGATTTTCAGCACAGGGTCTATGTTTTTGTTCGCAGGTTCGACCTGTATAACCCGGTTGACATTGACACTATTTTAAAGGAGAAAAATTAAAGTTTGATTAGAATTGGGTTATGCTGTTGACCTTGCGAAACTGATATTTATCGATCGGACTATGGTTTTCCGCTAATCAAATCTCCGCTACTTACCTTAAAGCTGTTCGTGGTGAGTTCACACCTGCCAAACACGCAGGGATCCAGCTCGCAAATGTTTAAGCCACAAAACCTATAAATTAAAAAATGTTTTATAGCAACAAAAAAAAGAAAAGTATTCTATCTTTGCACCCACCTGCCCGTATAGTGTCCCTGACATTGACAAAAATTTGAACCGTTATTGGTGAGTATGCATTTACCGTTAAACTGACAGGGATTCGGCTGGCAAGACTCAACAGTTTTCTCATCGCCAGCAGTCAATTTCATTTTATAAATATTATCTATATAAAATTTCATAAAAATTAACTCAATAAAATGATTTAATTCCAGCATGTAACTCACCCCATTGCACATACACGGTTGCATTAAGCACAGCATTGCCATTTACGCCTGTACGCTGACGTATGTGCAACGTATTTAGATACGACGTTATATAAACCGGTGGCGCTGTAGGAGCGACTGTTACTTTTGCTTGAACATTGTGCAGTTTGTTCGAAGTTGGCACCAAGCCATTATAGCTGTATGAGGTCGACTGCGTTTGCGCATAGCTTTGTCGCCTTGCATCATGAACGGCGGGAGCGGCGGTATGTGGTAGAGCAGTAGGCGCTTGAAAAGTACAAAGTTGCCATTTTGCGCCACCATTATCGGCGTAATTGTCATAGACCTGTGGGAAGAAATGCAGGCTAGCTTAATACCAGCAAAGTAGGCTTACAAATACAAAAATTGTGAAATACCTCCAAAAGACTGCCGTCTGCGCAAGTGCCATTCTCAGTGAACTCTACATTCTGCAAATCTAATAGAATATTCTGACCAAATGGTGCCACTAAATGTTGCGTAAAATCCACATTATCTGGCATTCTATGTGGATAGTTGAGTTGGCGCAGAGAGCCGCTCACATTATAATTTAAGCTGACGATACGTTCACGACGTTCTAGTGGCGCCACTGTAAATCAGAGAAGAGAACATATAGCGCAAATTGCATACAACTCGACGTCCACTACTCACCTGTGCGATATACAGCTTGAAAGCCCTTCCCTCTGGGATGTTGTCCTGTGCTAAATTGCAAGCGTAACTGTTCACGCTCACTCACATATATACCTTCGCTCAGTAGTTCGCTTCTTTGAAATGGACGAAAGAGCCCCTTACCAATATCCACTTCGAGAATCGCATCCATTTTTAAATCGAACTCATTGAATTCAAGCCAGACACGTTTACCAGCTGGCGCTTGTATCACATAGGCGCAATTCAAATTATTCAATAAAAAATGTGGATAATTCGGACTCAAAACAGTGCCTGCGCGTGAAGTTAACGTTTGCAGTGGACAACCAGAGATATCAATTGCTTTCCAAGTGGCAGCAAATCCTAAGCCGGCAACCGAATAGTCGCTATGAAAATTCACCATAACCTCATTTGATTTCGAAACAAAATCAAATTTGGACATATTAGAGGTGTGTGTGCCACACCAACGTACATATGGCAGGAATGATTGTGCATTATCTACAGGTAGACGCACCATAAATGACTCCTCATCCTCGAGTACGGTGTTGCGTTTGCGTCTTAACGCAGTACGTTTCGTTTTTCGTCGATGATGTTTCGGATTTTCATATTTTGTTAGTACACCACCTGTGGTGGATATGCGTTTATTGTTGTTGTTCGAACGCGTTGTTTTTGTTTGACGACTTTCGCTTTGCGTACGTCGTGCTCTTTCGTTGGATATTCTCATACGTCGTGTTTGTTTCATATATACATTTGTGGCAGTGTTGGTGGTTGGATTGTACCACCGTTTTTGTTGTGTGTGCAGCCCTTTTCTTATGCTACGTTTAGGTCGTCCACGTTCATATTTTGTTTCGTATTCTCCGATATCGATTTCATTGTATGCCGCTGTTAGTTGCTCTTCTGAATTTAACATTGCCATGGGCTGTGGATTACTGCCAGGCTCCAATGTTATGTGGGAGACTAATTCGTAGTCTTGTATGCTGACATAATCATAGAGACACTCATCTTGTGCTTCGAGATCTATTTTTTGAAATTGTAATACTATGCGTGTACGTTCTGGTGTTTTGATGTGCACCCAATAGTCCATGTTGAGTGGGTATGTGCTGGGGTAGGCTTTTGTTTAAGTGGGCAGAAAAGAAGAAGAATTGAATTATGAAGTAAAACCTACATTTTCGTAGAAGCTTAGAACCAAATCTACTCCACCGATTTTCTAATTAAAATTCTAAAATAACAAAATTTTTCTCCCACAAGGACATAGAGGTCATTACCTGTCTGCCCGTCTACAATGTGTTTACTTACCTGGTGACACAAGTCTTCCCTCAGTTCCGGTTAATGTTTGATTGTTGGCGGAATAGATCTCAAATGATTCCTTCGCTTTCTTGCACACATAGCCTCCGACTTTGCTGCACTTTTGTGATTGCCAATATAAACCGGATGGCAACATTGGGGTTGGTGACATCTTCCATTGCAGACCCAAGCATACTGCGTCTGTAGGTAATTCATCGAATTGTCCCTGACCAGGTAACCAGCCCTGTAAGAAAATAAGTTAAGACGGAGTTAAGTAGTGGAAGAGCTCTAAGTTTCAGCTCCGAGATCTTTGAAATTTTCCAAGATCAGTAAAAGGTTTCAAACGAGGGGTTTGCCTTTTTTCTAATCCACGAGGTGCTAGTACCGGACTCAATCCGACAACCTACTTTGATTGTTTTGAAGCTCATAGCCCTCCTCGTTGAGACCACACCACCTACTTACGGGAAACATCATCAAATGATATCTTACCTTCTGTTCTTCTCACTCAAATTTATATATTTACTCAATCAAAATTTCATTTTACCTGAAAACTCATTTTCGAGTCATCCGTCCATTCAAATTGTCCGCTCTTTTCCAACTCGGCACCAAGCCAATAAATGAGTTGCGGCGAATAATCAATTTGATTTCGAATATTCGATGAGATAAATCTGAAAGCAGCAAAAAGAAAATATTTATAAAGAGGCAAACAGGTCAAGCAACGGCAAATTGGTGCCGTAGAAGGCGAATCTATATGAGATATTCGCTCTGATTCGCTTTGGATTTCTGTTCCTCAAAATGACGCAGCGAAAAAGAGTATAAAGTACTCGTAGCTTTCACTTTGAATGTAAACCAATTGTTTCTGATTTTCTTTCATTTGGAACTGAACGAAAGAAGAACAAGCTATCAGCTGTTTCTATGCCATTACTAGGTAAATGAATTCGCCTTGGTACCCTATATACTTCTCAACATATTTTCGAAGGATGTAAGTTCCTCTTACCATTAGCGAGTAGTTTTAATTAAGCGAACATAATTTTTTTGATTTATTTTGAGGTTTGAGGTGAATTTTTACAAGACAAAGGCAAGGCGAATTCGCATTTCACCATACTTCGATATGTCAAATTAAAAATATCTGTCATTTATTTATTCGTTTTTTGACATTATGTATACTTAATTCGATAGCAAAAGAACGTTACCAGCCAGCGAGTAAAACAAATTTTAACGAGCAACGAATTTTTTCAGCGTATCGCAAATGCTAGTTCAGACTAACCTCTTTTTGTTCGTACTCACCTGTGTTCATCCGACGATGATACCGATGACAGCTGTGCGCCCATACCGCGACACACTTGCTGTGCTGTCCACCAATCTACTTCTGGATAGGAGATGAACAAATAACAGGAACCGTTATAATATTTTAAACGTTCGTTAGCGCATTCAGAAGCCGCTGCAAGAAATTGAATGTAGAGAGGAGAAAGCAAAGTTTAAGAGAAACCGTACTTAAAAAAATAGACTTTAGCAAAAGCTTAAGTTAAGCTTAATTTAGCACGTAAAATTTATTTTTGCACACACACGCACATACTAGACAAATTGGGTTAAACGTGCTAATTTGGTTCGTTCTCTTTCTACACACCGTCAAGGTTTGGGGTTGCGCTGTTAAGTGTGCCTATACGGAATCACTACTCTATTGGTGGTGATGCTTGTTCAAGGCATTGTGTAGATTCGAGGCAAGGAAATTCGAGTATGCTCAAGCTATGAATTTTAAGTTAAAAGGGGTGATGCAAAGATTTTCATACACATTTAGAGGTTTTTGTGGCAAATGTTGTTAAAGAAGAAAGACAGTAGGAAGAAGGTTGTGAAAAGTTTTGGAAAAAGTTCTGGCAGGAAAAAAGTTAGTGTGATGTAACTGAGATTTAAAGTGCTAACAAAAGTTTAAAATTCTTGGTTTTTTATATAACGACTTAGAGTAGTGCGCTTGAGGGTGATTTTCGTATGAAGTATAAGTCCAAAAAAAATTCGAGAGAAAGCCTTTAAACACGATTTCTAGGGTCCCGAAGGTAACGTGCAACGAACTAAAGAAATGAGGTTAGCCGAAAGAACAAAGATTATCTGGCGGCTCAGAAGTGTTTTCTAGTGATACTTCATTCCGCAACTGGGTCAAGAGTGCCCCCCAAACAGGATTTGAGAAGTGAGGTAAAGGATCTTCTTCATCGTCCAATGATTAACCAAAATTGATATTTTCAAATAAGCGTTAGCCTGGGATATGGGCTCCAGTTATCGAACAACTGATTAGGCAGTTTGAGAAGGGACGTTACGCAAAATTGATGTGGAAAGTTTGAGTGGGAGGGAAAAGACGAAAAATCGAAAAAAGTTTTCATGTCTTCAGTTTGTACTGGGTAGTTAGATTATGAATAGCTTTGAGCGACAAACCGACTTTGTTTTTTTAATGCCACTCTGCACGCCACGTAGACTGAGAAAAAAGGCTTTACAATTCCAACAAGGCTTACGTCGTCAGGGAAGACTGCATGGAGGCGGGACGGATACCATGTTTCTGTAGCTCATCTTAGAAAGGAATCTTAAAGAGATTAAGGTGCTGTGAGCCCTGACCGGTTCTGAATGGTTCCAAATTAATTGTGGCTTATGCTGATCTCGAAGATCCCGAATAGTTGACTGGTCACTTTAGTTTCTAGTTTAGTAGTAGTGGTGACGAAAGTAGAAGTTAGAAGTCATACCAATCTTGGCTCACATTAACTGAGGCAATAATTTCTCAAAGAACGTTATGGCGACCTTTATTGGAGACTTCGAAGATATTAGAAAGATTTTGCCCGGTCATAGGAGTATAAATGGAATTGGAAACGTCGATGAGTTGTGTGAGGCTGGCATATAATTGAATATTAAGATAACTTTTCGAAAAAAAGTTTCACTTCTATTATAAGTGGGCTCCGCATTTATTTTTTCTTGCCCATATAAAAATTTTTTTTAGGGAAATGTGGGCACAGTCGTGCAAAGAAAATTAGTTAAAATTACATATATACAAACTACATACATGTACATATATTGAAAAAAAAAGTATTCAAAATAGAACAAACATGCAAAAATATTTATTGAAATTAAAAAAAAGGAAATAAGAAAAAAATTTAGTTAGCGAAAATTTTAAATAATTGTTAAACCTTCTTGTTGAAACTAATTTTTTTCAACCTGACTGTTGTACACTGAAACGTGTATACATACATATACATATATACTCTAAAATTACAACAAACATGCAAGAATTACTTAAAGTCCCCAAAAACAAAACATCGATTCTAACGAAAAAATTTTTAGAAAACAAAAATATTCAAAAGCTGAGCGCATAGCTTTGTGTTTGTATGAATTCTACGGTGGGAGGAGTATACCATCTGAGGAGATTTAAATTTAGTTTGCGTTGAAAATACTGCTTCAAAGTTTTTTTACGGTACTAGAAATTACAAGTTTCGGTATGAAGTATTTAGTTACGGACTATCCGGGTGTTGCGGAAAAGCCTTTATAGAATTCAGAGCTCGTAAAGGAGAAAGCTCTTTGCCGGATGTGAACCCGGTACACTCCGGTACTCCATTGCAGTATAAGCCTGAATGTCGCGGGAGAGAGATTTGGTATGATCAGTGACCAGCCACCCCCTTTTAACATCAAATTTTTAATACAAAAACAAATGTTTGAGGTTAGTTAGGAGAAATTTTTTTTTTTTTTTTTGAATTAGTCTAATGAAAAGTAACCATTTAAAAAAAATTCCAAAAGTCGACTTATGCCACTTTGAACAAAAATCTTTCCTTTTGCTAAGTGAAAAAAGTAAGTAAAATCTTCCAGCAAGGTATACCACAGCAAACGCCGTTATACCACAACACATACAAACACAAATGCGGCGCCGAAAAAAAACTTACCACGGAACGTATAACTTTCTGGTAGGATGGTTCAATAGTATTTGAGTATCGAAGTTTTTTAGTAGTTGCAATACGAGGCGAAAGTAAAAGTATCGTATTTTACAATAGTAGATAAATAACACAATAAGTAAGTAAGTATGTAAAGAGGTGAGAAGAAAGTTTTTGGTGAGAGGATAGATGCATGTCAGTAAGTAAGATTGATGCAACATTTTCTTTTGGATTTTTCGGGATTTTCGGGATTTGATTTTGCAATAACGACGTTACGCAATTAAATAAAATAAATAAATCAAATAAATACATTTTCAATATCTTACTTTTGAAAAAAATATCTCAAAAATAAAATTTCAGAAAAAGTTTTAAAATTTCATAAGAACGGAACATTTCAGAGCTTAAAATTTGAATATTGAATAAAAAAAAAATTTCAAAAACAAAAATTCTATAGTGGGGATAGTTGATAGAAAAGCTCATGTTAATATTAATAAAACAACAACAAAAATTTAAATTGAAAAAATATTTACTCTTAAGCAAAAAAATTCAGATAATTTTCACAAATAAAACACGAATATTTAGTTTTCACAAACATATTTATTATGTTCTATTCAAAAATTTCATAAGAACGGAACATTTCAGAGGTTAAAATTTGAATATTAAATAAAAAATAAATAAATTTGAATAACAAAAATTCTATAGTGGGGATAGTTGATGGAAAAGCTTATATTGATATTAATAAAACAACAAAAAAATTTTTAAATAAAAACAGTTTTCACTAACATATTTTCAATCCCGAAAATCCCGCAATAGTTAGAAAGCAATATTGGGATTTTCTTAAGCACGGTGTCTCAGGATTGGCATCCCTTTTATGTGGGTTAGTAAGTAGATGCACAATTCTGATAGCTGTTTTATGCGTGAGAATGCGAAAGTAGGAAAAGTTGAAAGTGAAAGTGGTGTAAGGCGAAGCTTTGTGGTTAAATATTTTGAAGCGTTTTTGGCAGCAAGAGTGTTTGTATGTAAGAAATGTGCTGTTGCTTTTTTTTTTTTAATTATTGAGGTATCACGCAAACTCTCTATGAATGTAATGTTTAGCAGGAATGAAATGATAGAAAATGATTTGTATGTAGATAAATACGAGGGCATACAATTCTCTCCTGGAAACATGGGTCATGTTTGATTTCAAAACAATTTTTTTTCGCTAAACTCATTCTCACTTGCCTCTTCATACAATTCGTAAAATGATAAAAAATCGCTTTTAATGTGCGAGTACCAATTTTCTGCACCATCAAACTGCTTCGGGATTGTATGCCCTAGTAAGCAATTATGTATAGATATATATATATATATATATATATTGTAATACCATTAAGTAAATGCATATATTCACTGACGAAACATACACACAATCAACGAGTATTTTAAAATCGGTTTAGTTTTTAAATTTATTCCATACAACGATGATGGGGAGTAAGTAAATATTTACTTTAAATAGCATTTAAAATTATTTTTAATAGAACTACATCATCACTTTAATTTTCATGGGAAATCACACAAATTTCCATTCAAAAGCATTCATCTCGTTTGTATTTTACGAACAGGGCGCTTACTCTATAGTTCTATTCGAATGAAAACTCGTTCGCTTTCGTGTGATTCGTACGCCGTAAGGAACTTACGAGTAGAACGCATTCGTTGTTCGAGTAGAACGCATTTCTGTTCTCTTCGTCTAGAGAAGCATTTCGAATCGAGCTACAGAGTTAGGATCCAAATTTTCGAATGAGAGATTACTTTGTTTAGTCATTTGTAACTAAACTGCGATTAAATCCGAAATCACTTCTACCTAAACATAGTCTTAGACCTTGCTCCGGCCAAGCTCATAGCAAAGTAACGAGTAAAATATTATTTTCGTTATTCATTATTCGTTATTTTAGCGAGTGATGTTATTACGTAAGACTTATCACAACTTAGTGTAAATACGTACAACAATTGAACATATCTTAACTGTATATGAGTGGCTCAGTGCCATCCTTGCCTAAGCCTCATTTTAGTCATTTCCTAATAATTAGTGACAAAGTTAATAGGTAATTAAACATTAAACAGCCTTTTTAGGAAGGTTTCAAACATTTAATTAATTTAATTAGTAATTTCGTTCAAAAATTAGGGATGTGCAACTTTGGCACTGATAGTTTGGAGTATTTCTAAGTAGTATAGCATAATAATTCCATATATGAAATTTCAAGGATTAGGCAAGGATGGCACTGAGCCACTCATATACGAGTAATGTGCTTAATGAACAACAACAAATTCACGAGTATGTAGTTTATGTAATGGACTGTATGAGTGAGTAATTTTTTTTTTAAACAAAATACAAAAACAAAATCTAAATACTCACTATTCTCCATGTAAGTTTTCGCTTTATAACCACCAAAATGATGTGAGTAATCGGATACGAAATGCAAACCCAAATAAGAACCCGACGATACGTGACGTAACAATTTTAATTTAGAACTCCAATCGCCACATAAACGTTTAGGTAATGCACTCATTTCGGCTGCATTGAGCTCAGTATGCATACGATTGTGATGATTAGTTGGATAATTTGGATTGCCATGCGGATAATCGGGTGTTTGTATAAGAAAGTTCGTGTGCGGACGATAGAGACTAGCGAAGATTTGTAATAATTTTTGATAATTTGTTTGCGCGATATTATAGTTGTTATAATTATTCGAATATAAATAGTTGGTGTTGTAGTTGTTTGAGTTGGTATTCGGATTTATATACGCATTCGTATTTGTATTCGTATTCGCATTCGCATTCGTATTAACATTCGTTTCTAGATTATTTACAGCATTCGTATTAGCATAATTATTATTCGTATGAGTATTATAAGTATTAGAATAGGCGTCGTTATTAGAATTACTAGATGTAGATGTAGGCATAGTATACGATGAACTAAGGCTAGGTTTCTCATAAGAACTTCGCTTTCGAAATATTTTATTATTATTATTATTATTATTTAAATTTAGATTACTTTTATAATTACTATTATTTAAATTTAAATTATTTTTATTTTGTTTGGAAGATTTTGTAGTTTTATAATTATCATAATGCGTTGGTTCGGTAATTTCCAAATAATCATAGCTACAACTAAAAGTAGAAAGAAAGAGAGAGAGAGAGAGAGAGCGATAATGAGACAGAGTGAGCGAGTGAGCGCAGTATGACGAGCGTAAGAGCAAATGTGAGTAATAAAAGTTGTTCAATATGCCAACTCACCCCGCTTCGTTCTCTATCACAAGTTCTTCAAATTCGATGACTACCCGATAACCCGTTGGTGCTGTTATTGTTGTAAAACAATTGGCATTATCTGGATATTGGCGCGGAAATGATGGACTCCAAATGGAGGCGCGTGGATGCTCCTTGGTAAGCGAGACAGTCTTATTGCAATCATTTACCCAACTGCGGCGCAAGGAGTCTGTGGAAAGAGAGCGGAAAATAATGTATACTTATGTATTGAGAAATTATATGAAGAGTCTATTTTTATGTTTAACTGTTAAAAGAGTACCGCTAAGATGCTTAATTAGGCATCTCCCATACTAACAAACAACAACCTCTTCATTAGGAAGTTTCCCTTACACCTTTAGTCTCAGCAAACTTACCATCACTCATCGCCCGCTCACAAATCATAAAGTTTTTTGCACTACAATCCCGATCGTTCCACATAAATGTACTCGTCAGTGGACTGCGATTCGTTTGTATGCCCGGTGGTGTGCGAAAGAAACGACGTAACTCGATACAATCTTGACTGCTGAGTCCATCATCGTTGGGCTGTTTATTATAGTGACTGTGTTCGGTCCAACCAGGAAACCAATCTGTTTGAAAGAGTTTGTAAGAAGAAAATTTAAAATTTACGAGGCTGATTTTCCGAAGCCGAGAGACACTGGGCTAGTCTAAAATGCGAAAAGTTATTTAAATTTCCATACTCACTTGTATATTGAAACAGCAGTCCATCGCTCCAACGAAAATCGCCCTCATAACTGCTATCCGAGCCACCAATCCAATAGGCATTCTCATCCGCATACCCGGGACTGTGTATCAGAGCCTCATGTGCTATCAGTTGTTGTTGCTCATTGCGTATGGAAGCCAAATGACCACCTAAACTCACACAATGCTCCTCAGCATCCGGCCATGTTGTGGCCAATTCGATAGCGGTTATACAAAATTGTTGCATTGCAACCCAACCAAAATCACAGTTAGACACTAAAGTTGGTATGGGTTGTGCCGTATAGCTCAGATAAAATGTTGGCAGCTGGGTTGTAGGCGCATTAACGTTCATAACGGTGTTAGGGCCAATCACTAGTGGGCTGTTGTTGTTGTTGTTATTCATGCGCGTCGCTTTAAAAAGATGCACATTCAATATATTACCATTTGAGGTTAGAATGAATGCTTGCATGCGGTTCGTATCATTTGCACAATACAACCAACGTGTTGCATCAGCCTCAAAGACTTTAATCACAACACCCGCGCAGTTAGAGATTTCATTGCTCGTTGAAGTCGTTGAGCCGCCATAATTGTATTCTTTCACTTTACTCTCCATGAGCCGTAGAAAACCATCCAACGTACTCGTCGAACGTTTATTTATATGCTCACGTTGAGTTTGATTGTAAGCGCTGGGGACGTTTGTGTCATCGGCAGTGCGCGCCGCGGTCTTCGGTTCAGCGCGTCTATAAGTGGCGCCAGCGTTCTTTTTGCTGTTGCCACTACTCGTCGTGGTGAGATTTACGCGCTGTGACTCGATTTGTACACCTTCTATGGTGTAAATAGACGAAGCACCCGACTCGCTCTCGCTTGGTTGTAAGACAGCGCTATCGTTGTTTGTGATGAGCGTTAGGCTAATACGATTTCCGTAGGGTAAATGTATACGAAAGTAACATTCGAGCGCATCTCGTCCCAAGCTCGGACGTATATAGTATTCACCGGTTTGATTTTTTGTCGTCACATTGTAACAATAGTCAACGAGCTTATAGCTTAGACTGAACATTGGACTTTTGTGGAAGTGTATTGTGGTGTGGCTGCGTACATCGAAATGATAGCTGCGATCGACGGCATTCAGCTCTTCAAGTTTGCCACATAAACGTGTGCGTTCGTTGAAACGTATGAATCCACCACTGTTGCATGGCACATTGAGACGTTGCAGCTCAACGAGTATACCCGCTGGTGGATTATCGTCTGCTGTTACTCCGCCATTTGCAGGCTCTGTGGGTGATGTGTTGTCAGTCTCAAAAAGTCGGTAGGGCGGGAAATGTACGGTACAATCGATGCTGTACAATGGAAGTGCTGTGTAATCCAGTGAGCCTCTGGTAACTTCACGCAACAGCAATTGGCAGTCTGTGGAGTAGAAGAAGAATGTGTGGTTATTGGATTGTATTAATAATTCGGAAGTGGAATAAGAGTAAAGTAAGAGATCCAGCTGGAGCTTGCTATTAAAGGTCTACAGTGGAGGGTGTATCTCTGGTTTCGATTGACCGCTTTCCAGTAATTCAGTGGCTGTTATAGCTAGATTGTCAATGAGACGATACTTTGATTGCTCCAGAGGAGCCATTGTTTTTCTTTGTTCTTGTTTTAGCTTGGAGGATAACCACTAGTGCTCTTTCGTGTCAGAGGACACCGTCCATACCGACCAACCACACTGTGCAGGAAGGAGTGTATCTGCCCCGCAAGAGCATTACATTTGGAACGGCTACCCTAAGTAATTCCACCAGTAGATTGTGTATACTTAGGCGATAAAATAGACTACGTTCGCCACATAGTAGCCAGGGAGAGGTCATAGGTCATCACTGCTTTAAAAAAGGCTATATAGCAGCCTCTTTGCCTAGGTGGTCTGCCCTTGCGTTCTCTTCATGGCCTTTAAGTCCGGAAGAACATTAAAGCAGAGACTTTTTTCTCAATCCCTACATTCCCGATTTTTTCTTTTTAATCGCAAACTTGTGCTCCCAATTTCATACAAAAACAAAAGCAAAATGTAGTGCGCCTCATAAATTAATGCCGAAGAATTAAAATATTCTGATTAAGACCAATTTGTTAGGTTTCCTACGTAGATCCATTCATGCAAAGTTTCATTTAATGTTTTGTCATTTCCCCACACTTCCTCCCCAACCACTTACCTTTACGTAGTTGAAATCGAAAAGTTTTTTTGAACACGACATGTTGTGCTTCAAGCTTGATATTGTTATCATTGTCATTGTTGTTGTTGTTGTTGTTGTTGCTGGTATTGCTTATATTCTGTATGTTGTCGTTGTTGGTGTCCCCAGCACTGCTACTCAGAAAAGTCGCACGAAAAAATACTCTGTGAAAACACAACAGAAAAAATTATAACAAGCAGAAGAGATGAACAAGAAGCAGAGCAAAGCAAAAGAAGAAAGAAGTTTTTCTTTCATTTAACTTGCAACCGTTCAAGCATAAGTTTTTGCCATAAAATATATCCATTCTTAAACATTTAACGCGGTACCGCAGGATCAAACAAGTTTTAACTTCAAAAAAAAAAAAAATTAAGTTGCTACTTTCATGTGTTGTGGGATGGCTACGGTTTTGTATTTAAATTGTTCAGAAACATTTAATTTTTTTCGATTGTTGAAAAAATAGACGTATTTCAGAACAAAGTTTGTTTGGGTCGTTGGGGATGGTAAATTTAATGGCATTATTCTGATTATGATAAAAAAGGTAAAAAAACGATTTAACCACAGCTGCTCAATTTGATAAGTAATTAGAAATAAATTGATTAGACAAATTGAAGAGAAAAATTATTTTTGATTACTTTCAATAATCGTGCAAAAATTAGGATTTATTTTTGATTATTTTTAATTTAATCGGAAATTAATCATTAAAAAAATTAAACTAATTGGTTATCAATCATTAAATGGATTCTCAGGAAAACAATTAATCAAATCGGTAATCATTACGATTACTAATCATTATCTAACAGGTCTGTATTAAACTCATTCAGGTATTGAAAATCAGGTTGCAGTGGAGCGAAGTTTTTATTCGAAATAGAGTTGGTCGGTTGCTGGGAAAACGTGATCAAGACGGGATTAGATTACCCGACACTTCCGATCAAACATTGACTTCAGTCAAATTAATTTTTTTCATAAAATTCAATTTCACTTCAATTTTTTTTAATTTTACTTTTGTTTTTAAGTCAAATTTGTTTTTTTATTTTAGGGCAGAAAAAAATATTTGAAATTTGAATTTTTTTCTTAATTCAGAAAAATATTTCAAATTGGAATATTATTTAAAAATAATTAGTTTAATTATTTAAATCAAATTTAAGAATTTTTGGAACTTATGTGGAAAAAAATTTAACTTTTAAGTCCAAAAAATCGATTAGTTTTAAAATAAGTAAAAGTTGAACAATTTAGAATTCTAGCTTAGCGGTCAAAAATAAAAGTTTAAATTTTGACTTTTTTATAGGTAAGAAACTAATTCAAATTTTACTTTTTTATTTAAACCAAAAAACAAAAATTTAAATATAAATTTAATTTCTAAAAGTTTCATATATCAAAAGAATACTAACTTTTATTTTATAAAAAGAATATTTGTTTATATGACTTATTTTTTATGTTAAAAGTATAATTTTATCTTTAAGTTCAAAAAACCTCTGACAGTAACTTTTTAAATCAAAAAAAAAAAAATTTTAAATAATTAGAATTTTATTTTAGTCTTAAGTAAACATTTTAATTTCCAATATTAGTTTATAAGTGAACAAATTACGAAAGGTTAAATTTGAATTTGATTAAAATTTTTTTTTTTGAGTCACTAAAAACTAATTAAATCTGACCTTTATTTTCAAGTGAAAAAAAAAAAAAAATGAAAATATGGGTTTAAATTTTTCAGTCGAACAATCAAGATTAGATCTTAGCTTTCATTTTACAGATTAAAATTTTTTTTATGATTTTGTTTTATTTTAATGCATGAAAAAAAAATTAAAACTTGAGTTTTTAATTCTGACTCTGTGAATAAATGATTTTTGTTATTCGAAATTTTCGATATCGAAAATAGGAGCACAGCACTTCAAACTTTCATTCGCGGCTACCTAAAACATCACATTCAACATCTCTATTCTTAGCCCCGCCTACAAATTCCCATAATTATTAGAGCATTTGTAATCAGCAAAGATAATTGTCACGTCTCATAATTACGGTTATCTTAACGCGAGCGTACAAGTGTGTGTGTACGACTAGATTAACGGTTAATTTAATTATATTCGTTCATTGTGGTACCAATTTATTTTGATTTAATTTGAATTCTTTAGTTAAGTGGGGTTTAATTGCTCGAAGATCTGTTAGTTGAGTGTTGAGTGCGTGTGCGTGTGCTGTTATGTGCGAATGTTGCTCTCATCCGAAAACGGGCGTCATTACCATTAACCGCTATTTATACGCAATTAACACAAAGTCGTTTCATTAAGTCGCATACACCAATTGTTGCGGTTGGTTGTGGGATTTGTACTTCAACATGTTTGAGAAGCTTTTTTTGAGTCTACTGGATAATGATAAAATGTGTATCCAAATTTGATTAGCTCTCAGCTCTCAGGAATCAACAATTAGAAAGATTTTTTGTGGATAATTCAGATTTGTTGATTAGCTGTCGACTGGAAAGGGCTGTGAGTGTAGCTGAGGATATTTTGGACAGGCCTGTTTGATTACTAATCGTAATGATTACCGATTTGATTGTTTGTAATGGTTGTTTTAATAACTAAGAAAAAATAATTACCAATTTATTATTTTTTCTTATTACTTTTGATAATTTTCGATTATTTTTAGTCAAAAAAAAAGAAGGAAGAACTTACGAAAAAAAATAATAATATTAAGAAGAAATAATACAAAAAAATAAAAACAAAAATAATTAGAAGAAATAATAAAAAATAAATAAAAATAATAAAAAAAAAAAATTTAAATAACAAGAAGAAAAAAAACATAATAAGAAATAATCAAAAAAAAAAAAATATAAAAAAAATGGGAAATAGAAAAAAAATAATAAAAAATAAATAAAAATAATACGAAATAAAAAAAACTAATAAGAAGAAATAATAAAAAATTGAAAAAAAAAATAAAAATAAGAAGAAATAAAAAAAAATAAAATAAATTAAAGCAAAAAGAAATAAAAAAAATAAAATAAATTAAAATAAGGAGAAATAAAAACAATAAACATAAGAGAAAATAATAAAAAAAAATTAAAATATTTAGAAGAAATAAAAAAATATAATATAAAAAAATGAAAATAATAGAAATAAAAAAAAGAGGAAGAACTTACAAAAAAAAAATAATATTAAGAAGAAATAATACAAAAAAATAAAAATAAAAAAAATCAGAAGAAATAATAAAAAATAATTAAAAAAAATAAAAATAACATGAAAAAACATAATAATAAGAATTAATAAAAAAAATCAAAAAAATATTAAATAGAAAAAAAAATCACAACAATAAAAAAATAAATAAAAATAAAAATATATAATACAAAATATAAGAAGAAATAATAAAAAATTAAAAAAAATAAAAATAAGAAATAAAAAAATAAAATAAATTAAAATAAGAAGAAATAAAAAAAAATAAAAACAAGAGGAAATAATAAAAAAAAATTAAAATATTTAGAAGAAATAAAAAAAAATAATATAAAAAAATAAAAATTATACGAAATAAAAAATAAATAAAGAAAAAGAAATAATAAGAAAAAATAATAAAATAATAAAAATAATCAACAATTTTTTTTTTGTAGATTTTTTAATAAGTGGTTTTGTGAAAACAATTAAAATAATTCTTTATTGAAAGACCCATCCCAGCCCATGCTTGAAGTCCTTAAGAAATAGCGAGACCATCAGCTCCTGGTCCTTTTCACTGGGTGCACTATGTGCCAGTCCAGGATGGCAATGCGACTTCCAAAGCGGTTTCCGTCTCATTTCTGCAGTTCAACTGAGACGCGGAAAGATCGCTGATATAAAAAATATCACGAAGCGGCACAACCACTGCATTTATTGAAAGGAAAGGAAAGCGGAGCAACATTATGCAGTACCATCTATAGCATCGCAATATCGAGCCCAAGGCCAACATCATAGATCGCCCAGAAGACTTGATACGATATCGAAACCCGAATGTTAAAAAAATTTTGCTAAGCTTTCGTGGAGCTTGTTTTTATACATATTTAAACTTACTTCCTCCTTCCCCTAATTCTGTCATCCGCGCAAACAACTTGAACGGTGACAACACAAAGTCATTCAAATTTAATTGAAATATAAATTGTGTTAGCTTACCTGAACTCGATGGTATCGTCTTGTTCGCACAATTCATTCAACATCCAGAAGCCTAATGATTCTGTCTGCACTTCATGCCCACTTTCGGTGCGACTAACTCTTGCTCTACCACTCCCACTCCCACTCCCACTACCCAAACCAGCACTATGTGTTGGTTTACCATTGCCATTGCCATTCTTTGTATTACTACGCTCTTCTTCTTCTCCTTGTTGCTGACTATCAGCTTGGCCGTGCCATTTATTTTCTGGACATCTTTTTTTTGTATTACGACTATTGTTGTTGCTGTTGTTATCATTGTATTGCGTACGTCGATGCGTCGCTTTATCCCAACTTTGTTGTAACCATTTGGTGGCAAATATTTGTTGTTGTTGTTGTTGTTGAAAATTTCCATGCCCATTACCAATAGTCTCATAATCATGACCGAAAGCAAAATTACTCTCATCCGATGTCGATGTGGCTGATTCAAAATCATTTCGTTCCGCCTCCATGCCACGACTGGTGCCATCATTCTCTGTCTCCATCTCATCATCATCATCATCAGCATCAGCCTCAACGTCAGCTCCAGCAGCGTGACTGCCATCATTGCTTTGAAGTGAATTGAACCATGAAATTTGCAACTTGTTGCCTCCTGCTGCATCATGATGATGTTGTTGATGATGTTGTTGATGATGATGATGATGATCAACAAAACTGCCACGTTCTCGGCCGCTTAATGTCGAAAGTGTTTCCACGAAAAATTCCCCGGTGTAGTGTAATTTGTTGGTGTTGGCATCACCTCTGTCATTGTCATTTCCATTCGAGTTGTCGCCGCTGTCTGCCCTGATGTCTTGCTCGTCATTTATTTTCGCTTTTGTTTTTCTTATATTCTCCATGGCATCACCGCCAGCGGTGTTTGTATTGGCGTCTAAGCTGTGTGTGGGTGTGACATCAGCTCGCGTCGCTCGTCCAGCAAATGCCTTGGGTGCTGCTGATGGTTTAGCGTAAGTCATCAGACGCACTGAAATTGGTTAGGGAAAAAAAAAGAAAATTTGAAAATAATTGGTCATTTTGCAAATAGAAATTTAGTAAATCATTAAGGCTTCATGAGTTGGCCCTTAGCTGAGTTGTAATGAGGAAAACAACTGCAATTTGAATTTAATGCCTTGTTATGAATAAATTTGTTGGCAATTAAGGGGTTAACCAATTGTGCAGTAACAGAAGAGTGGCCTTTTTGCCTCTCATTAGAGCACTACGAAAAGACGAAGGACTTGAGACTCAATAGGCTTTCGTCTTCGCTTTCAAACATTTACATAGGTTTGGGATTATTATCATCTAGAGATCCGCATCTCAATCCCTACACAAACGAAACTAAGTCCACAAGGTGGGGTAAGTTTATCACTGCCCTTCTAAGGAAGCCGCATTCATGTATAGAGCTGCCCTGTGGTAACATCCATTCAACTTAACCACACCTTCCAATATGAGCAGTCCTCTCTCTGATATCGATCCGTACAGCTGAGCGGTTACTAGCCCAACTCACTGACTTTAGCCCCACTTACGACAGCTAAGCATTTCATATAGAGGCGCATTAAGGTATGAAACTCTTTGGAAGATCCTCAACGAGTTAAACGTGTGAAGCTTCAAAAGCAGTAGAACTCATAGGAATAGATGGATGGACCAGACTTCAAACCCAATGCCTCCTTAGTGACACATCTACTGATTGGGACCATGGAAGGTAAGCTTCGAAGTGTTTTCTTCTGGGAATGCGAACGTGCAAGTATTTCAGTTTTAAAAATTTACGAAATTCGTTTTGGAAACCGGGCCCAATATAAACGCAGCTTGAACTTGAACCACGCCTACTTTTTATTACAAAAAATATTTAAGTATGTATTCAAGAGAAAGCTAAAAGATGGAAAAGTGTTGCCGCTTTGAGTATCCAAGCGTTCCCCGTGCTACCTTGTGGTTACCAAACCCGGTTCCTCGAATACCGCACATCACTAATGCAACCACAATCAAGGCATACAAACATTCTTACATACAGACATTCTTAAACATTCACAACCATTGCCAAATCTTCAAATCCTCAAATCCATAAATTAATTTTCCAATAAATCCTTTTCTCACCATTAAACATTAAAATCTGCCTAGCAATTGATAGACTCACCTAAAATTGTTGTTGCACTTACCTAGGTATACCATCTCTATATATACCTTAATGTACTCGTTTGCCTACCAAATGCTGACAATCTCAGTAAGAGCATAGCTGTGTAATTGCATTGTGGGTTTGAATGAGCTGCTGCCAATTCGGTTGTCAACTCGAAAATAGCAAATCCCATTTGCCTTATGCCCATTGCAAGTTGCTGCAACTGAAGACGAGAGCGAGCTTGTTGCATTTGGTCTAAAAGCTTCAACATCGATTTGATGTATTTAATGTATGCAGATATGGCTATATCGGGGTGGCAAACCGGCTTGAAACCAGAAGGGTTTTTGAAGACGGCTACTTAAACTTAAAAATGTGTATAATCCAGAAGACCCAGCTATCAAATTGAGCTGGAGGAAAAGTGAGTAGGAGGTCGGAAAGGCTACACTTTATAGAGGAACAAATTTGAAAGACCAGTTTGGAAGGTGGAATGCTGAAGGTCTCGAGTAGACTAATTGTTATTAACACAGATTTAGTGGCGTGAAACGGATGTAGACACCCTCTTTTCAGAATGTGGATAAGCTGAGCTCTGATAGTAGCAACTTCGCACAGGTGGCTGAGGCGAGAATTATTTCTTTGAACTTGTCAAACTTTCCATCCAACTCCTTTAGTGCCTGTTATGACAGACATCCTGGTTATCTGCCAGGTCTGCTAACTACTCGAACTTTTTTTTCTGTCCCCCTTGGTAGGGACTGAAAATCCTTAACGACACTTTTCTTACGAAGACTCAAAGAATCATTCCATCTTTGTTCATCAAAGTAGTTAATTCTATAGTCAGTTCAAGTAATGACCGTCTATTCTCAGTACTTGGTAATGCCCACCTCCACCACCAGGTCGCACCAGGTTGTTTTCACAGGCCTGCTTCGGCTTGGTCCACTTAAAGTTATACGATTTAGTTTGATTTAGGCATAAGAAGCTTAGATCTCCTGCACCATGACTTTAGTTAACACAAAATAGAAGCGGAGCAGTATCGATAGTTACGATATCGATATTAATGGATACTACCGATATATCGATATCACTATATTTTTTATACAAACACGAGCTTTCTGGTTACTTTCAGATTTTTTTGGAAGCACATTCTACCATATCGTTACCAACACTAAAATCGATACTATCGATAATAAAAAAATTTCGACTAAACACCGATAAACAAAAATAATCGATTAATCGATAACATAGTCGATAGTTTTCAACCTGAAGCTGTTCCTCGTTGGTTAACTCCAGCGCAGTCGCTATGTTCAAACTTAATTTCATTGGAGCAGATCTTTGGCTCTTTTGGTCTAACTTTTTGGTCCACCCCACATGAACCATTATGCATTTGCTGCAAGGAATTCCTCCCCCCCCCCTCATCTCACTTTAAATTCCTAGATTCTTCTCATAACCTAAACATGAACTCGTATGTTGTAAGAAAAGCACGACCCAAAATGAAAATGTCTCTTTCGATTGGCAACATCGATTGGCTTGCGATGACAACAAGTGGCACCCGACATTTACATACATATGAACGAGTATGTACGAGTATGCATGAATGCCCTTTATACTGTCACATGGGACTCAATCACTCTCTTTTAATGTGTGTGTGTTGGTGTGTGATTTGCCACTGTGGAACTATATCACACCAGCAGCTCTCCATCATCCACACTATGCTCTGGCTCATTCGCTTTGAGCAATTTGCTTGAACAAATAATTTATTGCCACAAGCGAATTCAAAATGCTCGATATGAATTTCAACAATTTTTAATAAACGATCAGCCACTTACGCCTCAAGCCTATTGGGCTTAAGAGAATTACAAATGAGTTTGCTACTGCGAGAAAATGTTGTATCCATTGGGATTATGGTGCATGATGCTATTTAAGCGCAAATAGAAAGAAGCAGCAGAGAAATAGAAAGAGAAGGAAGTAGAATTTTTGAAATACAAAAAATGTTGTGGAAAAAGTTCATTGATCTTCTTAGCGTGCTAATCAATCTACAATAACGTCACTATGGTACAAAACTGGTACTGAGTCAGAAGAGCTTCGACTAGGTAGGCCGAAGCTTTGCTATAACAACAAAAACTAGGCCCCCTAAGGAGATCTATAAACGAACATTATACGCTAAAGACAATGTTAGGAGTAGTATTGAAGGGCATTAGAGAGAAGAACAAGACAATTTAGGTAGACCTGACGGCCTCAAATAAGGTCAGATGGTGCTCTCTTCGCTTTTTAGCTTATCGGAACTGTCATCTAATAATCAGGAAGCAGTAAAGATTGAGATTTTCAGAACTGGCTTTCTCTGTCCATAACTCTTTATTAGCCAAAGGTGTTGATATTCCGGACGTGCTGGTTTCACAATCGCCAAAAGACTATGACTTCATCAATACACACCCCAGAACCATTGGAGATTGTTTTCAGGTTAAAGCAACAACAAAATGTGGAACTTATAGTCCAAACCAAAAAAACGACACTGAAAAACGTTCTGCTTTTAGTTCACCTTGGATTCCCCTGCTCGACTACAACCAACACCAACAATGTTGGAGTAGAAGGCTCAACGGTTAAACATAGCCAAATGAAAAATATCGAATGATGGTGTGGCTTATGCGTCGATCGTTATCGCTGCTCACTAGCTCTGTCCGGTAATCTACCTTCTACTTAAAATCGGTCATTGGACAGAAGGAAGCTGATAGAGGAAGTAATTTTATGTTGTGGTGTGGTGTGCGCCCTGCACTTGAACGGAAAATGCAAGACCCTCAGAAAGTTGGCGCATAGCTTCGTCTGAGTTTTGGCTATTTTCTGGGTTTTAAAACCAAACCGGCAAGGTGTCTTCTTGATCGAATAGAAGGTGTTATCGTGTTTGAATATGTTTTTATGAGTCTCTGTGGACGGTCAAACACTGCACACTCCGAAAATTGCCAACAAAGATTGCGCTTAAAACATGACATTGACGACAGGAAATCTTTTGGTACAGAGCTTTTTTGTTCATTCGGAGAGCAAACTCAAACATCAGAAATTTGGGCTTTACAACGCTGCACTTAAAATAAAAGCATTTAACCTAATGCAAATTTTCTCAAACCCACTTACCTTGATACATCAAACCGCAATTGATGCCCAACGTTGATGTCTCAAAGATATTATGCTCCAATTGCAAATCGATAGATAAATGACGGCCCATATGATGTAAACCGCTACTCGCACCACGCCCATCAATTAAAATATCCTCGCCATTTGTATCCGATTGCTCCTCTTCCTCAACGTCCACCACATCGTTAAGGAAATCACTAAATCCATCATGACATGATCTCGTATTGCTTTTATTTTTATTTGCTTTCGCCTCCCGCTCAATTAGCGTCGGGGCAGCCGCTGATACATCTCTTGCAGACTGCGTTACGGCTCTATACGTTTGTTCGGCACCATTTCGTAGCCGTGGTGCCGTTAGCATTTGCGTTAGCTTATCGTGTGTGTAATCGTTGGGCGTGCGACCATCGAGTGTGGAGTCGTGTATGCGAGCTGCTGGCGTGTTTTGTGTATTGCTTGCGGATAATTTGTTGTAATTGATGTTGATTTCATCGGTGTTGCTTCTTGTTTTTGTTGTTGTTGTTTGTGTTATTGCCCCTGTGATGTGGGTAATTAATTGTTGTTGTTCGTTGTTTTTGTTGTTGTCATTCCTGTTGTTTTCAGCTACTTTTGCTACATTCTGCTGATTATTATTATTGTTGTTATTGTAATTTCCGTAATATTCGTCATTGTCATTGTGGCTGTTGCGACTTTGGCTCTTTGGCTTTTGCTGTGACACCAACACACCACTCGCACTCGCACTCGCAGTCTCGTCAGTAACCGTGGTTACCACATTTGGCCCGGCCGTGCGTCGCGTTCGTTTGAAGACGGCAGGTGGTCCTGGTGAGCGACCTGGCGCTGGGTCACTGTTCATATGGCCGACCGTTTGGATGGTGAATAGTCCGAAAAATAGCAGACAAATAACTAATTTCGTCATTATAACAACTACAACTACAATGTGAAATTGTTGTTGTTGGCTTTAGTGTTGCTCGTTGTTGTTCTTTTTGTTGTTGTTGCTCGATTTGTTTGTGTTGCTGCGGTTTATGTTGGCAAACGTTATGTGATTGCGGTTGTTGCAATCGGTATATTTGTTGCTGTTGCTGTTTTTGTTGTTGTTTTTGTTTGTGTTTTTGCTGTAATGGTGGTCGACGTCGCTTCAATTGGATTTCCATAGACGTTAAATGCGCTTTGCTTTTCCAAACTGAAGTTGTGATTTGGTTGGATTTTTGTTTTTGTTCTTGTTTTTCTTGGTTGTTTGTATTTTGTTATTGCTAATTTACTTTGGTTGTTGTTTTTGGTTTTGGGTAAGCTAACGGCAACTAATTGTTATGCTAATTAGCATTAGAGTCGGCTATTTGCTTCTCCCGCTTTCCTTTTCTCATCTATCTAAATCCCCGCTCGTCTTTGTTCTTTACATAGTTTGCATTGGAATTTAATCCTTTCGGGTTCTATGTGAGTTTTCGTATTTTATATGTCGAGAATCGTTATCCACTTCAGTCGCGTTCGATACTCTCGCGGATAATCGTTTTTTTGGTTTTGAGTCTTATTGATTTCCATCTCCATTAGGACGCATGGGGTTTGTTAGCATTTTAGCCGAGATCGGATTTGTTACGAAAGCGTCTGCTGAGCTTCGGTTATAGCTAAAAGAAGAAGAAAAAAAGGTCAGAAATGAAGTCAGGATACTAGAAGTAAGCTATGTTATCGATTGTACATGGAAAAATATAGGATCTATCCGTATGTTAGAAATAGGATTAGATATGCATGGCACTATTGTTAAATTTAAAATTTGTTGTTGGATCTTAATATACCCCTATGTCCTTGTGTGGAAATATTGTGTAATTTTGAAATTGGAATTATAAAAATCGACCCAGCTGAACGGTCGTTTACCTTCTACAACCATTTGAGTTTAAATTTTATGAATTTAGAGTGAATTCATTGTATCAGCAAAACAGCCGATCTACTGGATCGATTTCTTTAATTTAAAATGACAAAATCGTTCCATACAGGGACATAGGGGTATTAGTTAATAAAACTTTAAATGTTTGGAAGAAAAAAATCAAAAATTAAAAGACAGTGAGTGTCCGCCCAAAGGACGCTTCACTGTATTTACCAGCAGAGGACCCAATGTAGAGTTTGTTATATAAGTATTTTAGGGTGGTCTAAATAATTCATACCTTAGTCTTCACAAATACAAATTTCCGAACGTCTTAAAAACTTCAGAATTATCTAAGGTAAATTATCATTTCAAAATGTCGCTCACAAGAGAGGGCGGCGATCACTACCTCAACACAAAAATTAATATTTTCATTTTACCAAATTTTGGTCGATAGCACAGGAAATGGTTGTGATTTCAGTTTTTGGAAGGAACATATTTTGGGAGAAATTTCGTAGCATCTTCTCCTTTTTCTTCACTTTCGAAATATAGAAAAATGCAATAAGAACATTTTGTTAAACCAAAAATTTGTTCAAAAGAATACCAGTAAAAGTCCCATTGTTTTGAGTACAGTTACTTCGGTCCATAAATAACTATTTCCGATTATTAACCTACAAGAGAATTGAACAAATCCCATAGGTAAAAACAGAATAAACATTGAGCTAATTAACATTAATTGAAATACAGAATCTCTGGTGGTTTAATTTAATTAATCAGCCGCTATGGGACATAAAAGATAACATTTTTAATCAAAACAAACAAATGTGCAAACATTTCGTTATGAAGGTGCGAATAATTATGGTGAATATTTATAAAGACAGGGTGTTTCATATTCACAAATTGTATACTTGGGTAACATACCCAGCAATGAAAGTGAGTGTAACAGTGACTATGAATTGAGCCTTTTACGCTAATCAAAAGAGTACGCACGTCAGTGAAAACCGTCTCACAGTTTCCGAAACACTAATTTTGACACTGACCCGAACTGGTATAGTAATTAGACCGTGATTATAAATGGAACTTCGGTAGTGACCGTAATCGTTGATTGTGACAGAAACCATGACAGTGACATTCAATGCAATCGTGACGGTGACATTAATCATGATTGTCACAGTGACTATAACCCTGACACTAACCGTACCCAGAACCGGATACAGATTTTGCTGCAATAAAAACAACAATCAAAAGCTAATTAGATTGAATATTTAATTAAATTTAACTCAATGCTTTTGTGACACCCTTTATTCGTAAACATCTCAGGTCATTGCCTTGTGTGTTATTACTTACTAACAATAACAATTATTAAAATGTGTCTAGCCAACACACCAACTGAATGTACATACATAGATATGTATGTAAGCCGTTGTGTAAGGGAATGCGTTTTCATGGATTAGTGGCTTCATTTTCCCCAAAAGGTTAATGGCTGTAGATATGTTTGTACAAACCACGTAATGCTGTAATTCCTCTTTGCGACAGAAACATACATAAATACATTACCTTTATGAATGTGTAAGAGTGAGATGGAAGAGGGGGAGGGCGAAACTGGTTAGTAGAAAGAGAGTGTGAGAGCACTAGGAGAGATAATGAAAAAATAATAGGAGTATGGACAAGAAGAGACAAGTAAAGGGAAGAGGAAAAAAGGAGGGACTAGATGGAAAGAAAGAGAAAAAAATAGTATGAGCAATGGGATAAAAGAGAGGTGATGCGTCTTGGGAGGATAAAGGGTAGAACTACAACAAAACTGGGAAGGGAAATTTGGTTATGAAATATTTATAGATATATCGCATCTAATTATTTTGATTACCATTTATTGAAAGAAGCGGGGAGAGAGGCGAAGAGAGAAATAAAAAAACCTAAAGCAAGAAAAATTAAAAATCGAGAGACTTAGAAAGGCTGAAAGAAGCAATTAAAAGGACAGCTGGAAATGCAATTAGAGGAGTTAGGTTAGGTTAGGTTGAGCTAGAAAAGTCAGTAGTGCTACCAGAAATTGTCTTAGACCATAAACAAAAACCCTACCAAGAACCAGGATCTACGTTAAAGAATAACTCCGTCCTCTTGGTAAAACCTAAAAGCTTTCTGGGTCCCCGAAAGAATAGATTCGGTAAAAGTCAGAGACAGTGATAGGGAAAGACAAAAAGATGGTTTGAAGGAATAGAGGGAATCAGAGGAATAAAGAGAAGAACAGATAGAGAGTGGAAGAGAACAACACTGGTGAACTGGTGAACCCACCAACGTCCACTTACAGGACAGAACCACCGTTGGCCAATTTTCTGCCATCAGTCACGTAACCCTCTGTAGACATCCTGCAACCGGCCTCCAATCTTCCACAAGTATCGCCTCACCAACATGCGGTGAAAGGAGCCACCGATAAGCTCCCTACACTATATCTGATCTCAAAACGAAATCCACCTCACAGCTGCCAAAAAGATAGAAAGTGGGAATTTTAATTGTTCACCGGATTTTTTTAACTCCCAGATCTAAAAACCGTCGAAATATCTCTCTATATGTATCTGCTGATTTATTCTGAGCTCTCAGCCCACTTGTACTCATTTCTGCTATTTTTCCATTCCAAGAAAATATGCCACGGAAGCGATTTTGAGTGCAAATTTGTAAATTGAAAATCCCTCCTTTGGGAGTAGAATGCGGTTTGACCTTTGCTAAGTATTTAATGGGATATGTGTTTATCTTGTTATTTGATGAATAATTATTCCAGTAGTGATAAATCTAAGTAGGTAGTACAAATACTAGTTTACAACTCGAGCTCTCTAACTCATTACAAAGTATTTTGAAAAAGACCAAAGCTGTATTGACAAAAATTTAAATTTGTTGGAGAATACTGGAGTCAACAGAGTTTGCAAAATTCTAGTATTACTAAATATTTTTTTAAAACCTCTCTCATGAGTGCTATGACACAAGCCCATGTCAAAACTAGTAAGGAAGTCTAAATTCGGGTGTAACCGAACATTAAATACCTAGTAGTGATCTGTTTTGGTATCCTAATTTACTCAGGCCTATTTTAATAACTGAAAATTTGTTATAAAGGCAACTGATTGTTTTCGATAAAAACACTTCTGTTGTGAGTGGTAAATCAAATTATTACTAAATAACAAAATATAAATACCTTTCCTCATGTTCATGAAAGGTATGAAAATAAAAAAAATTAATAAAAACTAGTAAGGAAGTCTAAATTCGGGTGTAACCGAACATTAAATACCTAGTAGTGATCTGTTTTGGTATCCTAATTTACTCAGGCCTATTTTAATAACTGAAAATTTGTTATAAAGGCAACTGATTGTTTTCGATAAAAACACTTCTGTTGTGAGTGGTAAATCAAATTATTACTAAATAACAAAATATAAATACCTTTCCTCATGTTCATGAAAGGTATGAAAATAAAAAAAATTAATAAAAAAAAGGCAGTAGAGTGTTAACTACTTGCCCGTAAATCTTGCTTGTTTGTTATTCGATTTGCGTAATTTTTGGCAGGAGTATACTACATACTATTGGGAAGTATCTCACAAAATTTCATTGAAATACATTCTTCAAATTCCAAGCAATCGCTTTTGAAAATAGCAGAGCTTTTATGCTAAAAAGTGGGCGGCGCCACGCCTACTTCACCAAAATCCACAAAATTTGTATACAGTTTAGTTTTGGTTAAAAAGCTTATTATGTGTGTAAAATCTTATTTAAATAACTTATACAATTATGGAAATATCGCGATTTTAATTTTACGAAGAAATTTTTTAGAACTGTGTTCAAAAAGTGGGCGTGTCCGTTCACCGATTTTGTTTATTTTTACAGCAAAGAGTAAGCTTTATATGTTGAACACTTTCTTTAAATATCGTTCCAATAAGTCAATTTTTACCGGAGTTATGGCATGTAAAGTTTTGTGGAATAATCCCCCATAAAGGGGCGGGGCCACGCCCATTTTCCAAAAATTTTGTGCTTTCGACTTTCTTTGCCCACGAACACTTCAGAGGTGAAATAGAAATGATATACAGCTAGTTTAAGCAAAGTTATAGCATATTCAATATATCTATGATCCTTTTCAAAATCTTTCGTATAAAATTGGGCGTGGACCTAACCCGATTTCAATAATTTTTTTTCGAAATATTGCTTGTATTAATATAAATATGTGTGCTGAATTTTGTTTTGCTATCTTGAGCGGTTTTTGATTTATGATTAATAATATTTCCAAACTTGACTATATCAAAAGTGGGCGGTACCACGCCCCTTTTTAAAAATTTTTTCAAAAATGTATTTGTTGCCTTAACGCTAAAGTGCATACCAAATATTATCCTTATAGGTGTATTATGTATTGAATAATCACTCTTTTTGTATTTTCGAAAATATTATATATATAGAAAGAGGGCGTGGCTTTTAACCGATTTTGCCTATTTTCAATAGCGCTCGGAGATAAGTGAAAAGGAACCTACATACCAAATTTCATTGAGATATCTCAAGATTTACTCAAGTTATCGTGTTCACAGACGGACGGACGGACGGACGGACGGACGGACGGACGGACGGACGGACGGACGGACGGACATGGCTCAATCAATTTCTCTTTTCCTCCTGAACATTTTGATATATATAAGTCAATATCTATCTCGATTCGTTTATGCCGTTACATACTACCGTTAGGCCAATGAAGTTAATATACCTTGTGTGCGAAGCACTACTAGGTATAAAAAGGCAGTAGAGTGTTAACTACTTGCCCGTAAATCTTGCTTGTTTGTTATTCGATTTGCGTAATTTTTGGCAGGAGTATACTACATACTATTGGGAAGTATCTCACAAAATTTCATTGAAATACATTCTTCAAATTCCAAGCAATCGCTTTTGAAAATAGCAGAGCTTTTATGCTAAAAAGTGGGCGGCGCCACGCCTACTTCACCAAAATCCACAAAATTTGTATACAGTTTAGTTTTGGTTAAAAAGCTTATTATGTGTGTAAAATCTTATTTAAATAACTTATACAATTATGGAAATATCGCGATTTTAATTTTACGAAGAAATTTTTTAGAACTGTGTTCAAAAAGTGGGCGTGTCCGTTCACCGATTTTGTTTATTTTTACAGCAAAGAGTAAGCTTTATATGTTGAACACTTTCTTTAAATATCGTTCCAATAAGTCAATTTTTACCGGAGTTATGGCATGTAAAGTTTTGTGGAATAATCCCCCATAAAGGGGCGGGGCCACGCCCATTTTCCAAAAATTTTGTGCTTTCGACTTTCTTTGCCCACGAACACTTCAGAGGTGAAATAGAAATGATATACAGCTAGTTTAAGCAAAGTTATAGCATATTCAATATATCTATGATCCTTTTCAAAATCTTTCGTATAAAATTGGGCGTGGACCTAACCCGATTTCAATAATTTTTTTTCGAAATATTGCTTGTATTAATATAAATATGTGTGCTGAATTTTGTTTTGCTATCTTGAGCGGTTTTTGATTTATGATTAATAATATTTCCAAACTTGACTATATCAAAAGTGGGCGGTACCACGCCCCTTTTTAAAAATTTTTTCAAAAATGTATTTGTTGCCTTAACGCTAAAGTGCATACCAAATATTATCCTTATAGGTGTATTATGTATTGAATAATCACTCTTTTTGTATTTTCGAAAATATTATATATATAGAAAGAGGGCGTGGCTTTTAACCGATTTTGCCTATTTTCAATAGCGCTCGGAGATAAGTGAAAAGGAACCTACATACCAAATTTCATTGAGATATCTCAAGATTTACTCAAGTTATCGTGTTCACAGACGGACGGACGGACGGACGGACGGACGGACGGACGGACGGACATGGCTCAATCAATTTCTCTTTTCCTCCTGAACATTTTGATATATATAAGTCAATATCTATCTCGATTCGTTTATGCCGTTACATACTACCGTTAGGCCAATGAAGTTAATATACCTTGTGTGCGAAGCACTACTAGGTATAAAAAGGCAGTAGAGTGTTAACTACTTGCCCGTAAATCTTGCTTGTTTGTTATTCGATTTGCGTAATTTTTGGCAGGAGTATACTACATACTATTGGGAAGTATCTCACAAAATTTCATTGAAATACATTCTTCAAATTCCAAGCAATCGCTTTTGAAAATAGCAGAGCTTTTATGCTAAAAAGTGGGCGGCGCCACGCCTACTTCACCAAAATCCACAAAATTTGTATACAGTTTAGTTTTGGTTAAAAAGCTTATTATGTGTGTAAAATCTTATTTAAATAACTTATACAATTATGGAAATATCGCGATTTTAATTTTACGAAGAAATTTTTTAGAACTGTGTTCAAAAAGTGGGCGTGTCCGTTCACCGATTTTGTTTATTTTTACAGCAAAGAGTAAGCTTTATATGTTGAACACTTTCTTTAAATATCGTTCCAATAAGTCAATTTTTACCGGAGTTATGGCATGTAAAGTTTTGTGGAATAATCCCCCATAAAGGGGCGGGGCCACGCCCATTTTCCAAAAATTTTGTGCTTTCGACTTTCTTTGCCCACGAACACTTCAGAGGTGAAATAGAAATGATATACAGCTAGTTTAAGCAAAGTTATAGCATATTCAATATATCTATGATCCTTTTCAAAATCTTTCGTATAAAATTGGGCGTGGACCTAACCCGATTTCAATAATTTTTTTTCGAAATATTGCTTGTATTAATATAAATATGTGTGCTGAATTTTGTTTTGCTATCTTGAGCGGTTTTTGATTTATGATTAATAATATTTCCAAACTTGACTATATCAAAAGTGGGCGGTACCACGCCCCTTTTTAAAAATTTTTTCAAAAATGTATTTGTTGCCTTAACGCTAAAGTGCATACCAAATATTATCCTTATAGGTGTATTATGTATTGAATAATCACTCTTTTTGTATTTTCGAAAATATTATATATATAGAAAGAGGGCGTGGCTTTTAACCGATTTTGCCTATTTTCAATAGCGCTCGGAGATAAGTGAAAAGGAACCTACATACCAAATTTCATTGAGATATCTCAAGATTTACTCAAGTTATCGTGTTCACAGACGGACGGACGGACGGACGGACGGACGGACGGACGGACGGACGGACGGACGGACGGACGGACATGGCTCAATCAATTTCTCTTTTCCTCCTGAACATTTTGATATATATAAGTCAATATCTATCTCGATTCGTTTATGCCGTTACATACTACCGTTAGGCCAATGAAGTTAATATACCTTGTGTGCGAAGCACTACTAGGTATAAAAATTGGGGGAAAGTGTGATAATCCCAATTGGGGTTAAGACACCTTTAAGTTAAAAAAAAATTTGGGAACAATTCAACATTTTTTTAACCCATCCAGAAGGGAATCATGTGCGGAAAAACTGTTTATTAAGAATTGCTATATTGTTTTTCAGTTTCGGATTACGTCTCATTTTTACTTGGGATTATGCCACTTGGGATTATGTCATGCACCAAATTTTGAGTGAATTGGATATAGTTAACCACCGATTCTGTTCTTGTTGTTTATAAATGATATTTCTACAGTAATAGAATTTTCGAAAATGTTAATGTATGCCGACGATGTAAAGCTTTTCTTGTCATTCGCATCACCCGAAGATAGCAATAAGCTTCAATCAGATCCAAATACACTAGTTACTTGGTGCGATTTAAATTATATGCCGCTTAATCTAAAGAAATGTAAATACATGCGTTTTTCGAGAGGAATTTCACAGCCAGCTTCCTATTCAATTAACAATTACAATCTTGAGCAAATATATGATTTTGTTGACTTTGGGGTTACTATGGATTACAAACTCAGTTTCAACTGCCACATTAACGTAACAGTCAATAAAGCTAGAGGCGTTCTAGCATTTGTTAAACGATGGTCTAAAGAATTTAGCGACCCTTATGTAACTAAAACTCTCTTTACTACATTAGTCAGACCGATACTTGAATACGGTTCCATTGTTTGGAACCCGCGTTACCAGGTCCACGTGGATCGCTTAGAATCAGTTCAAAAACAATTTTTACTATTTGCCTTAAGAGATCTTCACTGGGATCCCTTGTATAATTTGCCATCGTATACGAGTCGCTTAAAACTAATTAATCTTCACAGCCTTTCTAGTCGGAGAGAAATGCTTGGAATTGTCTTCATGATTAAATTACTAAATGGTTCAATCGTAAGCCCGTTTCTTTTGAGCGAAGTGAACTTCAATGTACCTTCTCGCATATCAAGACATTTTAAACCACTTATCTTGAAGCAGTGCCGGACTAATTTTGAATTAAATGAGCCTTTTCGTTGTTTGTGTCAAGATTATAACTCTCATTCTGGTACGTTCGATATCTCAGACTCACTATACAGCATAAAAAAGTCGATTCTTTCTATCCTAAATACATAGCAACAAATTTTTTTTTCATATTCTTTACAATAACTATTCGCTGTCAACTAATTAAGGGTTTTCATTTAACCATCTAAGTGTACGCGATATATAAATTTATACATTTATCAGTTCAGTTAAATGAACGCCCTAAATAAATTTATACGTAATTTGTGTAAAACGAAAACTTTTATGTCGAAACTCATAAAGAAAAACAGTGTTTTGTTTTTTTCAAGTATATTTTTTTCATTTTCAACTAGTGTGCATTGAATCTAATAAAAAAATTACATGCCATGCGTCGTTATAGAAACGTATAAATTTATCAACTTTTTTACGCACCAAAATTGTCGCGTAAATTTATCAAATTTGTGTAAACGATTTTTCATACAAAATTTGACAGTTCATTTACACGCTAGGTAAATTTACGCGTTTACACACTTTACGAGGCATTTACATGGTTTAATGAAGACCCTTATTATTTATTAATTGTGTAATCTATTTTACTTAGCTGATGAGGTTTTCTCTGTAGCTGAGCAGTTTTAGATCTCGACGATTAACAAACCAAAGCCTTTCAAAGACTCGGCACGAGAGAACAATCCGCGCGTCATGCGGATGCGCCCCTCGCGCCGGTCGGGCGGGATATGGTGGGTAATCCGTTGGGCATTATTATTATTATTATTATATTGACAAATACTTGCTGCTGGTTCAAAGGTTTGAAGATCGACCAGTTTACAACTAGTTGGTTTGACTGCAGGGTTGCTTTGTACATTCGGTTTTATATTCCTGAGTGTGACAAAACAGCAACATATGTATATGTGTATGGACACACACACAAATACATACATAAATATATACATGCACAGTAAGCAACTATGTGTATTTCAATTCAACCACGCATGTGGATAAAATGAATATGAGCTTAAATAAGATTTCTACTTGCTGGTGGCTAAAAAGTTGAATATTATTTGTTTGTATTGCATAAGTAATTCTAGGGATGCTACGAATGTGGAGATTCGGAAATCAGCATTCGAAACTGTGCATTTGAGGAAGGATAAGAAAGCAATTTTTTAAGGTCTGCGTTTTCTTTTCTCTCTACATTAGGTCACACATGTTGACTTCGGTTATGGACCCAGTTTCGATGTAAGGTTCGGTTTCGACAGTAGTCGATTCGCATTTTATGTTCGAGTTTGGCTACAAACACATGAAAAATTCGGCCACTGCACCAACAACAATTCCTCAATAAAAATACATATTTTATCTCACAACGTTCGCATCCGAAAAATCTTCCCTCCTAGCTTCTTCTTGTTCTATCACAATAATATTCGCTCGATCCCTATTAAGTTGTTGCGTATGCCAGTGCGTTGTGTGTTCACTCTGATGTTTGCTAACTTGTTGCGATACGAACTGGAATATTATCCGCTTAGTTGACACTCTGCTGCTTAGAGAGGATTTTTTTTATTTTATTACTCCTCTTCCACTTTTTTGGTTTTTACATTTTATGCTGCTGATTCGTTGGTTTTATGGATTTGCTGAAACGTAAAAATGTTCGCGGTAAACAGTTTCAGTTAAAGAAAAACGTTTTGAAATTGTCGGTGTCAACTGCATAAGTGGAATAAAGTATTAAAGAAAAAAAGTGGAAAAGTGAATGTGGTCGGGTGTAAAAACCATATTTTTTGATTTTACGCAATTACGAAATGTATGCGATTACACACATCTAAATACTTTCTATCAAAATAAGTGAAACGAAAGTAATTAAAATTACTCGTAACATGTAGGTTTTAAGGATGTGGGACTACTGAAATTCATTGTGTTATGTTATGATATATTATGCTATGTGACGTTATGTTATTTATTGTTATGTTATGTTATGTTATGTTATGTTATGTTATGTTATGTAATGTTATGTTATGTTATATTATGTTATGTTATGTAATGTTATGTTATGTTATGTTTTATTATGTTATATTATGTTATGCTATGCTGTCTTACGTTAGGTTATGTTATGTTACGCCATGTTATGTTACGACATGTTATGTTATCTTAAATTTTTTTTATGTTATGTTATGCTATGCTGTCTTGCGTTATGTTGTAACATATAAAAAGAACATTATTTGCGTTCTCTGATATTATTATGTGCCAAATTGCATTAACTCGATTTATACGCCAAATGTGCCCTTACAAAACGCCGTTGCCAAGTCTCATAAATACTGGAAGAATGCAACTCGTATTATCGAAAAAATTCGGACAAAAGCTTGAGACTTTGCCAAGGTGAAATGAGTCAACCGACTCATTGCATAACATATCCTTTTGGGAGGCGCGGCTTCAAAGCAGAGACCTAATTTTGTAAGGCGGATAGGTGATGGTTGGAGCTCGAAAGCTCCCTTGAAGGATAAAGTGCCCGAAGCGGCTTTAAAGATTACTCAGAGATCAGTCGCGAGAGGCGAATTATAGATTAACCAGATTTCTGTGATACTAAAAAATATGGAGAAGACCATCAAGACTTAATGAAAAGTTAGCCCTATTGAGAGCTCGCTAAAATATTTTCCATGTGGTACACTGCCAATCGCATTTTGTACATTTGTGTGTCCGCCCTATTGTTTGTATAGTCACATTAGACGAGGGACGCTCACTTCTTTTTGCAATAAATTTTGTCCGCAGTGCTGGAACAAACAGAATGTCAACTTAAATGCATTTTGAAGGCCATAGATAAGCTTGCGGGTTGGTCGGCGGGCCGTCTGTCTATTGTTCGGTTCAATGCAATGCGTCGTAGCTCTAAATTACTTGGCAGCCAGATTGTTATCGTCGGTCGACGTCGCGTCTCCGTCCTCACTACCGCTACTTTGTCTGTGAACTGCGCTTTAGGACAGTTCAGATTACCTCAAATGTCCTTAAGGCAACTCGACGCCATTGGCAGTGCATGAAAATTTCACTTGCCAATGGCATTTATTGCCAAAATAATATTTTACTTCTTGCATACATAAATATGTTTACAATATAAAGTAGCTCAGCTCTCTTTGGGCTAATGGTGCGAGATATGGGGGAAATATTTTAGCTACGGAAATTGTTGGAATGAAATAAGAGCTACAAATTTTGGACTGAATAATTCATAAGTAGACATGAACATGGCTAATGCGAAAGCTTGTGTGTGAGTCACGTTCAAAAAGGTGGGGGCAGAAAATGTTTGGCCTATTGTTTGCTCTCAATCTTAATTAGGATAAAATTTTGTTTGTGAAGGTTTGACATACTTAGCAGATATATGTATATACATATGTATATATGTATGTCTGTATTTATTTTGCTAAAAAAAGAGGTTTTACCTAATATTGATAAAAAATTAAGGAATGGTTGATATGTTTAATCGATGACCAAAGCCGGAAGCGTTATGTTATGTTATTTAATGTTCTGTTATGTTATGTTTGTCATGCAATGTTAAGTTATGTTATGTTATGTTATTCTATATTATGTTATGTTATGTTATGTTATATTACGTTATGTTTTGTTGTGTTATGTTATCTTATGTTAGGTTATGTTATGTTTGTTATGTTATGTTTGTTATGCTATGTTGTGTTATGTTATGTTTGTTACGTTATATTATGTTATGTTGCTGATGTAGTAAACTTTGTTATGCTCATATTACGATACTTTACTTAGATTGTCTTGACTTTATTTAACTTAAGTTTATTTCACTAAACATAGCTTAAGGTATGTATTTGTTGGTCCAATTATTTTTAGTTTAATTTAATTTAATTTTATTTCATTTCATTTCATTTATTTTATTTTATTTTGGTTTTTTTTATTTAATTTTATTTTATTTTATTTTATTTTATTTAATTTAATTTAATTTAATTTAATTTAATTTAATTTAATTTAATTTAATTTAATTTAATTTAATTTAATTTAATTTAATTTAATTTAATTTAATTTAATTTAATTTAATTTAATTTAATTTAATTTAATTTAATTTAATTTAATTTAATTTAATTTAATTTAATTTAATTTAATTTAATTTAATTTAATTTAATTTAATTTAATTTAATTTATTTTAATTTAATTTAATTTAATTTAATTTAATTTTATTTTATTTTATTTTATTTTATTTATGTTATCTTATTTTATTTTATATTATTTTATTTTATTTCATTTTATTTAATTTAATTTAATTTAATTTAATTTAATTTAATTTTTTTTAAATTTTATTTAATTTATATTTATTTTATTTTTTGGATCCTTTATCAGTTTTCTTTTTTATGGTCACTCTAATACGTTTGAACAACTTGATTGCAAGGAGTTATCTAATAAAATATTACTCATACGCCATGTAGCACCGGCAGCATTTAACAATGACATGACATGGCAAAAACAGAGCAGGAAGCTAACTCACTTTGACAAACTACACCATTGTGTCCAATATGCCATAATAAATTTCTTGTCACGATTTTATAATACAATACATATGTACATACATACACACATATTTATGTGCTTACATACTTTAAAAATCCATCCAACAATATTTTGTGCAAATATTGAAAAGTTTAGTAAATTTATTACATACAAAAAGTCATTACAAATTTAACCAACAGACCAAACCACATGTGCAAGATTGAATCTGCTTGTGTAACAGTGCATTAACACATATGTATGTGGGTGTGTGTGTGTGTGCATGGACATTGACATATATGCGTATTTACCCTGTAATTAGTCTACAACTCACTCAAGTGCTCGACACTTTAGTCTGGTGGGTCAGTCATTACCGCGCGTACACAAGTCTACATATTTAGGTTTGTGCATGTTCGTATGTATGTAATAGTAGTTGTATGGATAAAATGCATAACAATCGTACATACATACATACATACATACAAACATTTGTATAAGTCAACTCAGGCATGTGTAGATAACATGTGTATTAAACATTGGATTGTGAATGTAAATTCTAAGCACATCGTTACGACTCCGAGTGTCTATAATTAAATGGACTTCAGCTAAGTTGAATGCACGTAAATATTCATATAATTACGTAGAACTTACTCAACTGTCAGATTTTAATTAAATCCAATATACTTGTACTACATTCATTTGTAGCATTTAATACACTCAGATTGCCGATGTGTGCAATGTTGGGATGGTAAATTTACATAGAAAAGCTTCTTTAAGATCTTTCTGTAGAATATCATATTATTTGCTCTCGTGCTGAGTTTCTAGCTTGGCCTTAGGAATGGCTTTCCCAATTTCAGAGTATCCAATATGGTTAATATCGCACAACCTTGTCAGTAAGGATTTTGCACTGGCAAGTCCAGCGACCAGTTCTTTTGGTTACAGAAAATACAGATGGAAGTTAGTAGGAAAGAAGCAACTTTTAACCAAAAGGGATCGGTATCAAAGAAATCACTGAGAAAGGGAGCTATTTGAGATTCAACTTCTCTGAACGCTTTTGCGGATATTTCAAATAAGGTTGAGCAATACAAACAGAAAGCATCGTTAAAGCTAGAGAGGGGGTACTTTAAACCATTTGGTATTTGCTTTTGATATTGATATGATGTAAGATCACATGATTCGATAAGATATGATATGCTAAATGATGTCATAGAGACAGATTTCATTCGCTTAGATGATATGACATGACATCAGATGAATTCATGTGATATGATATCAGATGATATGTAGAGGCGATATGACATGATGTCAGTTGTTATGAACAGATAAAATTATGAACAAAATACTCAAAATGAGTGGTTTTCTCGCTACTACAACAACAAAAACAACAACAACAATGGAATGCTTTCACTAATGAATACAAACCAATAATATTTTTTTTACAAAAATAGTTTAAAAAATAAATAACTTATTGGAACAAAAACCTGTTAATCCTATTTACCCAAAATACGAAAAACTCTCCCCGCTCATTTCGTGTGGGTAACACTTTCAACTTATCTTTCCACACACGTCATTAAACACCCTAATATACAACATATCATCAGAGGCATAAGTAATACCTATGTGTGAAAACATTCTCATCTAAGTACTTTCACGTGCCAATGAGCACATAGGCATGCTGAGACAGGCACTCACTACATAACACCTGAGGCAACAACTATGCGCTACATTCACTCATACACACATACATATATATGTATAAATTTATCTATTCAACTTAAAAGTACTATCTTTTGTCTAAAGCTTTTGAGCTTATAAGCATGTATTGTCGGGAATTGTACTCCCGCTGGCTATGCATAAGAAGCTACCTTGAAATGGGACAAGTGTCATTCGACATGCAATATTTATTGTTATCGTATACATATATAAATACATATGTACATATGTAGTATGTACTTATGGATATGTATTAGAGTGGGTCGAAAACTATTTTAAAAATTTAGTTTTTCTTGGAATTTTGAAGTATAATAATATATGTATAATAGCAGAACAAAAAAAAAACATTATTTTAGTTGGCCCACTCGGGTTCTAATTAAATTTCAATGAAACATTTGAAATAAAATAAAATAAAATAAAATAAAATAAAATAAAATAAAATAAAATAAAATAAAATAAAATAAAATTTAATTAAATTAAATTAAATTAAATATAAAAAAAAAAAAAAAAAAATAAAATAAAGAAAAAAAAAAAAAAAATAAAAAAAAAAAAAATAAAGTAAAATAAAATAAAATAAAAAAAAAATAAAGTAAAATAAAATAAAACAAAACAAAATAAAATAAAATAAAATAAAATAAAATAAAATAAAATAAAATAAAATAAAAAAAAATAAAAAAAATAAAATTAAATTAAATTAAATTAAATTAAATTAAATTAAATTAAATTAAATTAAATTAAATTAAATAAAATAAAATAAAATAAAATAAAATAAAATAAAATAAAATAAAATAAAATTAAATAAAATTAAATTAAATTAAATTAAATAAAATTAAATAAAATAAAAAAAAATAAAAAAAAAATAAAATTAAAAAAAATAAAAAAAAAATAAAATAAAAAAAAAATAAAATAAAGTAAAATAAAATAAAAAAAAAAAAATAAAATAAAGTAAAATAAAATAAAATAAAATAATCTAAAATTAAATTAAATTAAATAAAATAAAATAAAATAAAATAAAAAAAAATAAAAAAAAAATAAAATAAAAAAAAAATAAAATAAAAAAAATAAAATAAAGTAAAATAAAATAAAATAAAATAAAATAACAAAAAATAAAATAAAATAAAATAAAATAAAACAAAATAAGTTTTAAATTCTACCCTAAGTGAAAATAAAAAAAATTATTTTCATTCCATTCTAGTATTTATTATATAAATGTTTTTATCTGTATGCGTGCTAACTCATTTTAATACAAATTTGTTGTTTATTGTGAAAGATGTCGTCATTGAATGCTTGAAGAAAATAGCAAACTATATCACACCTGAATGAAAAATATTTTTGTGTTTGTATGAGCAGCGTTTAGTAACGTAGCGAGAGAGACAAAGAAGTAGACAGACATTTGAATTGTATTTATGTTGGTTTAAAAAGGGATTTGAATCTTGATTCGGGTATTAGCAGATGACGGACATGAATTGTTGTCTTTTCTACATAAGCTAGTGGACAAAAAGCAAACAGTTAGTTGAGCTTGTAAATCTTGTTGCATTAACTTTTGAATAAAATTTTTTGGTCTTCTCAACTTTGGAAGCATTTGTTTGAATAAATAGAAAATCGATTAATATGCAAAGGCAAAGCAACCAATTGGAATATTGACACAAGATTTGGTGATAGCTGCAATAACTATTCAAAATTATAGGAACAATTGTCAAGCTGCCTCAGAATATTGCCTTAAATATAGGATACTACATATAGAGTATGATGAGTAGAAAAGGATAATAATTCTGGTCCACTAAGCCCTGTAGAAAATTGGGTCATGTAAGAGAATCATATTTTTGATGATGGTCGTGGCATGTGTTTGAAGGATTTTGTGTAATTAAAACCTTATCAGGTATGATTTTTTTTAATGTAACAAATTATTCCATATGAAAAAGTGGGTGTAGAATGGTTCGATTTCATTTATTTAAACTTTTTTAATTGAAAATATATCAAAAAGCGATTTTTATGTATTTTTCTCTCTCTTTAACTGTGAGAGAATTAGTGAGAGAAATCAATTAATCTTAGAGAGACACTTTTATTTAAAAAATAAAAATTTTAGAAATATATAATTTCTTATAATAAATATATAATTTCTCCAATGTTTTATAGAAACGTATGACTTATGGTTTTTTAGATTTAAAATAGGTGGCAACCCTATCCTATCTTAGGACTCGGTGGCAACCCTTGTTGGTACTGGTTCCTAGAAATATTTTTTAAAAAACTACTTCCCGTTTTGCACCCATATTCATCCTTTTCATAAAAAAAATTTGATATAGGTGGCAACCCTGTAATGCATCCCAAGTAGCAAAACTTCTGAAGTATACCTTGAAATGTAACACATAACCTATTGTCAAACGTCCATTTATGCTAAAAATCAATAAAATGGGCTTCGATGGCAACCCTATGTGATAACTCTACTTATTTATACATATACATGTGTATGTGTGTTTTTTAAATGGTGACATATCACATTTGGTATCCTGTTCACCTCTTTGACAACCTTTAAACATTTTTTTTGGGAGAGCTTAGAAACAAATTCCATGGAAATGGATTTCGAAATTTTAGCGAACTTGCAAAAAATTTTAATGAGGTTATGTGGCAACTCTTAGTGGTAACCTTACTTACAAATATTTTTGTTGAAATTCTGCGTAATATCCCTTCAATTTCATAGCTATATTTGCATAATGCACTATATTTTTTTTTTTTAAGTTAGATGGCAACCTCCCAAAAAAGTACCTATCTACGCAACAATTATTCATAAAAATAATTTTTTTGAAATTCGAATAAAAATACTTTTGCTTTTTTGTTTTAGTAGTTTTGGCTTATGTTATTTTTTTTCCGAATAGCCGGCAACCTTTTAAAAATGTTCTAAGTGGCAACCATGATAGAGTGGGTCAGGTCATTGCCGAGAAATTAATTTTTTATTTTTTTTTTGATAGTTTAATTATTTGTAAACCGTTTTCAATTGAATAGAAAAGAAATAGTTTTGTAAAATATAGAATAGGTGGTAACTCCATACAACTCTGTATACAAATATTGTTGTTGAAATACGTCTTCAAAAACCTTTCGATTGATAGCCTTCTTGGTATAAGTAAATCGTTTAAATTAAAACAAATTCAAATGGGTGGCAACCATAAATGCCAACACCTAAGCAGAAAGTCTTAAAACCGACATACATAAAAATAGGTTGAGCCGTTTTTGAGATAGTATAAAAAGAAAAGCTTACTTAAAGTTATTAAAAGCTTTAACTTCTTTCTGTCTTATTTTGGAGCTCTGCTGCAAACACATGGCTGCGTAGGAAGTACCCTCACAAAATTGTCTCATGATTAAATTCGTAATATGAAAGGATGCAACCAAAGTAAATTAATTCAAACAAAAATGTTGCAACTGAGTAAACAACAACAAAGCGACAAAAATGCGGAAACAGTTGATGAACAAAATGGCACCAGTAAAATTATAGCCAAAAGGCTGTGTAAACTGCAAAATGGGCGAGGGGCCCAAACAAAAAAATTTAAAAAAAATACAAAAAATTGAAATGAATGCAAAATGCTTACACTTTCCCACGCGTTCGCCCCCCCTCCCCCACTTTCGTTGGTTGGTTGTTGTGCCCGCATTTTATTGTTTCAATGCACAAAGCCAACGCCAAGCTACACACTTCCGCGTCAGCCTTGAAGTAAAGACTTTTGTGTACATGAAATCAACAGACAGCAAGCGTCATGACAATAATATTCGGATACGGTGACAACAAAATTAAGTTTAAAATAAAAAAAAGTGTAGGTGTTTGTATGTGTGTGTGTGTGTTTCTGCAAATGAAAAAGTCTCTGATAAACTTACGCACGCGCCACCATTTCATTGTTGCCTTTTGACTGCGTGTCGTATGACGGATATGTGACAGTAGATTGACAGTTGTGTGCACTCACCATGATATGCAGCCACCTTTTTGGGGTCGAGTGCTTGATCACTTGATATTGTGCTAGCGAAATTTTTTTTAAAGTTAAGAGACCATACATAAGGCTTCCAAATCCTAAAAAATGTCTATGACAAGGTTCTTCCTATGTGCTAGTGCTAGCAGGCATCAAACCCTTCCAATGTTAAAGCAAATGTAAGACGGTTTGGAATTCATGTTACCGCAGCCCGCCATTTGAATCTGGGACCTGCGGGTTGGGGCTTAGAATATGCCCGCGGTAGGCATACCGGTCGTAAGAGGCGACCAATATGCACAAAGGTAATGATGTGCAACTCGATGGTTGATCTACGGATATGATGCCTCCCACCTCTCATTACCCATCTTCTCTTTCCTTTCGGAAGGAGGGATGACATGACCTAGAAGGTTGCACTGGTCATACCAAATCGCTCCCACGACAGTCGGGCAGTACCGCAAGGGAGTACCGGAGCGTACCGGATTCATATCCGGCCAAGGACTGTTATTTCGACAACACTCCCCAAAACCTTCGGGGAGTGATTTTGTTGTTAAAACAAACAAACAAACAATCTGGGACCTTCGGTGTGATATGGCAGGAACACTCCCGTATCGAAGAAAATTTGGGACAGTGAGACTTAGTTTGAACCGCCCACTTGAAAAGTTTACTTAAAATTTTGTATATTAAAAAATGGGCGTGGCTCTCCACCGATTTTCATATTTCCACAATAAGCAGTTACAGTTAAAGAATAAACAATTTGCTAAACAATGGGCTTGCCACGCCCATTCGCATAGATACTTACATTTTCCCAACAAACAGTTACCGTTGTAAAATTAACATATTTGAAACTTTCTTAGGAAAAATAAAATTTGGTTCGAGTTAGGGATTTTGTGGAATAGCTCACTAAAAAGGGCTTGCCACGCCCATTTTCGGAAATGTTAAGTTTTTTCCATTTTTTTTTACAACGGCATTTTGGTAGTTAAATGGATTTGATATAGAACTATTTTTCGCAGGATACCTATTGTATTCTTCCAAAATCGTTTTGCAAATACTTTTTATAAAAGTGGGCGTGGTCATTGGCGGATTTGGTAATTTCTCTTCGGAACTTATCTTCTAAAAAGGATAAACTGTGTGCCGTGTGTTGTTTTATGATTAAAAGTATTTTTAAAATTTATTTAATCAAAAGTGGGCGTGGCTATCATCCGATTCATTTATTTTATATATATATGTGAAAAGAATACGGCGATATCTTAAAATAGGCGCCATTGATCGTGTTTACAGACGAATGGGCTAAAAGGTAATAACTGCAACGGAAATAAGGGCAATTGACTTTATTTCGCAAAAGGGAAATAAGGTCCTTTGAATGATATAACATCAAAAAAATACAAATTTTAACAAAAAAAAAAAGAATAATCAAAAAAAAAATATTGAAAATGTAGTCGATGATGTTATATCCTCATACAAATGGAAATAGTGGCAACATGGTTATAAAAATTTCGAATTGAAAATTACCAGCTTTTTTTTGTAATGCGACTGCTGTTAAATAAATAATTTTGGAATTTCATATATTTTAAACATTCAACTACAAAATGAGAATTAAAAAAAAAAAAAACAATCACGCGAAGTAAAGAAGCGAAACGCTGCAAAGCTTTGCTAAAAACATTTGAAAGAGAAATAAAGCCAAAGGATCTTACTCCACTTTCGAAAAAACAACTAAGGCAATGAAAATTTTCTGAAATTTAAATTCTACATAAGAAAATATTTTTTTAGAAAAATTTATAGATCGCCTCCTTTTTATCACATGCTTGTGGCAGTGCGACCTAAAATTTAATTTCTATCACTAAAAGCTATAAATTATCTCACGACTGATGTATGAGGCGCTTATAAATATATAAACAAATTCACAGCCAAGAAGGTGAAGTAATTCGAGCACAAAAAACAAACAGACATAAAAAATTTAAACCAAATGAAAAATTCTCTCTCCCCTACTGGCTACATTTGTTTTATCACATTTCCAAACGTATTCGTATTTCCTAAGCGTCCACAAACTGCGAAGGTTAAGTTCGACACAAAAGCTGAAATGAAATGTAAAATTGAAAAATAGCACTAAAAATGGCTAAAGGACATTGTGTGAAGGTAACCTCGCTCGTTCACTCACTTAAGCGCAGGTAAACAAAAGCTTCTACAACGCTCAGACAACTGCAATCATTCAAGCGTGCAGCAGCGCAAGAGTGATGGTGGGTGGGTGGACACAAGTTGGGGGGATTCGTCTTTTTTTTTTTTTTTCTTAAACGAAACATATGACGTTGATGAAGTTTACAACGTACAGGGTGATTTAAAGTTGAGCAGTAGACTTTCTAATTTCTGGAATGTAAATGGGGAACTGTGGGGAACGCCGCTCGGAAGATATGGCTGCATCCTAAAGGACGGTATAGGAACGGTTGCAGTTGGCGGTGAAGCAATTATAAAGCGGAAGAGGATGACGTACCTTTTTTTTAGAAAGATGAAACATGAGGCGGAAAATATTTTTTTTTGGACCAGCGGTCTAAGTAAAAATTTTTTTTTTTTCTAAAGTCCACTTAAGCTATTCTTGCTATAAACACAAATATATCACATTACATAACTGCATATCAGTAATAGTTTATTTTAAACATACACACACACATCGTATGCTCTTTCAACCACAAAAAATTTATAAACATCAACAACTGTTTTAGTTCTAAGTAAAAACAAACAACAACAACAACGACAACGACGAAGTAAGGCGAGCCAATATTTATGTGTCGCCACAAAATAGACGGAAAAATGTTTAAACGACTGCTGAGGTAAGTAAATCCAGGACATGTAGGGGAGGGAGGGATGGCTGTGAATGGTTTAGTGGCGGCAGTGTGCTGGTGATGTAGATGGTCGTGGTTTAGCTGCTTGGTGGAAACTCTTTCTCGTTTTTCTTTATTTTTATTTGTTGCTACTTTATTCGCCATTCTCTATACAACAACCACAAGCGCCGCCACCATTTGGCTGCAAACTTTGACCTTCTTAGCATGCTTCTACTTATTTGTATTGGATGTTAAAATATTCGCTTTCGCTTTGCTTTGGCATTTTGAAGTGCAAATCTGTGACTGATTTAAATGATGGAAAACTTAAAGATTTCAAAAGTGAATATTTAAAAAAAAATTCGAATATCTTTATTGAGACTAATTCGAGGATTTGTAATATTGACGAATTTAAGAAATGGCAAGTAGTAGCACAACATTACAAGCTAATATTTTGCTCGGAGTATAATTTTTGAAAAAATTGCTTTGGAGGTGCGACAGGGCGTATGAGTAACATTTTCATGGTATTCAGCGAGTATGCGATTTTAGGGATGGGATTCAATTTAATTTTGAATTCTAATTCTTTGGGGAAACATAATCAATATTAACATTGTTATTTCTTAGCATTTTATTATTAAAATGGAACTGAAATAAATCTACAGCCTTTCCTCCGAAATAGCAAAAAAGTTACTATGTAGTCCTAAAAAAGTACTCGGTACCACAAACATATCCGAATTCGTGAAAAAAATTGGTATCAAAAATGTCTTTGGGGTCAAAAGCGTAATTGGCAACAAAAAAGTATCGGGTTCTAAAAAAGTAATTAACCGGTTCCATAAAAATTGAACGGTTCTGAAAAAGGGTTGAAATGGGATCTAAAAAGAAGTTGGTACTAAGAATTTTAAATATTCTGGAAAAATTATTTTAGCCTCGAAAGTAACCGGTTCGAAAAAATAATTCGTACCTGAAAAATTAGGAGCCCTGATAAACCTAATTTCTTTAAAAGCGAAGAAATCGGATCTTAAATAGTATCAAAAATGTGAAATGAGGTGGAAAGTAATCATTACCTTCAAAGTAACCGGACCAAAAAAAAATCAATCGTACGAAAAAAGTGAAGAGCCCTAAAAGAGTAAATTTCTCTAAAAAAATAACGGTTTCAGAAAATTTATAGGAAACATGTAATCCGCATTAAAAATCAATCGGCTCCGATAATGCTAGCTAATCTGAAAAATAAATTTAACCGATTATAAGAAAAGAAACAAGTTAAAACAACACAAAAAAAAAGTAATCGGTTCCAAAAAAGTAGTCGATAAAAAGTTATCGGTATCAAAAGAGTAGTCGGTACCGAAAATATTGTATAGATAGCAACAAAAAGTAAAGTGATACCAAGAAGTAATCGGTACCAAAAAGTAATCGGTACCAAAAAAAAGTTATCGGTACCATAAAAGTAAATGGCAACAAAAAAATTACTCGGTACCAAAAAGGTTATCGGTACCAAAATATTTTATAGATAAAAAAATAATAGGTGCCAAAAACGTAATCGATAGCAAAAAAAAGTATCGGTACCAAAAAAAGTTAACGGTACCAAAAAAGTAAATGCCACCAAAAAACTAATCGATATCGAAAAAAGTAATTGGTGCCAAAAAAGTAATCGGCACCAAAAAATTAATCGGTACCAAAATATTTTATAGATAAATAAAAGTAGTTGGTATCAAAATATTTTATTGTTAACAAAAAAAGTAATCGGTATCAAAAAAGTAACTGGTGCCAAAAAAAGTAATCGGTACCGAAAAAGTAATTGGTACCAAAAAATGTTATCGGTACCAAAAAAGTAATCGGTTCCACAAAGAAAATCTGGTTATGAAAATCAAACAAACCATAAATTTTGAAAATAGCTATAGTGTGATTTGACTACTTTTCTGGCAGTTGAAGTTATTTGTCACATTTCATACATTTAGTAAGTTTCATAGCTATAGCACACTGGGAATTTACATTTTATGATCATTATTATAAAATCATTTAAATTTTAATATTTTTCTCTCTGTCTGCGTAGTTAAAAATGAAAATACTTTTAGGAAAATTTAGCAATAAGTTGCCTAAATGCATACACATACATACATATGTACGTGTGTGTATTTGCCCATCTGCGTGTTAACGCCTCGTACAGCCTGATTTATGCGTCTTAACCGACATGCAACAATTTATAATATTTTCATTTGGTGCGTCATTTACTCCCACGCCTTTACGCCTTAACACGTTCTCACATGTTTATACGTGTAGCAGCAGACATTTATCGAAATCTTAATGGATGTATTTTATTCACCTCAAACTACTTAACGATATGCATCAACTTTTGCTTGGACTTTTGCTTTCGGTCTCGCTGCTATTTCATTCATTTCGTGTAATTCAATTTTTGTTGAATTACGAATGTCCTGCTTTTTTCTTTTTTTTGTTTGTATTTACTTGGCAAAGAACACGCTTGAATACATTTCGCTGTATGTGTACATGTATGTATATGTTTATAGAAATTATCCTTCAGTGAAATGTCAAACTAGACAGAAAACATACTAGTATACAACTCGAACTAGTTTGAAAAGGATCAAACTTGACATATCCCATATTGGATGTGTACCTATCCGCTATGATTTGGGGAATTTGAATCACAAACCATCATTGCAGATTTTTTTTTTAATTTTTTTATTTTATCTGACAAACTACATAGGTCTTGTAGAACATCGTTATCTTAAAAATACTAGACGCTGATATAGAAAAAAGACATGCAAAGAAACCCCAACCATTTCGAAGCGTAAACCCCAATATCGTGATAGTCCCCCTCAGCACTGATACTTTAGTTTACCCAAAATATGTGAGACGGTACGGTTTACCCATCAGAAAATTGCTTATGCTAACTGCCCCATAAAGAAATAAAAACGCACAACGAACAAATAAAATAAATTATTAAACATGATTGCGCGTTTGCGTCAGACGTCTCGTCGCCACTTGCTTGGCTACTTTACCGCCGCACCGCTTGTGAGTTCAGCTATCATTGGCAAACAGTTACAGGATAATACTCGTAACAAGAGTGGCAGTGGGTATTCGCTACACAAATATAATTTAATTCCACGATGGCTTTACTCGTACTGTCAACAGTCAGCGTATGAATTGAGCCAAGAGCAAAACACAAAGATAAAATGTAAATTACAAAAAAAAAGAAACGAAGTAGAAAATAAAAAAAAAATGAAGCGGAAAAACTCATGAAATGGATGGGTACATAAAACTAGTAATATATATAAATATCAGTGTCGGATCCAAGGTTTTGCGAAGGGGGGTCAACATTGTTTTAATGAAATATAGAGGACAACGTACTTACTTTCAACCTGGTTTTTCCCCAAAATGTTTGATGTCAATACTAAGTTTGACAAAAACTTGATGAATAATGACTTGCCCCCTCTTCTTACAGTTATGGATAAGACGGTATAACTACTGTCCTTGATTAACCCGTCTCTGATTATACCATAAATCTCCCAATGTGCGCCCTTACTCTGTAGCTTTACGCGAAGAAAAATTGTTTCGATTTCGAGTAATTCGTACTCTAACTTTCGAGTAAAAATTTGTTCGATTTCGAAAAATTCGTACTCTAACTTTCGGGTCGAATTCTCTTCGGATTTCATTTATTTACCTTTCATGTTACAATCGTAAGTCAAAGAGGTCAAAAGTAAAAAAATTCTTGTGAGAAAGTGACACCTGCTAATATGGAATATTATCTTAACTATATTCCAACGAACTATAGAGTGCGTATGTGTATTAGAATCACTTTTTGCATTCGAATAGAGCTTACGAGAGTAAGAGCCGTGAATAAATGTCTGGTTGGCGATATAGCTGAGTTTTTTTTTTTTTGCTAACATATCGACAATTTTTTATGTTCAATAATAATAAAAAATATTGGTAGCTTTTAAAGATGTGAGCTGCTTTTGTATAACTTTTTGAATTTTGTTTTATGTTTATTATGCTAATAATTTATTTACGTACATACATATATGCATACGTAATGGTAAATCATATGAAGAATCTAATTTGCTTGTAGATAATAAAAAAACATGTCACAATGTTGATGTAACCCTCCTTGACCTATAACTCAATGACTCGAAAAAACTTGAATAGTTCAACAGACTTTATGCCGTCAATGTCGCTATCAAACAATTTGTATTGAATCCAAACAAATAGCTAATTGTTATTAATTTTATGAGTAGCGTTTTTGGAAAAGGCGGCATGATCACTTTTAAAAAAATTTTTAATAAGAATTTAGCAGTTTTAAGTATTCCTTATACGTGCTAAAGTTTCACTTGGTTGTAGTTTTTTCAAATGTGCAGTTAGCTTTTTTTATGACAGCAATATCTAAATATGTGATTTATGATTACATATTTTTCCTTTTTATATTCACACAAACAAATGTTTAACGTACATAGTCACTCTGTAGGGAAATCTGTAACTAATTTAGGGATATATCCAAAGCACCAATTTGGTTTAATTTAATTTAACTTAATTTGACTTAATTTAGCTTAATTTAATTTAATTTTATTGTATTTTATTTAATTTAGTTTAGTTTAATTCAGCTTAACTTAACTTAATTTAATTTAACTTAGTTTAATTTAATTTAATTTAGTTTTATTTAGTTTAACTTAACTTAATTTAATTTAATTTAATTTAAGTAATTTTATTTGAATTTAGTTTAATTTAATTTAATTTAATTTAATTTGAGTTAATTTAATTTAATTTAATTTGATTTAATTTAATTTAATTTAATTTAATTTAATTTAATTTAATTTAATTTAATTTAATTTAATTTAATTTAATTTAATTTAATTTAATTTAATTTAATTTAATTTAATTTAATTTAATTTAATTTGATTTAATTTAATTTAATTTAATTTGATTTAATTTAATTTAATTTAATTTAATTTAAGTAATTTTATTTGAATTTAGTTTAATTTAATTTAATTTAATAAATTTAATTTAATTTAATTTGATTTAATTTAATTTAATTTAATTTAAGTAATTTTATTTGAATTTATTTGAATTTAGTTTAATTTAATTTGATTTAATTTGAGTTAATTTAATTTATATTAGCTTGATTTAATTAATTTAATTTAGTGTAATTTAATTTAGTTTAATTTAGTTTGTTGAGCCTGGAAACTCTGAAACTTTATTTTTTGAAATTTTATTTTATTTTATTTTATTTTATTTTATTTTTATTTATTTTATTTTATTTTATTTTATTTTACTTTAATTTATATTATTTTATTTTATTTTATTTTATTTTATTTTCTATTATTTTATTTTTTTATTTTAATTTTCCCTACACGGCAATTCGATTACGTTTCAGTTTCAATGCATCGTTTCTGGAAATTTTTTTGCTACTGAAATTTTCACACTAATACTAGAAAGATTGTTAGCTAAAATGACCAAGCAATAACAGGAATTATCATGCATGAATTCCTGGTGTCTTATGCAGGGACAATAAATATTAATTTTTGATTAATGGTTGTTATGAATGATGGTTACTGACAGCAGGATCAGAAGCAATCAGACAAAAACCACAAAAAAAAAAAAAACAACGAACAAAAAAAGAAAACCAAACAGGCAGTTTACGGGTGCGAGTTAATGTGATTAGTTCTAGGCAATATCTATGTAAAATGATTAATTTAGTTTATATCCAGTAAATATTTAGAGTCAGAAAGGGGTCCAAAAGGACTTCATACGACAAGGTATTTGGATAAATATATTTCGAAATATGCTCACTCTCCGACGAACTTCTTCTAATTGGTTGTGTTATTTTTCTCACACACACATCTTTAGCTAATAAATTGTAATGCAAAATGGAATCGAAATTGAAGTCACTTAAAATTGGCAAAGTGCCTAAATTGAAAGCGAGAATTTGGTATGACAAATAAACACAAACATAAACCAACATCGATATAACCAAAGTTATAATAATGTTTCCAAGTTTTTGTGTGTAATATTATTTTTCATTATCTATGTATGAAAGTATGCTGTAATTCAATCACTGTGCGAAGTCTCATTTATATTAAAAGCAAAATAAGATCCATAAAACTTTTTGCATTCATAGTCTTCCAACTAGTTAAATCACAACTAAAACATTACATCAAATCAATCTGCTACAATATTTATATGCGGACAAAAGTTTTTTTTTTTATGTTTACTATTAAGTATGACTAATTTGTGAAAGCCCAAGAAGCCACTCCTTTCATGTCGCTGGTTGATTTTGTTACCGACTTTTGGCACATGTCATGCTTTTATGGTAATAAAATAACAAAGCAGACATGTGTGTGTATAGATGTGTGTGTGTGAGCCAAGCAGTCTTTAACTAATTCTTCAACATGTAATCCTGTATTAGTGCAGCAATAAAAGTACTAAAAGCATAAAAATATTTACCAAGTAATAAGAAGTTACATTTATCTGTTGATATAGTTAGGTAGTGATACATTGAATTTGTCTATGTATATACTACAAACATGGAAACATACTTATGAGAATAACTTGTGAGTACAATAACAAAGTCAAGCCATTTAGTTGTGCATATGAATGTGGGATAATGCATTGTTATAGAGATATGCTAGTGATTAGATTATTTCAACTAATACTATATCCTCCAATCCTAAAAATACTACCTCTAACTGCAGCTGACTAGTCCGAAGCGTAACTAGTCCGAAAAACACTAGACTTGTTTTTTACATCAGCTTCAGTAAGGTCTAGATTTACATATTAAAAAAGAAACCAAATTTTATTGTCTCAAAAGAACTATATTTTCAAAAAAAAAAAGTATTTCCACATATGGTTGCCACTTCAAAGAAATTTGTCTTCATAGCGCTACCACCTTATCCCATAACATTTTTTTTACCATATCCGCTGTTATTTCAAAAACGACTTGACCCTTTCGGATGAACCTGTGCTATTTTTCAAGCTCTCCTCCTAAAATATTGCCACCTATTTAAAATTTTCGAAAAATTCAATGGTATATTCTAATATAGGTATTAAACGTAGTGAATTTCACATTGCATTTTAACGAAAATATTTTTTTCGGATAGGCTTACCACAAAGAGTTGCCACCTACTTCCATTAAATTTGTATTTTGCATATCCGTTATTGTTGGGAAATTTTTTTTACACATTTCTTTGAAATTTTGTACATAACGGGGAGCTCTGCTTTCATCTAAGTTCTCGTATAAAATTGTGGACTATTTCTAGGTTGTAAAAGAGTTGCCACCTATCTAAAAATCTTCTTTAAAATTCAACAGTTAAACAAATCAAATGAAATTATTTAAAGTAATAACAACCAAATAAAGGTCTAGCTATGCTCTGCAACAACGTTATTACTCAAAATATTTGGAAATTTAAAGCCAACATTTTGGCATAACCAGACCGCCCAATTTGTTCTACATGTATCCCCTTTGAAACGTATAGAAATTTAAAATAATAAACTAAAATGCTTTTCATTTTCTGTCATTAAGTGCACAAATTTTGAATTCAGTTAAATATTTTAAGCTTGAAAAATGCTCTGCTGAAGTATTACTCTTAACATTCACAAATTTAATTTAACCTATTGTGTAAGTCATGTGTAATTTTTTAATGGGAACCATTTCCAAATATTTTTAATTTGCTTAACAATTTTTTTTGACGATTTTTGAAGCACACTGCTCTCTTCTGAAATACTTTTAACATTTTTTCAAATACATTTGACTTTTGCTCCCATTTTCCCTTTTAAGATTCTCAACTAACTTGTTTGAACTGTTCTGAAATTAAATTTTATCTTTTCCGAAATGCTCTTTCCCAATTTGACTTGTGTTTTTTTTTTTAAATAAAATCGACGTTTTCTGAATTCCATTTGGCATTTTCTGAATTCCATTTGACATTTCTGAACTATATTTGACATTTTCTGAACTGTATTTGACATTTCCTGAATTCCATTTCACATTTTCTTAACTTCATTTGACATTTTCTGAATTCCATTTGACATTTTCTGAACTACATTTTACATTTTCTGAATTCTATTTGACATTTTCTCAACTAAATTTGAAACTTTCTGAATTCCATTTGACATTTTCTGAACAACATTTGACATTTTCTGAATTCCATTTGACACTTCCTGAATTCCATTTGACATTTTCTGAATTGCATTTGACATTATCTGAACTACATTTGAAATTTTCTGAATTCCGTTTGACATTTTCTGAACAACATTTGACATTTTCTAAAATCCCTTTTGACATTTTCTGAATCCCATTTGACACTTTCTGAATTCCATTTGACACTTTCTGAATTCCATTTGACATTTTTTGAATTCTATTTGACATTTTCTGGAATTGATTTGAGCTATTCTGTACTATTTCTGACCTTTTCTCATTTTCTGCGCCGTTTTCTGAAATGCATAGCAATATTCTCAAATACTTTTTGTATTCTGTGCATTATTTTGCAACTTTCTGAACTGCATTTTACATATTCTGAACTACTTTTTATTTTTTCTGAATTTTATTTTCCGTCTCTGAAACATATTTGGCTTTTGGTAGCATTTTCTTGTTTCTAAAAAACATTTTTTGAATTTAACTTGTCCTTTTCTGAAATAGCTGACAATCAGTTCAATTAACTGCTGGGTATATAACTGCATGGTAATGGCCTAATATATATGTAAATATGCTCCAACATACATAAATAATAACCACATTATCCTTCGACTACTTGCACGTTCGCTGTCTCGAAAGTGTTAAACAAACTTGTGGCAAAGTTTCCAAATGCACAAACTTTTATTCGCACTGACGTGCGTTCCGTTTCCGTTTCTAAGCACATTCAAACAACGTGCGATATGCTTTTAGGTGTGGCTGTCTGTTTGTGTATTTGCACGCGCGTGCATACATAAATACATTACAAATGAGTGTTTGGCTTTTGTATTTACAATTCGGATAACTTCAATATTTAACTTGTCACATATCATTCCGTAGTAGAGCTTAGCTTTCGGCGCATTTGTTTGGTATATTTTGCTATTTCATTTTGATGTTTTAATAATTTTAATTTATTTTTATTTTTTATTTCATTTTGCTGTGAGCGCCAAACAAAAACGTACAGCAATTTATATGATGAACTTTAACCGCTTTCAACACGTCGGCTGGATTCTACGAAATATTTTTTTAAGCTATTGAATGTATTTGTGTAGATAGGTATGTTTGTGTATCGTCTGTATGTATGTATGTCTGTGTAAATATTTTGGTGAAATATTTCATGGAATTTTGCGAAAAGTTTTGTGTGAGAAAGTAAACACTAAATTTTATTCGTGGAATTCGTAATAAATTTGTAATCGCTGTAATGCCAGCAAACAAAGCATTTCAAAGCCAATTTTTTTTTTTATTTTTTTTTTTTATTTTCTTTAAGCAGATTTAGTAATATTATCACACAGACTTTGTTGTTTTGTGACTGTCACCCGGGAAAGTTACACAAAAATCCATCAACGGACTTCCAGCTCGGTGTATTAGTTATCTTGGTAACAGCGCCATCTAGCGTAATTTCGTTTTTCATTTTGTATTGAAGGCAAATTATTATGAGAATTAAAGTTATTGCCATTAATACGCACTTCAAAAGCAAAGTGACGTTAATTCCATTGGCATTATGACACTTCACATCAAAATCGCTTTATGTTAATTTACCAATTATTTCGGGACTTCTTCGGGTTTATTTTCGGATACTTCCAGGATGTAACCGATATTGCTCACTTTACTTTTTCGGGACCACTTTGTGACTTTTATCATTTCAAAATCCTTGCAGAATCATATAGGGACCGTTTTCGGGTATTTCCAGACCTATTTTTGTGTTTTTTTCGTAATCAGTTCGGGACTCTTTTCGAAACTTTTTCTGATAATTTCGGAACTATTTTTCCGTAGCATTTCAGAATAATTTCAGTATATTTTTTTTTTATTTTTTCAGGACCAGTTTATTCTCACTTTCTCAGTGTAACTCGGGACCATTTCGGTATCATTTCGGGGTCAGTACAGGATCATATTAACTATTTTCGGACCCATTTTAGGGTGTTTTCTCTGCCTTAATATTTTTAATCAGTTCGGGATTATTTTCTACGCCGTTTCGTCATATTTTTAGATTGTTAACGCATCATTTCGGGATAATTTCGGTACTGTTTTCGGGACTTTTTGGAATCATTTCGGGATCACTTTTCGGTATTATTTTTGGATCGTTTCGGAATTGTTTTCAGGACTATTTCACGAACATTTCGAGAGTTTTGTCTTGACTTTTTCGGGAAATTTTTGGATCCTGGGCCAATAACAAATATACTTTATAGAGGTAGGGAAATAGTAAACACTAAAAAACACTCTTAAACTATTTTTTTTAAACTTAAATTAAGGGGTATAAAAACGGAATGAACGGCTTAAAGTATTTTTCACAAAGTATATAAAAAAAAAAGTTAATAAATATATAAATAAATAATAAATGTTTACCTTCTTCCAGGACTGACTATCGTAGTAATCAAATTTCATGGAACTCCTTTCCCAGCAAATACTCGAAAAACACCTGAAATTTAAGAAAAAAAAACTCGAATTATTTGCTTTGTTAAATTCCTTAAAATAAAGTAAGTACATTAAAATATATTTTAATAAAATATTTTACACACATACAAACACGAACTAAATGTTACGTAAACACCACGAAAATTTTCCTAAATTCCAAATAGTTTTATTTTGTGGTAATATTTTAATTTGTCCTTTGCTTAGTGACATGGGAAATTTCTGGTCTAAAAGAAAATATTTACTCCTTTATCGAAGCTCACATTTTAGTTACACACAAAACAACAATAACAAACATGCATTGTGAATGCCGCACGAAACCAAGAAAGGCCACATAAATTGTCTTCCGCAAGAATTATTTGTGAAATTCATCAGGCTTTTGCATAATGCTTAGGCAGCAATTTTGTTTTACATATGTACGTACGTATAGAAGGCTTAGGCACATGTATTCATAAATATATATGTATGTATGTATGTGTGTAAATGCTCACACACGTTTTGTTACTAAAAAGGTTGTGCTTACTATTTTAGATACCTTGGCAGAAGCAATCAAGCAGATGTAACACGTACGATGTCTGTTTGTCTTATGAAATTTTTAAATGTGAGCAGAGAGTGAAATCAAAAACATAACCGTAACCGTTGTTAAAATTAACATGTTTGAATAATTTCTAAACATTTTTTTAATATTAATATTTTCCTCATTATAATTTAAGAGTTGTGTATTCTATTTCAACCATTTTATCATAAAAAAAAAAATATAAGAACTTAAAAATTTTATGGAATTCGCTTTTTGAAAAAATTTTGTGGATAATTTCTAGATTTGTTTGGCATAGTTTCGGGATCCAATAAGTTTCATTTCAGGAGTGTTTTCGAGAACGTTTCCAAATTATTTTCAGACTTTTTCGGGAATTTTTCAAAATCATTTCTTAATTAATTTTAAAAATTTTTCTAATAAAATTATAATTCCTAAATTGTGTATTTTAACTATTTTATCATATAAAAATTGAGAACATTCAAACGTTTTATGGAAATGCCCTTTCTGAAAAGTGTTTATAACAATTTTTTTTATGAATGTGAATTTTAGTTTTAGAAACTTTTTTCTAAAATTATGTCCCTCTTTTGTCAATACAAAATTGAGTGTTTTTTTTTGGATTTAAATGCGATGAAAAATTTGTTCATAGAATAAATAGGAATAATATCAAGCCTGCTTTCGGCACCGTTTCGGAATTATTTCCCCGAGTCTTACGGGGCTGCATTCGAGAAATTTTCAAGATTGTTTCTAAATTTCTTTCTTGCCTTCTTAGGACCATTTCGAGACTTTTCGGTATCGTTTCGGAATTATTTTCGGAACATTGTTTTTTTTTTACTTCTTCAGGATCATTTTATCTTTGTAGGGAGCCTTTTGGGTATTTTCCGGAATAAGTTTATTATTATTTATGCTATCTCGTAATGATCCGTAAACAAATATGCCCAACTAATCCCGAAAACAATTACAAAACGATCCAAAGCAAAAACGAAAATAATCCCGAAATAATACGAAAAATTAAGACGCTAACTACTATCACTTGAATTAAATCAGACGAGACTTTAGCTTATACTCTTCTCAGCCAAGAGTTAGTAAATTGTTGCTGCATCAATTAGTTTGCTCTAGATACTCAATAGTTAGGTAGCAGTACGAGCATCATTTCAGTAAGAGATCTAGAAATGTAGCATATCACCTATGAAAAAAGTTCATTCAAAGAATTGAAGTCGCTTTCGAGATATGTGAAAAAATAAATATTATATAATTAGGTGACAACGCCAGATGATAAATCTACCTAGTAAAATTTTTTTATCTTAAAATAAGACCTATGCATACATTTCATTGGATCTCCAGAACTACATATTCCATTTATTTAGAAAAAAATTACAAATATGTGGCAACCTTGTAAAGCAGTACAAGTGGCAATGTAAGGAAAGTAAGATTGAAAGTTCTTTGAAAATAATTTTGGTAAGTTAGCTGATAGTAGTGGATATGCGTGAAAATAAGTTTAATATTTTTAGGTGGCGACCCTTCAAATTTTTGGTAAAATTGTAAAAACATTATGAGTGGCAACGCTCAAGAAAGTAAACTATAAGTGTTGGCACTTATATTCAAAGGTTCGCCCAAATGGGTTAAGTAATTTTTGAGAGTTTTCTGGATATGCACACATTAATATAATAAGGTGGCAACACTAGGTGGTAAAAAAATACTATTAAATATTTTTAAATACATACCTTGGCAAATCTCACTTAATTTTCGACAATCTTCAAGGAGGGGGGAATCTTGTTAGTATATTCTCAGTGGCAACACCATTCAAAAAGTTTAAAATGTATATAATTACCAAAATCGGTTGCACTTTACGAAACCCCAACACCAGAACGTTATTTCAAATGAAACAGTTGCATGCATTCCTTGATTTTAAGTGCAAATGTACTACACTGCGTATACGTAACATTTCTCTTGAGCTTAGCGCAAATTGCTGCCTACTTAGTATAGTGTTAGTGTTTAAATATATATATTTCTACGTACATACATATGTACAAATTCAATGCTAACATATCATATATTCTTAAGCATATAAACATATGCACATACATATCTACCCACATATATACATATACATAGATATATGAACGCATAGCTGCATCAACAATTTAAAAATGATGACGTGAAAGTTGAATATGTAAACAAAACGAAATTGTTGTTAGCACACATGCAAACATACTTATTCCCCAATACAGACATATGTATAACGGTATTTATACAATACATACACATATATATAGATATCATATTTCTCTAAAATGCTGAGTTTAGTATAGAACTCACTACAAAGTAAATATCATTTATGAAGGTGTGACAACACTCCAACGAGTATACCGTGTACGCACAAACATACATACATAAATATCAAACTGTATTTAGCTATATAAATAACATATGTATGTATGTATGTTATAATATATTACAGAGTTACCTTACGGCATAAAATGAGATGTCAACAATTGGGTGCAGTGTGGCTTATTACCAGCGAAATCACACAAAAAGATAAACAATTTCGTACGTGATTCCCAAGAATTCTTTTATTTTAAATTGACTTGTTGACATTTAAATTTATGGGACTCGTATATATTTGTATGTATAAAATTTAAATAGGCAAACGTGGAAATTGCTTTTGTTTGAGTTCGTGACGTAAATTTTATAGCAGTAAACTTTTTGCAGTGTTTTTTTTTGGAACTGTGAATTGTTAAGACCTGTGATTTTTGAGACCTGTGATTTTTAGGAAAAGCTCTCGTATCTTACGACATCTGATTTGTTTCAGAACCGTTGCCTTTTATCGAATAGTTGATTTATTTTCAACTGGTGACTTTCTAACAATTATATTGTTTTTTGTAACAGGTCATATTTATCCAGTCAGTGACTTTGATGCAACTTCTGACCTTATTTGTCCTAGCCAGTGAATTTTATCCAGTCAGTGAAATGTATCCAGAAAGTGACTTTTATGAAGAACCCTTTTTTCAAATGAGTGATTTTTTGGAAACTCTGACTTTTTCGAAGCCTGTAAAATTTTCAGACCTTTGACTTTTTTTAAAGCCTGCGACTTTATGACCTTTTAGTATACCTGACTTTTAAGAGTCTGTTCTAAATTTTGTTTGTTTAGAATCTGTGATTTTTTGACCTGTGATTATTTGGTACCTGTGACTTTTTGGTAATTGTGAGTTTTTGTAAATTGTAATGTTTTTAGAAAATTTGCCCTTTGTAAACCTGTCTCTTCGGAACCTGTGACTTTCCGACCTGTGTCTTGTTAGGACCTGTGACTTTTTATGACCTGTGACCTTTGGCTCAAGTGGTATATTTGAAGATTTTGGCAACCATGGTTTTCTAAAACTCTGTGGTTAGGAATCTGTGATTTTTTGAAGCCTGCGACTTTTTTGGTACCTATCACTTTTTGGAAACTGTAAAGCTTGGAATAATTTGGTCTTTGTAAACCTGCCTTTTTAGAACCTGTGACTTTCCGACCTGTGTCTGTCAGGACCTGTGACTATATTTGGAACTTGTGAAGGCTTTGGCAACAATGGTTTTTTGAAACCACGTTTTTAGTAATCCGTGATGTTTTTGAAGCCTGTGACTTTGCGATACCTGCGATTTTGGTCTAGCAAAACAAACTAAACTATCACGTTGGAGCCTAATAACTATTACGAAGTAGCTCAAAAAGATTTCCCAAGATTCCGAAATATCTTAATGAATGAGCTCACATTTCAACACTTCACTAAAAACATGCGATTTTTTAATTTTCAGTTGGAATCATTACACCCCCCTCAGACAGCAATGACCTTGAAAATATCTGCACAGTGTTTCATGTAAACATTTACTCACATATCTTCCGCTACATATCCCAGCACTCATCTCTTTTCATTTCAATTAACATTTTGGTAATTTCTTTTTTCTTCTTCTTCTTTGAAAATTGCCCTCCAACCATTTGACATTGTAGTGCACATATTTCTTATCTGAATAGTCACTTTGTAGTTTTTGTAAATTTCTTTTTTACTCCCCAATCATGATAAAATATTTATGTATATTTAACGCCTGAGCACACATTTGGCAGATAACTTTGTATAGAATTTGGAGAGGAATTTTATGCGTAGATTTTTTACGATAACGTTAATACGATATGAGATCACTGTGTGTGTGTGTTTGTTATATATTTTTTTGCTATTTATGCCTTTCCAGTTGACCTGATTAATAACTTTAGTTATAGTTGCTATAGAAAATCAAGGAAAATTGATCTGAGGTGTGCTGTTCTCTCACATTTTTAATGAACCAAACAAAGTTATTTCGTGTCCACTTGGGCAATGGTGTGTGTGTGTGTTTCATAGATAGTTTCCCCTCAAACATTTGAACAAAAAAATAGGTTGAAACTTAGCGTAGTCCATTGCTTTCAGTGAATTTTGTCAGGTTAATGGTTGGTTAGAGTAAATTGTTTCCTGTTTTTGAGGGTTAATGTTGACCTTTTAAGAATTGTTGTTTTAACAAAGTGTTGTCAATAGCTTGAAAAATGATACAAAAAACAAGTAAGGAAAGGGCTGTCTTCGGCTGTGCCGAAAGCTTTATACCTTTCATGAATACGCACAATTTTTCTAAGTGTCCGATCCTTACATACAATTACTTACAAACTCTCCAAAACTGTTAATTTAAAAATACATAGCCAAACCACATTTATCGGAGCAATCGGTAATATGGGAGCTATATGTTATGTAAGTCCGATCTGTATGATTTTCACTACACACATCACATATATAATAAGTACCAAACCTGCAAAATTTTACGTTTCTAGCTTTCTATTTGCAACATTTATAGACCAAAACCCATTTATCGAAACTATCGATTATATGGGAGCTATATGTTTTGTGTGTCCGATCTGGGTGATTTTCACTACACAAGTTACAAATATAATATGTACTAAACCTGCAAAATTTCGCTCTCATAGCTTTTTGATTGCACGAGTTATAGGCCAAAACCCTTTTATCGGAACAATCGATTGTATGGGAGCTATGCGTTATGTAAGTCCGATCTGTATGATTTTCACTACACACATTACATATATAATAAGTAACAAACCTGCAAAATTTTACGCGTCTAGGTTTCTATTTGCAACATTTATAGCCCAAAACCCGTTTATCGGAACAATCGATTGTATGGGAGCTATACCTTGTATCGGTCCGATCTTGCTGGTTCCGACAAATGATTAATCCTATGCAAAATGGCGCCTGCTTGCAAAATTTCATCAAGATATCTCTAAAACTGAGGGACTAGTTTGCGTTCAAACAGACGGACGGACAGACGGACAGACGGACAGACGGACAGACGGACATGGCTAAATCAACTCATCTCGTCGCCCTGATCATTTCGGTATACTTAATGGTGGGTCTATCTCTTCTTCTTCTCACACTTACAAACATCGGACCAAAGTTATAATACCATTTCATGTTCATGAAAGGTATAATGAATGTGGCTCTCAGGTTAATGGCATTTTTTAGCTATAAAAAGGGCGTGGCCCTTAGCATATTTTATCATATTCCTCGTAAAAGGAGTGATTTTTGTGCCAAGTTTTGTTCTTATGTAGTCAAGTTTGTCCTTTCTATCAAAACCTTGTATTTTTTGCTTCAGACACGAAAATACCTTTTTATCTTTTTGTCATTACTTTTTATAAGTTGAGTTTTTGAAAGGACAAACTTGACTACATAAGAACAAAACTTGGCACAAAAATCACTCCTTTTACGAGGAATATGATAAAACATGCTAAGGGCCACGCCCCTTTTATATATTAAAGAGTTTTTAAATTATTATGAACGAACATATTAAGCTTAAAAACATTTTAAATCGCTTCCAAGGTGTCCATGTTGGAAATTTAGAAAATATTAATTTTTGAGAAAAGGCGTGGCCTCATCAATTCTATAGCAGATGTTAAAATAAATTTTAGAAGGCGAAATATTTGCAAATTGACGAATGACGAATGTTCTAAATAACCAGTAAATTTTGCAAAAATTGTTCCCCATAATTTTCGAAAAAAAAAAAATTTTGCCTCAGTCTAATTAATGATTTTTTTTGTACTTAGACACCCTGTCAAAAATCAATGAGTACACATTTGTACAAAAAGTAGGGTATTTTGTTCGGATTTGATCTTCCGCTTGTATCTGAGCTGCTGCATACTTTTAGGCACTGTTTCTTTCACTAGCGGATATTTATGAAATTTGTACAGAAGACAAGAAGTGCCTAAAAGTATGCAGTTTTTCAGAGCATTGAAAACAATTTCAACATGATTAAAAAGTGACCTTTCCAAACAGAATTACGTACTTTTTTAATGCCTTTTTTTGCAATGAAAACGCGAATTAAGTAAAGCTACAAAAACCGTTGCATACTTTTTGGCGGGCATATTTTTCTATTATCTTTTTTCTCGTACATAGGTAAATGCCTTGGTTATTAGAACCAATGTGGGGTTATTAACAGGGAATGCGTATTGAGCAATGCGGTTGCTTAGGAAATTTGATTCATATCACTTCATCAGCTTTCGTCACACAAGTTAATCCTATGAGATCACAGAGACCGCAGTACAATGCTGTTCCTGGAACAGAATAAGACAACAGGATATTGTCATTACTGATTCCTTTAACTCGGCTTTAGACCAAATACTAAGCAGATTCAATAGATGACAGCCAATATGAATACAAGCACACTCACACATACATACATATAAGTGTGGCTTAACTTTCACAGGCACGCACATTTAAACCCTGAAAAGGTAAGCCATCTAAAAGGCGGAAATGAGACTGTTTAACACGAAAAATCGCTTATCCGTGTGTATGGAAAGTGTCATGTAAATGTAAGATTTTTCAAAGCATACATTTTGAATAGTCTATATGTATGTATGAATGTGTACATTAGACTGTACCGAAAAAAAAAAATTTCTAAAAAATTTATATGGATCTCCATTATACACTTTTTTTTCGTATGTCTTTAGCGACTTATGAATAAAATAACAAAATGAAATTTTCGAAAAAAAAAATTGAAATTTCCTTTGAAAATTTTGCATATTTTTTGATTGCAATGCAATGCAATGTAATACAAAATTACAAATTATACAAAATATAGATGAGCGAAAAAAATTTTATCTAGCATTGAAATGACGAATAAAAAACGGCCCATGTTAAGATTTCTAACATTTGCAGTAATTTTTCCCCCAAAATATTCGAAGAAAAAAAAAAATTTTTTTTTGTCGCAGTCTAATGTATACGTTTATTGGCTCATGTACAGCGCAATTTGATGTTTTCGACAGGAGAGTAATAAAATATGACTGGATTTAACATAGCTTTGAAACTGAAACTGAGACTTTTTCCATTTATGTGCTCCCATAATACTCGTTATGGGTCGAAGAGGAAAATCTCACAATCTGTCACAAGCGTTGCATAAATTAGTATTTCTTTTGGCATGATTTCGTGAGTTTAAAAAAAATTATTTTTTCATGCTTTTGCTAAGATGGCAAGAAATATATCTTGAGGTATGGAAAGTGAAATAAAACGTCCCGAGTCAATCGGTATAATACAAGAAGATGCTGGTACCGGAGTGTACAGCATCTTTACTCGAGAAAGTTGATTGCATCATGGTGTATGAGAAGAAAAAAGTTAAAAATGTTAGCCTCAAGTTGGTTTACGAGATTAACTTATATGATTTAAAAAAAGAAGAAATTTTGTGACACCCTGTGCCATCACTAAATTTTGGTTTTTTGTAAATTCTGTGTGTTATGTTCAATTTTCAAATTGTACGATTTTTAAATTCTTCAATTTTCAAATTTCCCAAGAAAAATTTCTTGTGACACCCTGTACCGTCAGCGATTTTTTCTTTGTCATTTCTATATTTTAGGTTCCATTTGCAAAAATGACAATTTTTTTAAAGTATTAATCAATTTCCATTGCTTCCATAGGAACTAGAGGTCCATCATATCAACTTTAGTTTTGATTATAGGTTTACTAAAAGCACACCCTGTACTTAAAAAAAAAATATAGAAATAAAAAATTTTAGAGAAAAAACGAATTTTCTCCTTTCAAAGAGTTCTCTAAAAAATTGAAATCTACAAAAATTCAATATTTGAATATTAAAATATTTTTTTTGGACATAACCTCAAATGGTGCTTGGTAAGATCATTCTTTCAAAGGACATGTGTAAGTACTAATTAGTAAAAATATTTTTCACTTAGTTAATGTTGCAAAAATGATATATATATTTTTAGTTTATCCATAATTTTTTTTTCAACACAGGGTGTTAATTTAAAAAAAATTAAATAAAAGCTTAAGTTTTTGTAATACGATAAAGGTGTACTCAGCTGAAATGTGATATGGCACAACACCATTATAGCAATATAACGCTCATTGAAATCAAAGGTAAAAGTTATTAGGAAAAGTTCACGTTTGTTACAGGGTGGTAATTTTTTTTTTTTTTTTAGTTTTTTGTCCATTTTATTACAAATTTAAAACTTTCATTCTGCATAGCTTTTATGATCGGTTCCCAAAAGGCACATAGAAAAAAACAAAGCAAATTTAGTTTTCATAAATAGAATTTGTTTTCACTGGCAAAATAACCAATCTCATAATAAGCTAACAAAAAAATAACGGAATAGCAGCCAATGTAGAGTTAAAACTAAAAAATTTATTTTTAATAATTTTTTTTTGCAGACCAGAATTTCGAAAAAGTAAGTTAGTTGGCATTTTGCAATTGTTAAGCTTATACATTTTTCAAAAAAATTTTAAGCTCTAAAAAAAGTTTCCTTTTGCTATTTTTTTCCTAAGTCGCTTAGTGCTGACCAAAAAAAAATTTACTTTTTTCCTATAAATATTTATTTAAATTTTAAAACGATTTTAACTATAAAAATTTTCCTACAAAGAGTTAAAAATACTTTGGCTGCTACTACCTGTCGCCACAGATTTTTTTTTTACAAAATTCTTTATACAAACTCGTTTCTAATTATATCACCACCACTGTACCTATGGAAGCATGAGTGCAGGTATTATACTGCTTACCATTTTCCCATTTCATTCCAGCATTTGTTTGTGTGTTTGCACTTACCGTTATACATACATACATACATACCTACGATTACATATATAAGCACTTGTAATGTCAGGGTAAATGTTTCTTTACCGCAATCGATTTATACACAAAGCTGACACTAAACCAATCGATTTTGACTTTAACCAACACCATTAAACCTCGACGTAGACATTTTACATAGCTGCCATGTACGCTAGCTTGCGCGTATTTGATGTCGACTTTGACGTTAACGTTGACATTAACATTTCCATGAAACAAACAAATACAATAACAATAGCAACAAACAAAAGAATTTATCGACAGCTACATTTCAGCAACAGAATTCTTTTGGAACAAACAAAGCATGGAAATATGGAAAAGCTAATGAATGTTGGCATAAATTGTTTAAAATGGAAATATTTATTGGTTTATCTGATTGTGAATTAATTTGGGTAAAATTGTGGAAGGGAAAGTGATTGGTTGTAGAAGTTTTTAATTGTTAAAAAGTTTGTGCCCATCAGTAACTCGGTCGATTGTTTGGCAAACAAAATTAAGTAGAGCTTTAAAAGTTATTGGCCCATAATAATAGTCGTTGCTTGGCAAGCTTTTTAGTTTATATTAAAAAAAAAAAACATTTAAAATATTGGTCATATTAAACAAAGATTTTAGTTAAAATGAAATGTTACATGGTCCTCTTATGAAAAAAAATTAAGTTGGTTGGTGGCATGAAGACATTTTTTATGTTTTGCAAGGTCACCCTGTGTCAACTATTTTATTCCCAAACCATAGCATAACTATGGTAATAAGCGAAAAAAGCCAAACTCAAGTTTGAAGTGAGCGTCAACCATAGACACAAACCGTGATTTTAAAATGTTAAAATAAGGTTTTTGCCATTTTAAAATTAAAACTCCCCTTGAGACATAAAATGTATTTTAAGTTGACTATGACAGACATGAAATCAGGTTTATTTTAGAATAATGTTTGAGTAGATAAAACTCTCTTTTAATTTGATAATTTGGTTATGGCTGCGGGCCATTGATTATTTGAAAAATGGTGCGCCTAAAAATATGTTACTTTTGCAAATTTGTTAAAATCCAGTCCGACCAATTTAGGTGGCAAAAAAAAACTCATTTTGGGTTTTAAAAAATTGTCAGCCATTCATGGAATTCAATAAGCAGGGAGGTTACTCTGTACCGCGATTTAAAAAAATATTTTTTTGTAATTTGACTGATTGCTAGTAGCATTTGCTTTCGCATAGCGATACAAAGTAATGGCCCATGTGCACTATTTTAAATAAATTATAACTTCATTGAGACACTTCAGAAAAATTCGATCGCCTAAAAGGGGTATTCAGTCCTTTAAAATTCATACTCATAAACTTACCACTGACTTTACTTAGAATTATTATGGTGCCTACATTTAGAAGTTTTATTATGGAATATTTTTAAATATTTAAACCGCCCTACTTCAGAACAAAAACACTATTTCAGATAAAAATATACTGCATTTTCAAAATTCAAGAGGGCAGTATTGCATCAAATTCTGAAATAGTCCGTTTTTTTTTCAAAAATCCCAAAAGTTGTTGAACGATTTGCCAAAAAAAAAGGCTCCCAACAGCGACGATTTGTAATTCATTTTTTTGTTAAATTTTTTCTTACTTTTATCTTCTAAATTCTTTCATGAAGACTATATTTTGATTGTTCAGTTTATGACCTTCTATTACTGAATATAAATACTTAGTCAACATGAATATTTGAACATTAAAATCAGTATGCAAAATGCATTCAATCTATATCAATTTGTCATTAGTGATTATTCTGTGGTTTTGTGCTGAGAATGTAATGCCATTAAATGATTATCAAATATTTATGAAATACATGGATCATTTCGTTTTGATTGAACAACAACAGCAACAACAAAGGAATTTAGAATTAAATTGTGGTTTCTGTTTATGAACCGCATTCAAAAATAAATATTAACATAATACTAAACTGCTAATAAACAAACTAACCGATTCAAATAGACAGAGAATATTGCAAGTATAACAACAACAATCGAGGCACATATGTACCAACGAGCAATTGCAACAAAATTAATGTGAGCAACGCATGAATTTTGCAAAAGTTTTTGTATTTAATTTGAGCGAAATCAATTGAATAAGCAATAAAAACCAATGTCGAGTTAGAGGGAAATTGAGTCAACTGTGCTTTTTGTTTTAAAATAGCAAAATAATTCGACTTTTGTTTTAAATAAATAATTAGCTTTTCTAGGTAATATGTATTAGTAGGTAAAGTAGCTGAAGTTGTATAAAGAATGCTGGTACCCAGATCTATTAAAATAAAATTTAAGAAAAAGGAAGCAAGCGAGAAGAGCTAAAGTCGAGTTTAGTAAATTTTTCATGGATCGAGTTCCAAAAATAAAGATTCTATAGGCCGAGAACTAAACAACCAATACCAGTTTTTGGCTCTCTCAAATTTGCGTTAAAAAAAAAAAATTTTGGAAAAAAGCTCAATTGCCTATTTGTCTCCTGAAAATGTTGGCCCGTAATTATAGTCAAATTTAAATAGAGTTTCATCTATTTAAACATGATTCTAAAATAAATACAATTCAAAGTTGGTCATAATCAACTTAAAATACATTTTATGTCTAAGAGGGAGTTTTAATTTTAAAATGACGGAAACCTTATATTAACATTTTAAAATCACGGTTTGTGTCTATGGTTGACGTTTACTCCAAACTTAAGTTTGGCTTTTTTCGCTTATTACCATAGTTATGCTATGGTTTGTGAATAAAATAGTTGGCACAGGGTGACCATACCAAACATAAAAAATTTCTTAATATCACCAACTAAAATTATTTTTTTTCATGACATTTTAACTAAAAAATTTGTTTACTATGACTATGATTGGCCAACATTTTAAATGTGTTTTTAAGTTAAGTAAAGCTTTTAATTAAACCCCTTGTTAAACAAGGACTAGGCTATGGGTAATTAATTTGACTTTGAATATCAAATAATAACCTATTATAATAGAGATTTACTCATATTTAGTGTGATGTTTTCAAATTAATTTCAAATCCCTAATTTTAGATAACGATTTTAACTTTTAAAAAGCTCAGGAAAATGACTTTGGCTATTTTTGCTTACTATCACAGAATTAATAGATATATAATAAAGATAATATTTCTAACAAAATAACAATCAAAGTCGAGTTTTATTTTAAGTCTAATTAGTATTCAAACATTGCACTTATTAGCATACGAATCTCAGTAAAAACAAAACTTTTAATTACTTTTGTTCAGAAAACAAATTTTATTTGTCAGAGTAATACCCATACTATTTTGTGTATTCGCTATAACAGCCTAACTCAATATAGTTGTATACAAACTTTTTAACTCATACAACATTTTTGATTATTTCATGATTTTGTAAAAAAGAAAAATTATTATAAAGCAACTCAAATTTTAATTTCGAAAAGCTTTTCTAAAAAATTCTAAGAACATGACTTTGGCCGTTATTACTGGAAAAACAGGCTTCTCCCTTCAATAAAATTTGCGTTTAACTTTGGCTTACATTTCTTTTAAGTCAGAAGTTAGTTAAAAGTGAGTGAACTTTCAACAAATAAACAAAAACAATCGAAACAGTTATTATGTATTCAATCTCAATTACGAGCTTGCTAATCATACGTATAGAGCTCAAATATTATTTGAAATTGAAATTGATTTTTGGTTTTGTAAATCGAATTGAGCTTTTTGTTTGTGTATTTTTCAAATTGCAATGCTTTATTGTATTTCCTTTCAATAGCTGCACACAAAGGCATCAGGAATCCAGAAAAAAAAAATGCAAAATGAATTTCCCAGAAGCGACAACAAAGAGTTTTCAAATACGAAGAAGGCACACATACATACATACCTATTTCTAGAGTTGAGCTATTTATAAATAAAAATTAAAAAGTTTCGAATTTTAAAATTCTTGTGGGTAAAAGCTTTTTAGCGCCTTTCTACATAAATTCAAAGAGTCATTTTATTTTCATTTTGAATATTTTTCTATTTTTTTTCATTTTACCATTTTTGTGCCTTTACGAAATTAATACATAATTGTTTACCTGTTGTATGAGTTTCTGAATATGTGAATTGTATATGTATTGATTGCAAAAAAATGCAGAAATCAACATAATGCTGTTTATATATACAGGGTGTTGTGATAAAGGCAACCAAAGTCTTAGAGGGGTTACAACAAAAAAATCCAAAAATTATCTGGGCGATAGTTTCGAAATTATCCTGAAATGATTTTGAAAATTTTCTGAAAGCTTTCTCCGAAAGGGGCCACACAATACCGAAACAAACCCGCAATAACTCCAAAATCATGCCCGAAAGGATTTTGAAACTAACCCGAAGACATCCGAGACGTACCTTATTCTATTACAATAAGCTTTTTCCTTTACTCCACATTACATAAATTCTATAACAAAATTCTGCTACAACAATTTTTGATAAATTTTTTTTTATACCTTTCATGAGCATGAAATGGTATTATAACTTTGGTCCGATGTTTGTAAGTATGAGAAGAAGAAGAGATAGACCCACCATTATGTATACCGAAATGATCAGGGCGACGAGCTGAGTTGATTTAGCCATGTCCGTCTGTCCGTCCGTCCGTCCGTCCGTCCGTCTGTCCGTCTGTCCGTCTGTCCGTCCGTCTGTTTGAACGCAAACTAGTCCCTCAATTTTAGAGATATCTCGATGAAATTTTGCAAGCAGGCGCCATTTTGCATAGGACTAATCATTTGTCGGAACCAGCAAGATCGGACCGATACAACGCATAGCTCCCATACAATCGATTTTTCCGATAAACGGGTTTTGGCCTCTAACTCTTGCAATTAAAAAGCTATTAGAGCGAAATTTCGCAGGTTAAGTACATACTATATAAGTAATGTGTGTAGTGCAAATCACCTGGATCGGACCAACGTAACATATAGCTCCCATATAATCGATAGTTTCGATAAATGGGTTTCGGGCTATAAATTTTTCAAATAGAAAGCTAGAAACGTAGAATTTTGTAGGTTTGGTACTTATTATATGAGTGATGTGTGTAGTGAAAATCATACAGATCGGACTTACATAACATATAGCTCCCATATTACCGATTGCTCCAATATATGTGGTTTGGCTATGTATTTTTAAATTAACAGTTTTGGAGAGTTTGTAAGTAATTGTAAGTAAGGAGCGGACACTGAGAAAAGTTGTGCATATTCATGAAAGGTATAAAGACTTCGGCACAGCCGAAGACAGCCCTTTCCTTACTTGTTTTTTTTTTCGTTTTATTTTTCAATAAAAGTGGCGTTCTACTACAAAACACTGCAGCAATTTTAAATTTAAAAGACATTGTTCTAGCACAAAAAAAGAAAATAACAAAGCTATGCGAAAGAAAAAAAAAATTTGGTATGTTTCTGCATTCCACTAGCAGGGAAAAAAAATTTTGAGTTATAAAAATTTAACCATTTTGTTAATTAAGTTATTTGAACTCGACTAGAAAAAAAAACTAAAAAAAAAATATTTTGTCAATGTTCTAATATTCATAAATTTGAAACAAAATAAAAACAGTTCACTCTAAAAATTTAAGGGCATCTTAAGGGTAATATAAAGAAATTTTAGTCCAAAACTGAAGGAAGATTTTGAGTTTTTTTTTTCAGTTTTGGAAAATAGAAAATTTAAAATAAATTTATTTTAAAAATTTAAGGACATCTTCAAATGTATCAGAAGTATAAAACAAAGAACCTGTATTCCAACATTTAAGGACGATTTTGAATTTTTTTTTTTTATTTGAAAAAAAGTAAATTTAAAAAAAAAATGTTAAGGATATCTTCAGTGTAACCCAAAGAGAATTAAATCCAAAATTTCAAGGCAATTTTGAATTATTTCCGATTATGAAAGATTTGAAATTAAAATTTTGTTGAAATTTTTTAGAAATTAATTTTTTGTTTCTATTAATTAATTTCTATCTTTTTATTAATTTTTAAAAAAAATATTTTTTTTTAATTTAAATTTTTTTTTTTTTAAATTTTTTTTTTTTAATTTTTTTTAAATTTTTTTTTAAATTTTTTTTTAAATTTTTTTTTAAATTTTTTTTTTTTAATTTTTTTGTTTTTTTAATTGTTTTTTTCTTTATTTTTTTTAGTTTTCATTTTTAAATTGGTTTTTTTTTTCATATTCTAAGTATCCTCTTTAAAACTGTCGAAGTGTTTAATTTCTTTCTTTATACTATTATTGACCAAAAATAAATTCTCAGAAATTAAATATAGTAATAATTTCATTGAATTGAAATTTTTCGTTCTACTAAAAAAATTTTATTGAAAAGAGTAACAGTTTTTTTTTTTTTTGATTTATGTTTATCGCAAAAGCTGAGATAAGTGGGTTTTAAACTTATAATAATGTTTGGTTTCTGCTCTGTAATCAAGTGATTCTAATTAAAAAAAAAAAAACGGTTCACGTGCGTTTTCCAAACTGCTGTTTTGAATTTCGTATAAATATTCAAATTTTCCAAGATTGATTGATTCCGTTCTCTAGAATTTTATATAAATTAGTTTAATTTGCAGTTTTGCTCCAAAAATTTCTTAAAATATTTGTAAAAAAGTTTTGAATTTTTTAAATTTATTTAAAGCAACGTCAAGTACCGGTTAACCGAAAGTTATATGCACCCTGTATGTCAACCCTAAGCGCGTATGAATTTCTTAATTCCCCTGCGCTATCACACGCTGCTGTTGCTGGCTGGTAGCAAGACGGTAAGGGGTTAAAGTGTAGTTTTCATATTTCTATTTTGGTTTTTTCCATTTTCTCTTTCGCCTCGGCTTCCGTTGGATACGCAGTATTGACTTATTGCTTTTTCGCTCATGCTGCTTCCTGGTTATCCACGTGTACACAGAATACGACTGACGGCAAAATACACAAAAACATAACAAAATTCACACACATACACACACACACAAATACAAATACATATGAACGTATATGCTTTTAGCTCTTTGCGGCAAAATCACCTGTTTACGTTTACCCGTTGCGCGCTCGTCTCACGCTGCTCCTTTACGATTATTGCCACCTACAGTGAATACACAATTTCTATGTTTTCATTTCATTTGTTTGTTTTCCTTTTTTTTTGCTTTTTGCTTTTTGTTTTATTTTTTATTTTTGTAATTTTTCTTTTACATACACTCTTTGTTTTTATTCAAGTTTTCTTTCATTTTAGTTCCTGTTCACCTCAGCCGGAAGCTTTTGCTACGACACGACCTTGACAGCCACTGCCATACAGCCAAACAATGTCGTCGCTATCGCATTTTGTTTGGTAAATGCTTTGGTTATGTATTTTAATGATTGTGAAAGGTGACTGGGGTGGGGGTGGGGCGATGAGCGGATTGTATAAAACATTGAGTGGGTGTGTGGATGATGGCATGAGCATTTACTTGTATACATACATACATTTATCCCACTAAGTAAAATGTTGGCGAGCGCACAGTTCAAGCGGAAATTCAAATCGAGAAAACTAAAATGAGAATTTTGATTTAAG